>CM069140.1:23307012-23852012 GCA_035221665.1 Okamejei kenojei | reverse complement strand
TATAACTTCAATTTCGATTTCACTTAACTGCAAGTAATGGGTCCTGGTGGCAGCGTAGTGATGGGATAGGGCCGCGAAGCGTGACGAATACAGATCACTGCACATTAGGATGAGCAATTATTTGAACATGTATAAAAACTATTTACAAGCAATGTAATTGACCGGGGTCAGAGGGAGATGCTGAAAAAATGGACAGGTTGACAAATTTTTGTTCCATACCAACAGAAAAGATTTATTAATTTCTTTGGCTGTAATTGAATTTTTGAAGGGTTCTTGTTAAACTCTCATTGCATTGCTCATCTCCCGCGCTGACCTTACATAGATCTAGTGCCATACTTTCTTGTTGCCTTCATAGCCCTTGGCAGAGAGATTGCTGATGGAATTTATAAAAAAACAAGCAGACGGTTTAGAAATTGATTCTATGCACTGGATGGGGCGGGTGGAGGGAGTCGGTAGTGGAAGAAACAACTGCAGTAACATACTGCCGGCTATCTTTATACCAAAAGAATAATTACCTGCTCTAAAAGATCGCTGCATTTTTAAGTAAGGATGAAACAATTTGTGAAATATATCGGGTATCTTATTTTCCCAATTTTCCATGGCCTTGGGAGGTATCTGCCTTTTTTTTCTTTGACAGTCGCCCATGCATTCTCAGTTTCTCGTTTGAAGCAATACGATGTCAGTTTAATTGTTCACTGTCAGGGGTAGACCAGCAGATAACAAGCTTAGCAAATGGTGTCTGCTGTAGCTACACATTGATTAATATTTTACATGTTATTATGCTGTGTCCATTACGACAGCAAATTAAACTATAAATCACACCCTCTGCTTGTGTCACTGAATCATAAATTGTCTTCTCTTCGTGCTCGAGTGCAGCAGCTCCCAGGGCAGTCCTTCATAAGGCAACAATGCTCAGAAAGTGCCTGTATTCTTTACACTGAATTATGGACTAGTCAGAAGCATAGTATACATCAGGCATTATGAAAAATGGGGAGTTTATTCTGCCATAAAAAAGAAGACAACCCTACACCCTAGGTAAAAGTTTGCAATCATTCTCCTTTTTATAAGATACCCACAGTGTGGTTATAGTTTCCATTAGAATAACGAAAACTGTCAATAATGGCCATTGCATTTTCAAACTCACCACGAAAATTCAAAACCCTATTTAAGATCTTAAGGAAATATTTAGTAACTCAGAAATATTTGTGCCAAAAATATAGAATAAGCAACATTGTTATTGTTCTCACTTGGTCAATTAGGTTGGAGTAAAGAGAAATACACAGTTAATACCAAATATTAAAATAGTAATAAATGTGGACAGCTAAAAGGAAATGTTACACTATGTCCTCATTTTTTTCAGCACCTCAATTCTTATCATCTTAATATTAAACAAACATTCCTTCAGCTCTCTCATTTAAGTCTCCCTCGTGCTATTTTTAAGGAACTGAAGCAGTCTCCTTAGCTTTCCAGCCAATATTTAGCCATCAACTAACTCAAAAAACAGATACGTCTCATCATTCATTTAGGGATTTTCATTGGTTCTTGGTTAGTTCTAAAGTGATTTGGTGCATCTTGAAAAAATAGTTGGTGCAACATGAATGCCAATTCTTTCTTTAAGTTCTTGCTTTACATTTCTCTGGCCGTAGATGTTGAGTAAGAACTGTTCTGCGGCACTTCTTTGGTTTGTAAAGTAGGCATTCTTGTTTGTCGGTAATGATCGCCAGTTCTCCGTGACTATTGAATGATACATGAGCAGAAACTTAAATGGGAATGTGCTCCCTTGTAATTGACATGCAGGAAGTTCCAACTACTCTTTGTGACATCAGATTGCTGAAAAAAAGTATTTGGAAAGGTTTAATATTGAAAATAATTGATGGACACTCACATTGGCTCAGCCAGTGTATAACAAAGCAATGCAGACCAGTCAGTCTGAAATTCAATCCACAGTTATTACATTTGTGACTCTCAAAATGGATGGTGGTAAGTATCCCTCAACTACTTCCAGCACGGTGGGTTATAAAGGAGGAGAAAATATTGTCCAACTTCATGTCTCTATCATTGACCCTTCCTGACAGAGCATTTGCGTGGATGGCAGGTGAGGAGAGGATTGGGGATGACTGTAGTGCCCCTTGTGTTGAATATATTTGCGTAATCCACTGTCACTGTTCACACATGAACGGCCTTTTGGCAAGCTACTAGCAAGCCTCTAAGTGCTCAGGCAAATGGAAAGGTAAAAAAAATACCGTAAAATAAATTGCTGACAATAAAAGCTAACAAAAAATCTGCCAAAACTAAAAAGAAAGAAAATAAACGTAAAATGCAGGTTTGTTGAGAAGGTGAGTCAGCACATTAATAGGAAAGATGGTGTTAATATATAAAGTGGAAATCTTAACATTTCACATTATTGGTAACCCAAGATGATTTAGAAAATGTTAACGACTGTACTATATTCGGAAGAATATCTTAAATATATGCAATCTGATTTGAAGCTTTTATTTTTAATTTGCTCTTTCCAGGGGGGTTTGAACTTGTTTATTCACATGCTTTTCAAAGTGATAATTGCAAATAGATCTTATAAGTTTTAAATGTTAACCTAATTCATGTGCTGGACTTTTTAAAATGTATTTGTTTAAAGCGATCAGGAAGGCAGCAAATCAAGTTACAGCCAACTGTATTGCATTGAGTGGGAGGTCAAGTGGTTGCACAGTGTGGCCTAAAATCCAGGCTTTGTTAAGATGATGGCATTAAATGGGAATTACATTTGAGGTCAAGTGACCGCAATAACAGAGGACAGAAAAAGCCCCTGAAATCATTCACTTGGTGATGAAAATGACATGAAGCTGACACAATCCCCCATCTTCAGTAGAGATGAGATGGGAGTAAAATCCATTGCTGCTGAACATTTCACCTGCTGATAGCTAACCTGACCCCTGACGAGGCTTATCATGCCTGTGCCTTCATTGCCAGCTGCAATTCCAATGGTAGAACAGAATATTCTAGTACTTATTTTCTCCTGCTGATGCTGTTAAAATTATACCCTGACACAGTTTTTAGAAAACTTTTGTGAATATTACATCTTCATACTCCATAGTACAGTTATTACCCAGGCTTGTATATTTTTTTAAAGAATAATTACTACATTTTCGATGTTTAATACCTTGTCTATAGTAAGGGAGGAATTGAGATTTGTTATTTTTCTTTCAGATATCCAGTGACAAACACTATCAACACAGTTGTACAATATAACTGTCTCCTTATTAATGGTTAGGTACGACCTCAGACGAGAATCTATATATACCAGGCTGATAATGCTCCATTTTTCATATAAGCCAGTTTAAATCATTTGTGAGTCTGTGAAAATCAGCATTGCTGTCCCAACCCCAAGAAACTGGGTCAAAAGTTCCCAAAACATTTACAATTAGGATCCTTTACAATTACCAAAGTTATCAAATCCTCTCAGTTTAGTATGGATTTGAAATTAATCATAGCACCACTTTTACTTTCAGGTTTTTTTCCTCTTTTAGCCTTCTTCGTCATATTTGGGACCACATCACATTGAATGTTTGAATAGGAAGTTTCTAGATGCTTATCAGTAATGCTTATCAGTAATGTTCTGTTGCTGGTCAGTAGAAGATAGTTGTGCAGATTGCAGCATGAAGTACAAACAACAACTTGCATGCACTTGCTGAGAATAAATATAAATTGAAAAAACACTGAATCATGTAGCTGATAATTAGATCTTGATCAAAGATATAGGATTTATGAATGTCTTAAAGAAGGAAGGGGAGAAAGACAGTACAGGGAGAGAATTTCAGAACATAATGGGAGGAGTGCTGAAGGCGTTGGGAAGAGATTTATGAGGCGTGGTACGTGAAAGGGCAGAAATGAAAGGTGGCATAACAACACGAGAGAGGGCTCCAGGAATATTAAGGATAAAGGAAGGAGAAATAGTAAAACATTGAAATCAAAGTCCAAAGTGACAGGCAAAATGCACTCATGAAGTTAGTTCAAATAGATTGGGTTATATATTAAAATTAAGATACATATACCCTTGGTATCAAATGGGAACATGAAGATGAGGCTTTTGCATGGAGTCTAGAGTTAAAGCCAGATGTCTCTTAGCTAAAAAGTTGATGTGGTTGGGTGGAGTCAACAAGAGGCATTTAAGAACTGATAACCAACTTGGGGGCTTTGATGGATCTGAAGGGTGAGTTAGCCAGAATATATATGAAGAGTAAAATATGTAGAAGAAGCAATGTTGGCTGTATTTTTATGGGGAAGAAAATACACATGATGTGCGGAAAGATGATAGTTTCATGGCACCATAAGAGCAAGAGGCAAGTTAAATTACATGCCAACTTGGTCAATGATATGTCACTGAACTTTTAACTTCAGTCGATAAATATAGAAATATAGAAATGGAGGGTCTGTGGTTTGTAATATACTTCATCTCATTTAATATTTCTATCGCATTTATGATGAAAAAAGCAAATTGCGTCCAATTATTTGAACCAGCAACCAAAACCGAAGGTACAATGTTGTTTGATTTACACTAAAAGCAACATTCTGGAAATATTTGGCAATGCAAGCAGAATCTGTGGAGCAAGTTTGCTTTTCAATTTGATGTACCATCATAATAATAAGTAACGAGAATGAAACTAAGATAACCTACTCTTTTCAAAATACAATTAATACCTTTTGCACATCTACTTAACAGTAATGTCAAGAACTTAAGGAAATATCCAGTAAAAAGGGGCCAATTTTCAATGTCTTAAGATAACTAGCGATGGATTCCCAGTTGCCCCAGAAGAAATACATTTAGAGCACTGAGCCACTCCTTCTTCAGCCCTTTTGTGGATATTGCCCTATTTACTGAATTTTCTGAAAGAAGCCCTTCATGCATATTCCTGAACAACAATGTTAAACAAAACCTTATATTCCCCTGTTCATTCCTGGTCATCTGTGCTCCAGGATCAAGCCTTTCTCCCTTGCATTCATTCTTTTGACGTTCATACCTCCAGTGGAACCGACTAGAGGGCAGGCCATCCTAGACTGGGTATTGTGTAATGAGGAAGGATTAGTTAACGATCTTGTTGTGCAGAGCCCCTTGGGCAATATGGTGGAAATCTGCATTAGGATGGAGAGTGACACGGTTAATTCAGAGTCTACGGTCCTGAACCTGAAGAAAGCAGACTTTGAAGGTATGATATGGGAATTGGCTAGGATAGACTGGCAAATTATACTTAAAGGGTTGACGGTGGAGATGCAATGACAAAGATTTAAAGATGGCATGGATGAACTCCAAAATTTGTTCATTCCTGTCTGGCGAAAAAAAAAAATGGGGAAGGCGGTTCAACCGTGGCTAACGAGGGAAATCAAGGATAGTGTTAAATCCAAGGACGAGGCATATAAATTGGCCAGAGGAAGCAACAAGCCAGAGGACTGGGAGAAATTTAGAACTCAACAGAGGAGGGGTTAATTAAGAGTGGGAAAAAAGAGCATGAAAGAAAGCTTGCAGGGAATATACAAATGGACTCTAAAAGCTTCTTTAGATATGTAAAAAGGAAAAGATAAGTGAAGACAAATGTAGGTCCCTTACAATAAGAGATAGGTGAATTTATAATGGGAAACAAGGAAATGGCAGAACAGTTAAAATAGTACTTTGGTTCTGTCTTCACTAAGGAAGACACAAACAATCTCCAGAAATATTAGAGGCTCGAGGATCCAGCGGGATGGAGAAACTGAAGGGAATCCACATTAGTCAGGAAATGGTGTTAGGTAAACTGTTGGAACTGAAGGCAGATAAATTGCCAGGGCCTGATGGTCTGCTTCCCAGAGTACTCAAGGAGGTGGCCCTAGAAATCGTGGATGCATTGGTGATCATTTTCCAATGTTATCTCAACTCTGGATCAGTTCCTGTGGACTGGAGGGTAGACAATTTCCACTTTTTAAGAAAGGAAGGAGAGAAAAAATGGGGCATTGTAGACCAGTTAGCCTTACATCGGTAGTGGGGAAGATGCTTGACTCGATTATTAAAGATGTTATAGCAGCGCATTTGGATCAGTCGAAGTCAGCACGGATTTATGAAGGGGAAATCATGCTTGACTAACCTTCTTGAATTTTTGAGGATGTAACAAGTAAAATGGATAAGGGAGAGCCAATGGATGTGGTGTATTTGGAATGTCAATAAGCCTTTGACAAGGTCCCACACAAGAGATTAGTGTGCAAAATTAGAGCACAGGGTATTGAGGTAGGGTATTGACATGGATAGAGAACAGGTTGGCAGACAGGAAGCAAAGAGTAGAAATTAATGGATCCTTTTCAGAATGGCAGGCAGTGAGATGCCGCAAGGCTCGGTGCTGGGACCGCAGTCATTAACATATTAACGATTTAGCAGAGGGAATTAAATGTGACATCTCCAAGTCTGTGGATGACACAAAGCTGGGTGGCAGTGTGAGCTGTGATGAGGATGCTATGAGGCTGCGGGGTGACTTGGAAAGATTGGGTGAGTGGGAAGATGCATGGCAGATGCAGTATAATGTGGATAAATGTGAGGTTATCCACTTTGGTGGCAAGAACAGGAAGGCAGTTTATTATCTGATTGGTTTCAGATTAGGTAAAGGGGAGGTGAAATGAGACCTGGGTGTGCTTGTACATCAGTCACTGAAAGTAAGCATGCAGGTACAGCAGGCAGTGAAGAAAGCTAATGGCATGTTGGCCTTCATTGCGAGACAAATTGAGTTTATGAGCAAGGAGGTCCTACTGCAGTTGTACAGGACCCTGGTGAGACCACACCTGGAGTATTGCGTGCAATTTTGGTCATCTAATTTAAGGAAGGACATTATTGCTATGGAGGGAGTGCAGCATAGGTTCAACAGGTTAATTCCCGGGATGGCGGGACAGACATATGAGGAAAGAATGGGTCAACTGGGCTTGTATTCACTGGAATTTAGGATGAAAGGGGATCTTATTGAACCATATAAAATTCTTAAAGGATTCTGGACAGGCTAAATGGAGGAAAAATGTTCCCGATGTTGGGGGAGTCCAGAACCAGAGTTCACAGTTTAAGAATAAGGGGTAGGCCATTTTGGACTGAGATGAGGAAAAATGCATTCACCCAGCAAGTTGTGAATCTGTGGAATTCTCTGCCAGAGAAGGCAGTGGAGGCCAATTCACTGGATGTTTTCAAGAGAGGGTTAGATTTAGCTCTTAGGGCTAAAGGAATCAAGGGGTATGGGGAGAAAGCAGGAACCGGGTACCGATTTTAGATGATCAGCCATGATCATATTGAATGATTGCTCGAAGGGCCGAATGGTCTACTCCTGCACCTAGTTTTCTAAGTTCTATACGCTCTCCTCCCAGTGAGATTTGGTTTGTCCAAGTTTATTCTTTTCCACTTAATAAGCAAGATGTTTTGTCTGTGGAATTCTCTGCCACAGAAAGTAGTTGAGGCCAGTTCATTGGCTATATTTAAGAGGGAGTTAGATGTGGCCCTTGTGGCTAAAGGGATCAGGGGGTATGGAGAGAAGGCAGGTACAGGATACTGAGTTGGATGATCAGCCATGATCATATTGAATGGCGGTGCAGGCTCGAAGGACCGAATGGCCTACTCCTGCACCTATTTTCTATGTTTCTATGTCTTGGACTTATGAATCGATTCAAATTTTGCAATGGTAGTGGTTTAGAAATTATCAGTTTTTACCATTGTTACCCATAGTCAAATGCACAACTATCTCTGAAGTCATCATATACTTAGGTAACACATAAATCCAGACCTTTTTTTCAAATAGTACATCATTTGCAGAGGGAAATATTTTTGATACCAGAAAATGTTTTCGATTCATTTGGAAATTCTTACACATTTTTACCTTGCCAAATGAGGTATAAATGAATGAGGTATAATTGAACGCATTGAAGCTTCTAGAATTCTGAAATGAGAATAGATAAACAGGCAAGGCAGCATCTGTGGAAAGAATAAGATAATCAATATTTCAGAATGAAGTGTTTTTAATGAAGAACACATAATTGTAATTAAAAACTATTTTTATCAATATAGTCTATGTCTTTCAAAAGAACATTTACAATTATTAGCAATTTTAAAACATTGTTTATTATATTTAAACTTTTTAAATTTAATTTGGATGCGCTAATTTTTTTTTGCAATGTACAAGTTAAAAAATAGTTATAATTTAGGTATTTTCACTTCTTGTGTTGCTTTCTGTAAAAAAATTCCAATATGACTACCTGGTAATGTGCTTAATGGTATCATTGTTGATTGATGCCAGTTATCCCTATCACTGAAGTTGGAATAGAATTAACAGGAAAGGTGAAATACATGTCACATAGCTTGCTAGATATTTGTGAGCAATTTTCTTTTGTCAGCTCTTTGTTATCTATCTACTACTCCAAGTGAAACACCTTGGGTCCTTGTGACATGCGAGTCCTGGTCCTCCAACGCAACCCGTTCCCCCAAATCAATATTCCACCACTCACCCATTCCCCCAACACAACCCTTTCCCCCAATGCAATATTCCACCACTCACCCATAGCCCCCAACTGCGCAGGGCTGGCTCATTTCCCCTTATTCCCCAGCACTCCCTCCCCTTCCTCTTCAGCCTCCCAATTGCACTTGTAGCCAAGACTTTAAACAAGAATCCAATTGCACTTCTGTTGCCTCTCCAGCACTCACTCCCCCTCTTCTTCAGCTTCCCTGTTTTTAAACTTTAAAAACTTGCTGGCAGGACTCAGTGTTCTATGATTGCAACATTCTTGCGGGGAGGGCTAGCAAGGATTTGAATCCCACTGTGACGTCCCAAGTTAAATATGTGAATAATTTGTAAAATATAACATCACTCTGCTCACCCCGCACCTTTAGCTTTTGGTCTCACTCAGTAGCTCCCAGTCCCACTTTGGCTTCACTCAGGGCCCGGCAACCCTCCCCCCAACTGCGCAGGCGTGACTGACGGGCATGGCAAGTGGGAGCGCACTGTGCAGGCGCGCCGCCGCCAGGCCTGGCAACCCTCCCCCAACTGCACACGCGTGGATACCAGGCCCGGCAACCTTTCCCCAACTGCGCACACGTGGATACCAGGCCCAACAACCCTCCCCCAACTTGATTAGACTGACAAGGGGAAAAATGTGAGTAAGATTCTGCAAAAATTTCAACTCTACTGTGTACCATTTTGGCGAAGATACAATAACACATGTAGACAGAGAGACACACACAAACACACAAAACAACCTGTTTCCCCAGGCAATATTCCATCACTCACCCATTTCCCCATATTCCAGCACTCACCCATAGGCCCCAACTGTGCAGGGGCGTATCCCCCAGCACTGCCTCCCCCTCCTCTTGTTTTGAGGACTTTAAAAAATAATGCAATTGCCCCCTCCCCCTCCTGTTCAGCTAAAAACTTGCTGGAAGGACTGAGTGTTCCTCGATTGCAACTTTGTTGCAAACTGGGCCAGCAAGGATTTTAGCTGCTAAATTTTTCTTAAACTTGAATTTCCAAAGTTACAAATTATGAATAACTTGTAAAATCTAACATAAATCTGAACGAAACTTGACACAAACCACCACTGGACAATAGCGAGTAAGGTGGCGCAAACACTTTAGCGTTATCATGTACCGTTTTGGCATAGTTCCAGGATCACATGGGCATAGATAATAATAAATAATAATAATAATAATAATAATAATAATAATAATAAATACTTTATCAATCCCCTTTTCATGGGTAATTCAGATGTCCATGCAGCACACTAATAAAAATACAACATAACATAAAGAAGAAAATTAACATTAAAACATAAAAACATCCCCCACAATGGTTCCCACTGTGGGGGAAGGCACAAAGTCCAGTCCCCATCCTCTTGTCCACCCATGGTTGGGCCTATTGAGGCCTCCACAGTCGCCGCTACGGCGGCCCGATGTTCCAGTACCTCTCGCCGGGTGATGGTGCTCCGATGCCGGGAGAATCCTCTCAGCGGCTTGGGATGCCTGGAACGGCCACTTCATTACCGGAGACCACAGCTTCCGAATCCAACAGGCTACTCTGGACGGAGCTCCACCACTGGCGATCTCAGCGAAAGATCCCAGGCTATCTATCTATATATTACTAAAACTCTTATCTTGCTTATTTGGATGTCTGTCTGTGAGTGAGTGAGTTTGGAAATGTTCTTGTTGATCGGAGGGCTCTAAATGGGCGGGAAGGAAGAAAAAGAGAAGTACCAACCTGTCAACCTAACCTCAATCATTGGGAACATGCTAGAATCTAACATAATGTGAGATCAATACACGTGGAAAATTATAATAATATAATAATGCAACATCAACACATGTTTATGAAAGGGAATTTGTGTTTAATTTCTGCAGTGTGTTGAGAATGTACAAGGCAAACATAGGGCAGTGGTACCTATGGTGTATTTGGATTTTCAGAACACTTTTGATAAGATTCCACCTTGGAAGTTGATGAACAAGATTATAGAAATTGAACTTTGGGTATAATAGCAGTTAACAGATGGAAAATGTGGAGTAGGAAGAAACAATCTTTCCCAGGATGGCTGACCGTGACTATTGGAGTTTTGCCAGGATTATTTGGGCTAAAGGGACTAAATGCAACATTTCCAAGTTTGTTGAGGACATGAAATGTGGAAATCTGGAAATGTGAACAATGATGACACAAAAGAGCTTCAGGGGATACAAACACATCTAATGAGTGGGCAGCAATATGGCATATGGAGTGCATGTTGGAAAAAATGATGGTTATTCATTTTTGGAGAAGAAAAAGCATTGCCAAGTATTTTTGAAACGATGAAACCTTTGGAAATATTGTTCAAAGGGGCTTGACTGTCCTTGTACAAAAGTCTCCAAAAACTAATATATTCCCGTGAAGCAAGAAGTTAGGAAGGCCAATATGATGTTAGCCTTTGCAGTAAAAAGATTTGAATATGTGTCTCGACCCGAAACGTCGCATATCTCCTTCGCTCCTTAGATGCTGCTGCACCCGCTGAGTTTCTCCAGCCTTTTGTGTACCCTGAATCTGTGTAAATATGTGTTACTATATTTACATCAAGCCTTAGTGCGATCACACTTGAAGTACTGTGTATAATATTGTAATAGGAGGGCAGCAAAGAACAGCATTCTGGTTCATGAGCTAGCGCATGGATATTACGAGGAGAAATTAGGGGACTAAGCCTCTATTCTCTTGAGTTTAGCAGGATGAGTGGTGACTTCATAGAGATACTTACGGAAGCTTGATAGGAAAAGTGACGGCAGAAGTTTCCCGTTGTGAAAGAGTTTAAAACTAAGGGTCATCATCTCACAACAAGGGGGAAGTGATTTCTGCTTTACTTGATGGAATTTCATTTTATTCAGAGGGTGTGTATGTTTGGAATTCTCTTCCCCGGAGGACTGTTTCAGTTCAGTCGTTGGTCCCATTCAAAACAGACAGATTTCTAGAAATTAGAGGTATCAGTGAATATGGGAATTGCAGGAATATGATATTTTATAGAATGGTAAAGCAGTCCTATTTCTTATGTTCTTAAATAAAATACTCCAAAATTCTAAAGTCTCTCTTCACATCAGCAATGGCCATTCCCTAATAATATCACAGTAAAACCAATGTTTCTACTTTTTTGCCTTCATCCTTGCAATGGATCCCTAACTGAATAAAATAGTTAAAATGTTGACCAAAGAAAAGAAATTACTTGGAAAGTCACAGAACAATTTGTTAAGGCTAGATTTTTGAAGTAGAAAGAACTTTATTCTTTATCTAATCCTTTGCATCACTTTACCTGAAAATACGTAATGATAATTTCACTTATACACTCTTCACAGTAACAATTCTCATTTTCATTAAAACAACATTTATGTTACAAAATATGTGAAAATTCAGCCATTTTTGGTACAATTAGTATTATAGCAACAAGTGTAATTTTAAAAGACACTCACTTTCATTTCAGTGCTAATTGTGTATTTATTGAACATAATTGTCCTCTAATGCTAATTTCACGAAGCAATCAGCGCTAAGTAATAACCCGGTCTTTTGGTGTGTCTCATCAGAACAGAAACCATATCTGAGTCTAACACAGAGAATCAGTGTCTTTAATAATTGGAGTTTCACAGGAACTACATTCGGACTGTCAAAGCACCTGTCAAACCGCAGATGAGATTAAATGTCTGACCTCCTCATCCCTAACATTGCCTCACAAGAGACAGTTCTGTCACGAGCTCTGCCATTTTGCTTTCCAAGGTGTTGTAAAGGGCGACCTCTGATACATTTCAGTGTTGTTTATTGATTTCTGACCCAATGGTTAATAGTTTTCCCAGTCCCTCTGAATGGCTTTTGTAAGCAATAGGGTTTGTACATCTCTCGAATCAATACCTTTTATATTTACAATAAAATTGAAACTGCCTCTTCTGGGGGCACAGCATCTTATTTGTCATCCTTCTCCAAGAAAAAACGATGTCATTATCTGAATTAAAACATTTATTTCTGATTAAGAGAATGTCCTATCTCATTAATTTCTCCCTTTCCAATATAAGGAGAATAGAATCTTATTGATTTTTACAGTTTTACACATCTACAGTGCAGAGAAGATAATTGAGAAGTTACCCAGAGTAAATGAACTTTCAAGGCTCTCTGCTTGGCTGATAAGTTCTAAATTTGAAGTGTTTTTATGAAGCAAAGGTTTTAATTTTGTGACAGGCTGCAGCAGTGATACTGATACAGCTGAGTAAATTGGATTAAGACTAGAATCTCCTGAGCAATGCCCCAACGAAGGCAGAGGAGCCTGATCCCTATGGACAGCTTCCTGCAGATTAACACTCAGACAGTTTCCAAATTACCCATCCTTAGAACTCAAAGCAACTTCAAGAAGTTTAGATTAGTTAAACCACAAATAGCAAAAGGGGATTTTGACTTAAAGTTCTCTTTCTTTTCATCTTTTGTTTCCACTTAATATAGGGATTCTAATCACCACAACGAACTAGACCTTCAGATTCACTTCAGCACCCGATTAGACTTTCTTAGAAAAACAGAATAAATTAAAACTGCATTTAAAGATTTTTGTCTGCAAGTTATCCACAGAGGAGCTGAACTTTTAACTATTTACAGTTTTACATCCACAGACATAGTGGATTCCAGAAAATGCAAGGATTGAGTGCATATGTTTGAAGATGAAACTGTATGTCCTATAGGCACTTGAGAGGCTTTGAATTTGGGTTGGTTTCCCAATATATAAGATACTGTCGATGCAAAGACTGACTAAACAATTATAATCCATGCAGAGTCAAAGAACACAACATTTAAAAATAAGAAAAGGTTATTACATCAAACAAAGCCAAACCTTCTCGGCCTGGTTCTCCTATTCGGCCCGGCCCAGGCTGTAGACAGCCGAAGCGCTCGCAGACCTGGGCCTCGACAGAGCCGGGCTCGCTGTGCCTTGGACGGGGTGAGGGTGATTGGCGGACAGCCGAGCCAGAGCTGTCCACAGAGCAGGAAACGGAGGCTGTGCTGCAGGATGGAGGCAGCCCCCGAGGCGCTCATACACCTTGACCCAGGCCCCGGGCTTGGGCACGACTCTAGCCCTTAGCTCGACCGCCACCTGAGTTCCAGTCCAGGCCCCAACTTCATCTCCGGGCTAGTTCCTGACCCCAGACCCCGAACCCAGGCCCGCGCTAGTCCCCTGACCCCTTGGTTCCAACCCAGGCCCAGTCTCCGGGCTCGTCCTTGGCTCCAGTCCAGGCCCAGTCCCGGGCTCTGCCCACGGCACCACCCTCCCCACCAGGTACTGCGTGGCCGCAGCTCCTCGGGAGGCGACGCCACTCCTTCACCATGGTGACCTCCAGCCGATTGACAGCAGCCGACTCCCCTTCCTGACTGGTAGGAGAGGAGACCAATCTGCATGGCGGCAACTGACAGCAATATGTGCATGGGCGTTTGTTTTACAATTTATAAACCTTAATAACTTTTACAATATACCATCGATCGGAAAGAAACTTGTTGCACTCGCAGCACAGGAGAACGGTGAGTGAACTGGCAAGAAATTGTAGTGCTACCGCATACCGTTTTTGCGCAAATAGAAAGACCATGCAAACGAGAAAAGCACAAGATCTTTTCTCGTTTAGCTGTGTATAGATAGGCAGATAGTTCTGTAATGTTTTAATTTCATATTTCCATATGATTTGAGAGGGGGAATGGCATAAATTGGAAATGATCTTAGAATAATATTAATCGGACGGAACAAACAAGAGATAGACAGGTATGGAAATTGGATTGTTCCACATTTGCTGAGCCTGGAATATGCATAAATTGGTCTCTAATATCATTTCCACAAGGCTAACGAGATGTGTGTAGAACAAATTCAAGCAACAAGGGTCTCAAATTTGGCTTGCTACTTTGCTGTCATTAGTTCATAGATGAGGTCCAGTAATTCGGAAGGAAAAAACCAGGAGGAACAAGGGAGAAAGGTGCCATGGTTACAGTTTCCCAAACTATGTTGAAGTAATCATGCACCTCCTAACTTCACATTCTAGTTAAGTATTTTACAAAACACACCTTTTTGTTGGCAGTCTCCAAGCGTATCTTTAATGAGCCAAATGCATTGATGTCAGGGCTATTTTTAATGGGGTAAAAATAGATCTAACATCTCCATTTACATAAGCAAAAGATGACATGAAATTGGGATAAATACTGTGTGTTTCTTGCACATTTCTGCAGTGAATCATGCAAATCCCACTTTAGTGAAGGTGCTAATACGATATGGCTAATTGTAGGAAGTTTGAAAATAACAGATCAAATTGGGTTAACATATGATGAGCATTTGACGGCGCTGGGCCTGTACTTCCTGGAGTTTAGAAGAATGGGGGGGGGACATCATTGAAACATACCGAATAGTGAAAGGCTTGGATAGAGTGGATGTGGAGAGGATTTTTTTTCCACTGGTGGGAGAGTCTAGGACTAGAGGTTATAGCCTCAGAGTTAAAGGATGTTCCTTTTGGAAGGGGATGAGGAGCAATTTCTTTAGTCAGAGGGTGGTGAATCAATGGAATTCTTTGCCACAGAAGGCTGTGGAGGCCAAGTCAACGGATGGTTTTAAGGCTGAGATAGATAGATTCTTGATTGGTGCAGGTCTCAGGGGTTATGGGGAGAAGGCAGGAGAATGGGGTTAGAATGGAGAGATAAATCAGCCACGATTGCATGATGTAGACTTGATGGGCCGAATGGCCTAATTCTGCTCATATCAGTTATGACATAAATCATTAATTAGCATGCAATACTAATATGACACTCGTGCTGCCTTTTGGTGTGTAAGGCACTCTATTCACATGTTAAAGTCTGATAAATACAAGAAAGGAAACTGTGCTATTTATAGAGATCTTCACCTACATACAGATTAATTGTTAGTTCATTTTGTTTGGATCTTGGTATATTCAGCAATTTTTCTTGCTTTCCATAACTTTAAATTCAAAAGCCAGAAAACAATAATGTGGTAATTACTGAAAAAATGCTTTTGACTCCAAGGTTTTCTCCCAAGCCTGTTGCTGCTGGACAAGAATGCTTTGTAACATTCCCCTGTGAATATAGTATTGCTGGAAGATAAAGCAGAGGGCAATCTTACTTCAACTTGACAAGTTGAAGTAAGATTGAAGAAGAGGAGACCTGTGACCTGCAGGGCTGGAAGGTCGGATTGGACGAGATATTTTCTTACTCGTACAGACGTTATAGGTTGTAGCATAGACTATCTTTATCACAAATGTTCCATGATTGTATGATTCATTGGATACCAAACACGTGTACAAATGTAAACCAGGCATTCTGAGCAAGACTTGGCATACTAAAGTAGCATTCTTCCCGTCCAATTTGTCTGGAAAAGCCCACCAATACTCAGTACTGTGGTAGTGAGACTTGTAGTGGTTGATGTATGAAGGGACAGCTTCCTCACCAGCTATACTCCAATAAGCCAAGGAGTAAGAGCATAGGCACTTCCTCAGTGCCTGTCATGTGTTTGCCTTAGTTTCCTAATGTTCCTCCATAATTCTG
This sequence comes from Okamejei kenojei, assembly GCA_035221665.1. Classification (NCBI taxonomy): domain Eukaryota; kingdom Metazoa; phylum Chordata; class Chondrichthyes; order Rajiformes; family Rajidae; genus Okamejei; species Okamejei kenojei. The sequence continues at coordinate 23,835,966 of CM069140.1, read as the reverse complement.
TCCAATGGCTATGTCATTTTAGGTGGATGGGCATTGGGTGTTCAGTGAAAGGAAGTGCAGATGGCCTTCAAATATGACCTGGAGCATTCCTATGATTAGGAAGCCTGTAGCAGATAAACCTTCACAAAGTAGGCAGCAATAGTCTACATTGGCAGCATCTGAAGGGCAAAGGAGAAAGCATAAATGACGTCAGGGTCATAGGGAGCAGCTAGTTGTGCTCCATGGAGCCACTTCCACTTCTCCAAGCCTCAGTTTCAACAACCCTAGTCATTAGTTAGGAGGAAAGGTTGCTGGATTTTTGCAAGTCTTCGATACACAGCATGACAAGTTGAACACTGCGATTTATTGTGACAGATATTCCGCAACTCGAAGTACACTGGCTGCCTGCGCCTGGATCACATTCTTTCTTTCAACATGGTCCACAGTTCTGTGGTGTAATGCAAAACAGTTCAGCTTCTCTTAGCACAAATGCGTGGTTGTGGTAACAGAATGGCTTTGACTGCCATGAGGCCCGGCCCTCAGGCTTATCAATTGTAAAATATGTTGTTATTATTGAATATTTGTGAATGTCTTGGATATTCACTGACATTCAAAAACTCTTGGGACCCCATGAAATGTACTGAAAAAAATAAAATTATTAAAGCATGTTTTTAAGTTAGAAGTTTAAAAATCATGTATACACTGAAAGCAATTAAAGCATATATTTAAAGCAAAATCACTTTTCTCTTGGCGGTCAATTTCTCGCATTAATTTTTATACGGGTGGCACAGATGCCTTATAGTGCCAGAGATCCGGGTTCAATCCTGACTACGGGTACTATCTGTGTGGAGTTTGTACGTTCTCCCTGTGACCACATGAGTTTTCTCCGGGAGCTCTGGTTTCTTCTCACACTCTGGAGACGTACAGATTTATAGGTTAATTGGCTTTGGTAGAAATTGCCAATTATCCCGAGTATATAGGATAGTGTTAGTTGTACAGGCTGATCGGTGGTCGGCGCGAACTCGGTGGGCCGAAGTGTCTTAGTCCGCCCTGTATCTATAAACTAAAACTAAAAGGGACCAGGTATTTGAACCAGGTTAAACCCAGCGCGTTATCCATATTACTGGGAAGTCTGCACAAGTTGGTGGTGCCCCTCTGGCATCCATCAGAGCTCCAAAAGGGCAAGTAAGGATCCCAAGGCCAGTTACCTGATAAGCAGAGTCTGCACCATTATCTATGCTCAGAATATCCCAGATAGAAACATAGAAAATAGGTTGCAGGTGACGGCCATTTGGCCCTTCGAGCCTGCACCGCCATTCAATATGATCATGGCTGATCATCCAACTCAGTGTCCTGTACCTGCCTTCTCTCCATTACCCCCTGATCCCTTTAGCCACAAGAACCACATCTAACTCCCTCTTAAATATAGCCAATGAACTGGCCTCAACTACTTTCTGTGGCAGAGAATTCCACAGATTCACCACTCTCTGTGTGAAAAATGTTTTTCTCATCTGGGTCCTAAAAGACTTCCCCCTTATCCTTAAACTGTGACCCCTTATTCTGGACTTCCCCAACATTGGGTACAATCTTCCTGCATCTAGCCTGTCCAACCCCTTAAGAATTTTGTAAGTTTCTATAAGATTCCCCTTCAATCTTCTAAATTCTAACGAGTACAAGCCGAGTCTATCCAGTCTTTCTTCATATGAAAGTCCTGACATCCCAGGAATCAGTCTGGTAAACCTTCTCTGTACTCCCTCTATGGCAAGAATGTCTTTCCTCAGATAAGAAGACCATTCAAATAATAGTCTACTTTCCTGTTCTTGCCACCATAGTGGATAACATCACATGTATCCACATTATACTGCATCTGCCATGCATTTGCCCACTCACCCAACCTATCCAAGTCACCTTGCAGCCTCCTAGCATCCTCCTCATAGCTAACACTGCCCCCCAGCTTCGTGTCATCCGCAAACTTGGAGATGTTGCATTCAATTCCCTCGTCCAAATCATTACTATATATTGTAAATAGCTGGGGTCCCAGAACTGAGCCTTGCGGTACCCCACTAGTCACTGCCTGCCATTCTGAAAAGGACCCATTTACTCCACCTCTTTGCATCCTGTATGCCAGCCAGTTCTCTATCCACATCAATACTCAACCCCCAATACCGTGTGCTTTACGTTTGCATACTAATCTCTTATGTGGAACTTTGTTGAAAGCCTTCTGAATGTCCAGATATAACACATCCACTGGTTCTGTGTTAAGATAAGATATGGTCTTATTTGCTGGGAGATCTATGTGAGTTTTCTCTGAGAGCTTCAGTTTTCCCCCACACTCTGGGGATGTGCAGGTTTGTGGGTTAGTTGGCTCGGTGTAGATGTAACATTTGCCCTAGCGTGGGATGGTGGTGATGTGTAGGGATTGCTGGTTGGTGTGGACCCGGTGGGCCGAAGGGCCTGTTTCCACACTGTATCTCTAAACTAAACTAAGATCAGGCAGAAGCTTGGCAGATGATCTTACTGCTGAGTACCAGGTCACTTTCACTTTCAGCAGAAAGTGGTTGTCACTACCTGTACCACACACACACTTCTCTTTTAATGCACCATTCCTTACTTTAACAGTGTGTGTCAGCAGACTATGATATTACAGCACATGCTGATGTATACATCAAATCAAAGTGGGGTTATTGCTGGCTGAATGCCGTACCATCAGCACAAAGTTGGCATGCTGCCTGCATTGCAATGAATGGTCTTGGATTAATTGAGCATTAGAAACACCAGGGCTATTTTTCAGAACTAACCAATTTATTACTCCGACCAAATGAAAACTTTGACTTATCAATGAGCTTCACTTGATCCCATCAAATATTACAAAAAGCACACCTTTTGCATTATTTAATAAGCGAGAGACCAACTATCTATCCTTGACATTTAATGATATTACCATTGCTACTAATTGAGGTCCCTCACTTCAACAACCAAGGTCACCATTGATCATCTTTGCAAGTTAAAAGTGCTATCATTGTTGTCTATAGTCATACATGTAAATCGAGCACATGGGTAATTTATCTGAACATCCACTTCATATAGTGCAGTTCCCCAGTAAAAGTATGGACCTTTTGGGAAAAAAATACACTGGAAAAAACAAAGAAAATGTTGAGTTTTACTCTGGAAGACAAAACCCAGAAACCTGCGTTTGAAATCAAACTTTTTAATTGGCTTCTCTTTCACTTCCTTTTGCAATTAGTCTTATGTGTCGGCATGCAATCACCATGAGTGAGAAAGACAAAGGAAAGTAACATTTGTAATCCTTGGATGTCATTTCATTGCGTATTTCTAACTGAGGAATATTTGGGATACTGGAAGAAAGTAAATAGGGACAGTATAGATTTTTTTTTTAAAGGAATTTATTTCCGGTGAATTGTGATTTACAAAGCACATCACATCCTTAAAAAAGTATGGGAGAAGCCTTTTGTTCAGGAAATAATGATTAAATTAAAACATATCGCACTATTTGTGCAATTGAAAATGATGTACAAAATGAAAGATTTCCTAAATCGCCTTTTTTCATGATAGTTGATTCCATTTAAAATATTTAAATTCAGGTCATCACTTTAATATGTGTTCTGTAACCTCTTGAAATGTAAATGAATAGGAAAAGCTATCTCTGTTGCCACAGCTTGTTTCTCTGGAGCTGCTAGGTATAGTTTTCTCTCTACTTGACATATATCAGATATGTCCAAGTTATTCCATATTCTACCATTATGAAAAAAAGGGCAAAGGAGATGGAGAGGACAGAGACTTTTAGATGTACCCTCTGACACCATCAGTATCAATTGTCTTTTGCTCGTACTAGTCATCACCTCAATTATCCGGCGTCCAGCCTACCTGATAGGTTTTTCCCAAATATATCTTATCTGTTGATGGGCACTGAATAATGACAACCAGAGAAAGATGGGCAGAATACAAAAGAGTTGGAGCAATAACAATACGAAACAAAATGAGAAGGACTGAAAGCTGAAAGAAACCACCTAGAAAAAATGATTCATTTAAAACTGCTCTTTTAACCAGAAAAGCATGATTTTTGTTCATTTTGTCGATAGGAAATAGTTTTTTGTATTGCGTATTTTAATAATTCTATTTTTAAAATTTAATTTGAAGATTTTATGCATCGAGATTTGATGATGTTCAAAACAAATGATCCTGTACAGTGCACAGATCGTACATGCTTAGTATGTGCAACTTGTACCAGAATGCTGAAAGAAATATTCAAGCTTCTGGAGTCCATACCTGAAACAGACATAAGAAGACTTGTTGGATACACTCAAATGTGGGAACTACAATGTGCAATTACTTAAACAACACTGATTGCAATACAAGCAGCTCACAAACTCCAGTGGTTACCTCCTCAACATAATGGCTTATATGCATAACCCGCGGGGGTGGCAATATCCAAACTTATTAGCACCAGTTAAAGTAAAACTAATTTAAAAGGGGAAATAATAAATGTAACTTGTGAAAGACTGAAGAATGGCATCGTATTGGAGAACCAGGCCCTCGTGCCGTGGTTTATGGATGGAGATAGAAAGTAGAAGGGATGCCCAGTTTTATCGGGAGGTAGGATACTGCCAGACCGTGCTGTAAAAACCAATGGGAGCAGGTAGCGCTGGAGAACCGTGCAGCATAGAACCAGTGCTGCGAAAAACCCCACAAGATTATGATCAGTGCATAAAGCATAAAATGCCTTATTTTATCAGCAGCAGCTCCATGCACTGTTCAATTCAGCATCACTTACATACCAATTATCTCTATCAAACAGAACCTTTACAGAATCACAATGATTCACAACATGCCCTTCCACATACGTTGGTATCATTTGCAAAGTACGATACTTTACATTTCATTCTCTCCTCCAGGTCATTAAAGTAAGTAGTAAACAGAAGGCCAAGAGCAGAAGGGAGGTCTGTGCTAAAATAGAAAACAGGAGAGATTAATTGGCAAGATGGATGGTGGTGAAAGGTAGACAAGGGTGGAAATGGTACAACAAACAAAAGATTAATCTAGGGGAGGCATAAAATGGAAAAGCAGAATCTAAAATCGCTAAAGAAATGTACTGCAGATGATGGAAATATGAAATAAATAGAACATGTTAAAGATTTATTATGGAACACATTTAGCCAGAAGTTGCAATGTGCTTTCTCAGAAGTTGTGCAGTCGTTCTTCAAGACTGTTCAGGTGATCTTTCGTGGCGCAACAAACAGCATAGAAAGGTTTGAGTGCAGCAGGATGGAGAATTAAATGGACAACTACCAGAAAGATTTTTTTTTTAAATCGCATTAGTTCACTGAATACAGGGATTCTACAGAGTGGTAATCTGCAGCATTGCAATATCAATGCAGTTGAGTTATCTTTAAAGTAGTACAAGTATATCTCTGATCACTTGGAAAATGTGGATTATGGAGGCCATTCGGAGTGAAAAGCAAGAACCAGGGGAGAGGGAGGACAAGGCAGTGGAGAGTTGGGTCAAGAGAGCAAGCTTGAAAAAGTTTGAGAAGAAATGCAGGAAATGGAATGAAACCTGTCTGACAAATATTCAATTGGGGGGATAAAACACATCTGTGGCACTGTGCAGGAAGGAACTGTAGATGCTGGCTTATACTTCAGAACATCCTCGAGAGGGAAGGTGAGCAGCTGGAGGTGGTTGTGCATGTGGGCACAAACGGCGTCGGCAAGAGGAGGGAGGAGGTTCTGCAACGTGAGTTTAGAGAGTTAGCAAGAAGGCTGAAAAGCAGGACTTCTAGGGTGGTTATCTCTGGATTGCTTCCAGTACCTCGTGCTGGTGAGGGCAGGAACAGGGAGATAGGGGATCTGAATGTGTGGCTGAGAGGCTGGTGCGGGGAGCAGAGATTTAGATGTATAGACCACTGGGATCTCTTCTGGGGTAGGGCTGTACAAAAGGGACGGGTTGTACCATAACTGGAGGAGGACCAATGTTCCAGCAGGCAGGTTTGCCAGCGCTACACGTGTGGGTTTAAACTAAATAGCGGGGGGGAGGGATTGACAAATTGGGAGTATAAAGATGGAGTTAAAGGGGAAGAGAGTACAGGAAAAGTTACGAAAGACACCCAAATTAATGGGACGGAAAGTTCAAGAAGGAATAAGAGAGTAAGATCTGGCGAAATAGGAAATGGGTGTGAGAACGGGAGGTGAATATCGAATTAAAAGTGTTTTATATGAATGCGCGAAGTATAAGAAATATAGTGGATGAGCTTGAGGCTCAGTTAGAAATTGGTAAGTATGATGTGGGAATTACAGAGACATGGCTGCACGAGGATCAGAGCTGGGAACTGAATATTCAGGGGTATACGTCCTATCGAAAAGACAGACAGGCAGAGGGGGTGGGGTGGCTCTGTTGGTAAGGAATTAAATTCAGTCTCTTGCGAGGGTTGATATAGAATCAGAAGATGTAGAGTCATTGTGGATAGAACTGAGAAATTGTCAGGGTAAAAATACCCTAATGGGAGATATTTATAGGCCCCCAAACAGTAACCTGAGTGCAAGTTGCATCAGGAGCTAAAAAAATAAGCATGTAACAAAGGTAATGGTACGACGGTTATGGGAGATTTTAACATGCAGGTAGACTAGGAAAATCAGGTTGGTATTGGACCCCAAGAAAGGGAGTTTGTAGAGTGCCTCTGAGATGAATTCTTAGAGCAGCTTGTATTGGAGCCTACCAGGGAGAAGACAATTATGGATTCAGTGTTGTGTAATGAACCGGATTTGATAAGGTAAAGGAACCATTTAGTGACCATAATATGATGTTTTAATCTTAAATTTGAGAGAGTGAAAGTAGAGTCAGAAGTGTCAGTATTGCAGTTGAACAAAGGGGACTATTGAGGCATGTGGGAGGAACTGGCCAAAGTTGACTGGAAAGTGACCCTAGCAGGGATGACAGTGAAATAGCAATGACAGGTATTTCTGGGAATAATCCAGAAGATGCAGGATCATTTCATTCCAAAGAGGATGAAAGATTCTAAGGGGAGTAAGAGGCGACCATGGCTGTCAAGAGAAGTCAATGACAATATAAAAATAAAGAAGAACATGTATAACATAGCAAAGATAAGTGGGAAGCCAGAGGATTGGGAAACTTTTAAAATTCAACAGAAGTTAACTAAAAAGGCAATACGGGGAGAAAAGATGAACTACGATGGTAAGAAAGCCAAGAATATAAAGGAGGATAGTAAAAGCTTCTTTAGGTGTGTGAAGAGGAAAAAAATAGTTAAGACAAATGTGGGTCCCTTGAAGACAGAAACAGGTGAATTTATTATAGGGAACAAGGAAATGGCAAAAGTTGAACAGGTACTTTGGTTCTGTCTTCACCAAGGAAGCGACAAACAATCTCCCAGATGTTCTAGGGGACAGAGGACCAAGGGTGATGGAGGAACTGAAGGAAATTCACAATGGTGTTGGGTAGACTGATGGGATTGAAGGCTGGGGCGCCGCATTGATGACAGCCTCTGCCTATACTCTGTTTGTTTTTCTCTCTTTTTTAAATTTTTAGTCAGTTTTAAAGTTTGGTTTGGAGATTCTTTAGCTTTTCTATGTGGGGGAGGGGGTAGGGTAAGGGCGTTTCCCAGTCACTTCCTGGCGAGGACGTGATTATTCCTCGCCCCCCTCCTCGCGGCCTACCATCTGGGTTGGAGTGGCCTTTCCTGCCGGGGACCCGGACCAGAGCTTCAGCAGCAGCGGCGCAGCGCTGGATACATCGTGGAGTGGGCGATTGCTTACCTGGATCGCCGTTGAAGCTCTGGAGTGTTGGGCCTGCTGCTTCAACATCAGAGCTGTAGTTTGCAGAGCTTCCCGCGCGGCCGGCGTGGAGTCCTGGGCCCTTTGCCGAGGGCCGCCAGCGTTGAGTCTCCGTCCAGCTCCGGCCTGTGGACTTTAGGAAGCTGCGGACTCCGGTAGGAGGTGGCCGATTCGGATGTTCAAGCCGCTGAGGATGTCCTCCAGTCCCGACGTCAGACGTCCATCACCCCGGCGAGCGGGCCTGAACATCGGGCCGCCCGTAGCAGCGACTGCGGGGGGTTCGGGAGCCCCCCCGCCCACGGGAGGACAACAGAGGAGGATGACTGAATTTTGGAGCGTTCCCTCACAGTGGGAAACTTTGATCCTGCTGTGTGGGGATGTCTGTGTTAAGACTATCGTGTTATGTGCTCTTTATTATTCATATGGCTGTATGGCAACCACACATTTCTGTACCAATTGGTACATGTGATAAATACATGAATCTTGTATCTTGATAAATCCCCAGGGCCTGATGGTCTGCATCCCAGGGTACTCGAGGTGGCTCTAAAAATCGTGGACGCATTGGTGATCATTTTCCAATGTTCTATAGATTCTGGATCAGTTCCTGTGGATGGGAGGGTAGCTGATGTTATCCCACTTTTCAAGAAAGGAGCGATTGAGAAAGCAGGAAATTATAGACCAGTTAGCCTGACATCGGTGGAGGGGATGATGTTGGAGTCGATCATCAAAGATGTAATAGCGGCGCATTTGGATAGCAGTAACAGGATCGGTCCAAGTCAGCATGGATTTACGAAGGGGAAATCATGCTTGACAAATCTTCTGGAATTTTTTGAGGATGTAACAAATATAATGGACAAGGGAAAGCCAGTGGATGTAGTGTACCTGGACTTTCAGAAAGCATTTGATCAGGTCCCACACAGGAGATTCGTGGGCAAAATTAGAGCACATGGTATTGGGGGTAGAGTATTGACATGGGCAGAAAATTGGTTTGCAGACAGGAAACAAAGAGTAGGGATTAACGGGTCCCTTTCGAATGGCAGGCAGTGACTAGTGGGGTGCCGCAAGGTTCGGTGCTGGGACCGCAGCTATATACAATATACATTAATGATTTAGATAAAGGAATTAAAAGCACATTAGCAAATTTGCAGATGACACAAAGCTGGGTGGCCGTGTGAACTGTGAAGAGGACGTTATGAGGATGCAGAGTGTCTTGGACAAGTTGGGTGAGTGGGCAAATGCATGATAGATGCAGTATAATATAGATAAATGTGAGGTTATCCACTTTGGTGGCAAGAACGGAAAGGCAGATTGTCTGAATGGTGTCAGGTTAGGAAAAGGGGATGAACAACATAACCTGGGTGTCCTTGTACATCCGTCACTGAAAGTAAGCATGCAGGTATAACAGGATGTGAAGAAAGCTAATGGCATGTTGGCTTTCATAACAAGAGGAGTTGAGTATAGGAGCAAAGAGGTCCTTCTGCAGTTGTACAGGGCCCTGGTGAGACCAGACCTGGAGTATTGTGTGCAGTTTTGGTCTCCTAATTTGAGGAAGGACATTCTTGCTATTGAGGGAGTGCAGCGTAGTTTCACTAAGTTAATTCCCGGGATGGCGGGACTGTCATATGATGAAATAATGGAGCGAATGGGCTTGCGTACACTGGAATTTAGAAGGATGAGAGGATTCTTATTGAAACATATAAAATTATTAAGGGATTGGACACGCTAGATACAGGAAACGTGTTCCTGATGTTGGGAAGTCCAGAACCAGGGGCCACAGTTTAAGAATAAGTGGTAGGCCATTTTGAACTGCGATGAGGAAAAACCTTTTCACACAGAGAGTTGTGAATTTGTGGAATTCTCTGCCTCAGAAGGCAGTGGAGGCCGATTCACTTTGCAGATGTGAGCTGGATATGAACTAATGACAAGAATGAGAACAGGAAGGAGATTGGGAACCTCGCAACCTGGTGCAAAGCCAAACTGCTCTCTCTCAATGTCAGCAAGACAAAGGCGATTTTGATTGACCAGGAAGCAAAGCGGTACCATACATTGATGCCACCAAAGTAGAGGTGGTTGAAAGCTTCAAGTTCTTAAGAATAAATATCATGTGCAATTTGTCCTGGGCCAGCTACATCGCAGCGATGGCCAAGAAAGCACACCAATACCTCAACTTTCTCGGAAGAATTAGGAAATTCAGCATGTCTCCAACAATCCTCACCAACTTCTACAGATGCGCCATAGAAAGCATTTTATCAGGATGCATCAAAGCTTGGTTTGGGAACAGGTCCATCCAAGATCGCAAGCACTTGCAGAGAGTTGTGGGCTTAGCCCGGACTATTACGCAAACTGGCCCCCCTTTGACTCCATCTACACTTCCTGCTGCCTCAGCAAGACAACCTGTCTCACATATTTCTTATTGGACAATCATGTCAATTTCCCACCATTATTGCTATATTGCATACATTGATTTGGGCACTTTCTTACCAATGTCCAGAACAGGTACCTTATCTTCACCTCCACCCACAGCCTACTTGAATTTGAAACTACTTTGAAAAGTATTAGCATAAAACAAAAATCAACAAGCAATTATACAACAAATAGTTGATGATCACTTTAAATGGCACTGGGAGGAAGGTAAGTTGATGGATCCTTGCCGACACTTTATATGTATGCAGGCTTGCTAGGGGACTGCAGGGAGAATTTCACCTCCAAAATGGCAGTGCAGATATCAATATCGCCATGGTCTATCTTTTCCACATATCTTTAGGGATGTTAGTTGTGCGGCCATTGTTACTTTCACCAGTATAGCATCTGTTGCAATCCACTGATTAAGCATACACACATATAAGAAGGCACTTTGAATCCCAAAACAATAACTGCTATCAATCTTACTTCTCTGCTTTTGAGCTTTTGCAGAATTTTATTCTCCTGGAATTGAAGTAATTGTTTTGAAAAAGATTTGGTAAATCAGCTACAGTTGGAATATTTTGAATGTTGTGATGGAATCGACATTTGACAGGCAAGAAGGTCAAAGGTTACTGCTGCAGACACAATGTGGAATTAATGTTACAGTTAGATCGCACATGATCTTATTAAATGGCAGAGTTGGCTTGAGGGGCCAAATGTCCTAATTCTGCTCCAAATGTGTATCTTAATAGGATAGGGGGACATAAAGGATAATTAGACACTGTGGGATATTAGGAAGAGTAAGGCAAGCTATGTTGCTCTTGGTACAAGATCATTGAGGAGTGCATTAACTTAAAATATATTTTCTCTGCATCCAATTGTCCGCCCAAGACCATTGAGTTTTGAGTTTCTGTAGAACCACATGGTAATCATATTATTCCCCATAAACATATCTAAATCTCTTTTATGTTCAATTTTACTTCGGAGTCACGTGAGTGACTACGTGAAGAAGAGCCCGCCTCACGCTGGTAACGGCATGACGTCGACGCTGACGGCGGAAGGTGGAGCTGCAGTAAGGAGCAGCTCCTCGCAGCGGTCGGAACGGCCCGCAGGTAAGAACAGTAAAGTTGGGATTTCTTAGCGGGCGCTGGGTAGGTCCAGCAGTATAGGAAATATATTAAATCAGGTCAGAGTCATATTAGTGCTGGATAAGCACAGATGATGAAGTAAACTTATATTCGCGGGTCAAAATGTTTCCTGGGGTGAAAAATAAATATACGGGAAAGCTAGTGCGGAGCCGGTTCCGATACCGGTGGCCGCAGATATACCCGTTAGCGAATTAGTTTACAAAATGATAACCACGGAGAGAAATGCTCCCGAATATGAAAAATGGAAAATAAAATAAAATAAAAAATCTGAGAGGCCCGTGGTTCTGATGACTCTGACATTGAAAAATCCTCCAGATAAGTAAACTATGTGGAACTGATTATGGAGCATATGGAGAAAGTTCTCCAAATAATTATGAGACTAGGGTCAAAGTACCCTGAAGGTTCCTAAGATTAGCCCTGAGGGGTTTAATTATTTTGAATATGGCCATGGGCCTAATTGGAAGTTGGAACTCCGGACCCAGGATTTGGGCCGGAAGAAGTCTCATGGATGAAATCCCAATTGATTTAGGGCTGCAGAAGGCAGACCCTGTTGATGGTGATTTGCATTTTTGAAAGCACACCACAAAATAAAATAAAAATAAAATGAAAAAATATGAAAAGAGGCCAAAGATGCATGGAATAGCAAAAGGTTTTGCTATATATGAAGGAAGTGGTGAGGCTATGGAAGAAATCCTAGCTGCCAACATATATATATGGTATCTCACCAACTTCATGATTCTGTGATGATTGAAATATTAAAATTGCACAGCACAGGAAATTGTGCCTCATTGGAAGAGCCTACGGTTTATCCGTTAATATGGGCATCCATGACTCCAAATATGAGAGCGTCAAATAGTGAGGTTTAAAAATCCTCACAAATTATTCTGCTGCTATTATGGCTTTTTGGGCAGATGAAAGGAAAACATAAAATAAAGACGCTATTGTGCAATTCTTTCTATGAAATTTTATATAATATAAATGGCTATTTGGGCCATTTTTCACCCAAGGTTGCATACCTGTGTCGAGCAAGTGGTGTTTAAGCTCTTGGTTATCTGTTTGGAGTAATCTGCCTAACTTATTGAAATTGGATGAAAAGCTAAATATTTTAGCTGCATGAAACCTTCGTCTTTGGACGAAAAGGTATTTTCGCCCAGAAGGGGGGATTTGATATTGGAAATAGAGGCAGAAATATGTCAAGGAAGTTTTATTGTATTGCACAACCAAATACTTACCCGAATTCAGGGGATAAGGAGAACACCACGCTCATATGCAGAGGAATTAAAGACTTGTTCCCTGCTTAAAGAAACTGCGGATTAATCTCCAGTTAGAGGGAGATTACAAAAAGTTTATTAAGACTGGCTTACTATTATTTTTGATCAGTATATTACGAGCAGTTTCATTAACTACTATTACTTTTAAAAAAAAAAAGAGGTTAATCCTCCTGTACAGAATAAACCTGCTTATGTTTTCGTGTTTTCTGCAATTGAAAAAGCAGAGATTTATGTTCACATTGCCTAATTATCTGGAAAAGAGGTAATGGAAAAGATTTTGAACACGAGCATAAATTTGTCTTAATGTTAGAAGGCATTACAGATGATGGTTGCAGAAGTATTCTGGACCTTACAGGTCTAAATAAGTTTGTAGAATACAAACATGTTCAAATGGAGACATTGAATACTGCAAAATATTTAATTCAGCAGGTTGTTATATGGCTAAGATTGATGAAAAGACGCCTATTATTCTGTACCTATGCATCAGGTCTCGGTGGTACTTAAATTTTAATTGGTTGTGACAATTATGGCAGTTAAGCTTTGCCAAATGGACTGAGTTTCAGCTTTTTACTCTTTACGAAACTGTTGAAACCAGTTTAGCCCCAATTAGAGCACAAAATGCACATCATTATGGCTTATCTCAATGACATTCTGGTCATTAGTGATTATCAGGAGTCAGCTGAGGACTCAGTTTCAGTTACTAAAGCTTTGTGGAAGCTAAGGTTCTTAATTCATCTAATTAAGCCCCAGCTGCAGCCAGCACAAACAATTTACTTTTGGGGTTTGTAATTAACTCAGTGACTATGTTAATACCTTTACCAACAGATAAAGTCGATGATATTTTGGTAACTTGTCATTATCTCATTCAAAACCTTATCCTTCCATCCGAGAAATGGTGACAACCATTGGTGAACTGCTAGCAGCATTTCCTGCAGTAGAATTTGGTTCATTACATTTATTGATATCTTCGAAGGTACAAGATACAAGCTCTCAAAGAGAAGGCAGGCCATTTGACAGGCCTATGTAATTAACAAAAGAAGCTGTATTGGAATTTACAATGGTGGGTTAAAAAAGGAAAATGTCCCACAAGCTGCTAATAAATATTATGATTAAACAGCCTGAAATGGTTTACATACAGATGCTAGTGCTCTCGGATGGGGGCCACAGATTTATCCTCCAGTTGTGGAGGTAGATGGAAAACTGAAGAACAAGTGTTTCTCCAAGAGTATGGTATTAACTATTGGGAGTTATTGGGGCCTTTTATGGGCTTAAAGCATATTGTTGTGCTAAACAAGGTCTGCATGTGTTAATATACAATTACACAATAAAACAGCTGTGGTTTACATTAATCACATGGGGAGAGTTGGATCAGTATCATGTGATTGTCTGGTCAATGAGATATGGCAATGGTGTATTGGTCGGCAGATATGGATTGCAGTAAGCTATACTCCAGGTAAAGACAATGTGGTAGCAGATGAAAGTCCAGGATTTTAAAGATAATACGAAATGGATGTTTAAGCCACCAATATTTAAGAATATTGTTCGACGATTTGGGTTGCCAGAAATTGATTTGTTTGCATCCAGGCTTAATCATCACTTGCCTCATTATGTGTCTTGGGAACACGATCCGGACGCAGTTGCAGTAGATGCATTTTTATTACACTGGGGAAAAAATGTTCTTTTATGCTTTTCCACCATTTGCTCTGATCCAGAGATGCTTGAAGAAAATAGAGCAAGATTCAGCTTCCGGATTGTTGGTAGTGCCAAATTGGCCAACTCAACCTTGGTTCCCAGTTATGCTGAATATGATTAAAGAACCGTATATACAGATTCTTAACTGTAGTGATATCTTGACTAATCCAGTAACAAATGAAGATTACCCATTATATGCATATATGAAATTGTTAATCTGCAGGTTTTGACCAGACCACTACAGGAACTGGGATTGTCGGACCAAACTTGACAGTTATTGGCACATCATGGCGAGATAGCACACAGAAACAATATATGACACATATTAAGAAATAGGAAGAATTTTGCACACAGTCAAAATATTTCTGATGATTATGTGAATGTTACTCATGTTTTGGAATTCCTTGCCAATTTGCGCTTTGGCCAACATTTAAGTTACAGTTGCCATTAACACTGCACGCAGTGTCTTGTCGTCCTATTTAGGACTTATGACTGGTGAGAAATCAATTGGGTCGCATCCATTAATATCACGATTCATGAAAGGAATTTTTCACATGAATCCGCCAAAACCTAGATATACAGAGATTTGGGATGTGAGCATAGTACTTGCTCTACTTAGAGAATGGACGCCAATTGAAGGGTTATCATTGGATAGGTTAACATTGAAATTTGGTCATGTTAATGTCACTGGTCTCAGCCCAAAGAGTGCAAACTTTACAAATGTTGCGTTTAGACTGTAATGCATGTGACTACAGATAACGTTGTATTCTATGTTTACGATCTGATCAAACAAAGTAGACCAGGGAGATCTGGAACAAAGGTAACCTTTCAAGCTTTTCATATTGAGCTTGCTTTGTGTGTGGTTAGACATTTGAACTAATGTATTAAAGTGACGGACACTTTTCGAGGAAACGAAAAGACATTGCTGCTTACGCACAAAAAGCCACACACAAAAGCTTCAGTTCAAACTATCTCAAAATGGTTGAAACAGGTGTTGGTTTTAGCGGGAGTAGACACTGATGTCTTCAAATCTCACTCCACCAGGGCGGCAGCTACGTCCGCGGCGAAGGGGCGGGACGTACCTCTCGAGCAAATTTTTAAAAATCGCAGGGTGGAGTAAAGAAGAAACTTTTTCAAAGTTCTACAAACAAACCTGTTCACACTATGACAAGCTTTGGACACGCGGTGTTGGGAGCACTATAATCACCTGCTTTGTTTGCTATTAATTGCTATTAATCAGTTGTGTAGTCATGATATCTTTTGTCACTTGTAATCATTTTTTCCCTCAAATATAAGGAGGGTATTATATGGTCTTTCAGCCATTAAAAAACTTAATTGTGAAAAGATCTAACATTTGTGTGCTTTCTCATGTATGTGTTTACTTAGCCGGACTGTCGTACGGATTAATTCTACGACATAAAAAACACAGAAAGCTTTTAAAACTCTTCACGTAGTCACTCACGTGACTCCGAAGTAAAATAGTAAGATTAAAACGAGAACTCACCTGTTCGAAGTTTGATCGTTATTTTACGAGGAGTTACGATGAGGGATTACGTGCCCTCCACTCCCACCCTCGTAAAATAAATGATCAAATGGTGGTTCTAAGTCTTTTTATGAGCCTTACTATGTTACTCCGGCTTTGGTGTTCTGTGTTTTTCATGCCGTTGCTTTGAAGTATGCCGTTACCAGCGTGAGGCGGGCTCTTCTTCACGTAATCCCTCATCGTAACTCCTCGTAAAATAAACGATCAAACTTCGAACAGGTGAGTTCTCGTTTAATCTTACTATTATAGTATTTTGTTCAATAGAACAGAAACCAAAGTTCCTAACGGAAAAATAATGTTTATTGTATTGTATTGTATTGCAATAATCTTGTATGAAATTGTGTAAACACTCATCCCATACAAGTATGCTTCTTATGCTGATCATTCCTTTATTTTTCATCTGCCCCTACTTGAGTGTGAAAGTCTTCAGCATAGAAATAGCAACTGACTTTATGTAACCCTAAAAATGTCATTAGTTCACCTCGGTCTGTTATTTTCCCCAAAGAGAACAAATGTAACTTCCTTCACCATTCCTCTGAAGTTCAGTTTCTGAGACCTGTAATCATACTGGTTATTCGCCCCATGCCCTCTCAAGAGCAATAATATCCTTCCTGTAGTTAGGTGCCCAGGATGGTCAGCAGTTCTTCCAGATGGGGTCAGACCAATGCCTTACACAGCAACAGTGAGTTCAAATGTTTATCTATTCATCTATACCCAAGAAGTGGGGCACTACACAAAACTGTTGTTTTAAGCTTCAATAGAATGATATGAAACCGATAACTGGAGCAAAGCAAATAATTAAACTACAAATTAAATTAAGTTATGTTTGATGAAAAATAGAATAATTATAATGCAAAGAAAATTGAAAAGTAGTTGCTAATTTCTCTTGATTTCCTGTGAGGAATATTTTTTTAGGCAGCCTGCATAATCAGAGAAAAACATTATGTGTAAGCAAAGCCAATTTCCACTTTTTTTTGTTCCATTGATTGGAAGCATTTCAAGAAGTCAGTGGCTAATCTATAAATAGATTCACTTTTTCTGCTGTGTTCAGACAAATGCTGATATCCTGGGTAGCAGCCTAAGCAACGATAAGCCATCTTAGCTGAGTTCGTATGATGTGTCCAACTTTTATTTAGCTGCTGTGTTTCTCTAGCACTTTTTAAATCTAGAAAACACGCATGTTAAGTTTCTCGTCTATCGCTGAAGCGACCAATATGAGAGCATATATCATGGAGTAATACTTCTGCATCAATAAATGCCTTTAGGTTAACTGAGAAAAACATTGGAGGAGAGGATCCCTTTAATTGACAACAGCTTTTAAATTTAAGAATAATATCAATACCTATTTGTATTGAAGCATCATGATATCCTTTTAGATCTATTATTTTTCAATACATCCTTAAGCAACATTCATTTGAAAATCTGACCATAGAACATTCTCTTTTAAATAAGAGTGATTATAAAATCTTAGAATTTAGTTGGAGCTGTTTCTCTTGTAATTATACACAACTCACTTAGATGTAAAATTGTAAACATAGAAAATAGGTGCAGGAGGAGGCCATTTTTGCCCTTCGAGCCTGCACCACCATTCATTGTGATCATGGCTGATCATTCACAATCAGTAACCCATGCCTGCCTTCTCCCTATACCCCTTGATTCCGCTAGCCCCTAGAGGCTCTATCTAACTCACTCAAAATCGCCAACTTATGCTAACTGTACTTCTGCTGTAATGCTACAGAAGTAGTTCGAAGGAAAGTTATGGTTTATGGGAAGATATAATAAAAATGTTTGTGGTGAAGGCACTGGGGAAGTGGGGTGCCAGCATTGTAGCCTGGACATTCTACAGTACAGTGCGAGGTTTATGTGCATTACAGAACTTCAGAGTTGTTACAGCATGAAAGAAGACCATTTGGTCAATCAGTGTCAGTGGTTCCAATGCAAGAGCAATCTAGCTAGCGCCACACTCACCCTTCTCCATGGTTCTGCAATTTGCTATTTTCAGGGTTTTTTCAGCTCCCATTCGAACACTCATCACATTTGGTTATTCAATACAAATCTTGGAAGTTAATTGCAGATTCCATCCACTCCATGTGAAAAAATAATTCCTTATATCACTTTGGTTCTTTTAACAATCAGGTTAATTCTACATCTCTTGGTTCTTGTTTGCCCCAGTTGTTTCTGTCATCTGTCTCATACCCATCTCTGTTATAAATGTCACTAATAAATATCCTTGCAACCTTATTCAAAGGAGAACACCAACTTCTCCAATCTGTCAATGTACATAAAACCCTTCAGCCCCAGAATTATTTTGGGGATTTTTATTTTGCACCCTCTGCAAAGCATTCACATCTTACCGAAGGTGGGTACCCTTAACTAGACACAATATTCAAGTTACAGCTGAACTTGTGTTTTGTGCATGTTCATTATGAGTTATTTTCTCATATTCTCTATGTCCATTTACTAAGCCCATGTGCTTATTTTTTTAACAATTTTTCAATTAACTATGCACATATATTCGCAGGAGTCCGTGTTCTTGGTCCTCTGTTAGGATTATGCTTCTCGTTTATATTGCCTCTTATTCTTCCTACTAAAATGTAACACTTCATATTTCTCAGCAGTATGTTTCCGCCATTTATCCAGCCATTCTGCCAGCTTCTATGACTAACCTCATTGTACTTTACCATGCCGCCAATTTTTGTGTAATTTGGAAAGCTGGAAACTGTGCCCAGTGCACCAATGTCCACTAGAATGTCCGTGTTTATAGTACTGACTCCCGAGTAACTCCACTGTAAACTTTCCTCTCGTCTGGGAAACAACCTTTCTCTCTATGTTTCCAACTACATACTCACCCAAAACCCTAACCATACTGCTGCTGCCCATTTTATTCCATGGTCTTCAGTCTTGCTAATTGCATTATTGACATTCTCTGAATACATTTTATTTGAAAGAATATCAGTGATTTACTGCTTAGATCTTGATAGCTGATTATCTAGCCAGATCACAGGCTGCTTCTAATTCACTAATGCATAAAAGCTGTGGACATGGACAGTGGTATCCAATAATATCCTTTCACAACATGTGTGTGGCTTACTTTATCAATGGTTAAAGTAAGTATCCTGATCAGTTTCCATGCTGTGGAATCCAAAACTCTAAACTAACTCTTGAAGTTGGTTCACTTTGACTTAAAAAACATTCCCCTCATGGTGGATTTCCCTTACTTTTTTAACCACCTTCTGGGTTATGCCACCAGGACTGAGACTTGATTGGGCAGCCCTCATGCCCACAACCTTCCCACTTATTGCACCCAAACTGAACCTCTCAACATCTAATGTTCTAAGTATCCCACCATCCTTCTAGGCCTCAATTCCTGTAATCCATCCCATCTGGAACTCATAATCGGCCTGTTTTCTTCCCCATCATTCTTAATGCAGACTGTCAGCATTTTAATAGTGTAATGCCTGATCTATAACATACAATGTTTTTTGAACCTCACACTTTCGCTTTTGCAGTGATTGACCCTGAAAACACTTTAATTTGTTGGCCCTGCATCACCAATTTAGCTTGCTTGTTCAGAGGTAAAGAATTGAGAGTCTGCACCTCCAATCATAACATAACATATGATGTTTGATATGTCATCAATTTGCTTTTTTAATGCCTTTAATGTGCTGCAGGTTCCCAAGGTGATTCACAAGAATGTTATAAAATATATATAAAACTAAGCCTATTCATTATATTAACACATGTGGTCTATCAAAGAGTTAGGCAGAGGTTTATCAATGAATTTCAAAATAATAATTGGAATTATGTACATCTCGGGCAAGGCAAATATGGCAAGAGTTAATGTATTAAATCTATCTGATTTTTTTCACAACTTCAATTGCATTTTAATATATGACATACAATTTTTTATCCCTATCACTGGTGATACTATGTCCAACTATGTATGACACCTAGAGACTTCAAGCATTTTCATTTTCTTAATGCTGGTCAATATATTTTTGCTTTCTGCTCATTGAAACAAATCCTAAGATGATGTATAGGATTGTGTTGTGCAGAGGTCTGTTGGGTCATCAGCAGAGTCCTCAGAGGGCCCCTTCCAGAGGTATTTTTGTGTTAAATGTAATGTAAGCAAGAATGAGGATGGGCCAGTAGGACTCATTTACCTGAAAGCGGTTTCACATTTTATCGGTTCACATATGGTCTTAGCAGCAGATGGACAAACAACCCATTGAAAATTTTACAGCAAGGCAACAAAAAATGGTGAAAAACAGTTACAAGACTAGGTATTCAATCTGATGATATTTTATTATGTTTGGGTTTTAATGGAGAGAAATGTTTATGGGGCAGAAGTGAGTTTTTAAATAAAATATCTTCTCCAATAATTTTTTTTTTTCGGATACACTATTTAAAAAAAACTTTTTTATTGTTTACTCTTGAGTAACTATTCTCAATTCTACCTTAGCAATTATAGCATAACATTCCATAAAAGGTGCACGTTCTTTCAAAGCTAAAGTGATAATGCTGGGACAGAGTGTTACCCTGCACCAAACCTTAAACTTTACGTGATGCCCCTCTGAAAGCTGTCAAAACTGGTCTATGAACGTTTCTCCTCATTATCTATTTGTTCTAGTGCTGAGAACATCGCTAGTTCCAGTGCTATAAGCCACTTGCCAAACCTAGCTAAATCAAGGCAGCCTCGAATCTATCGATCCACGTTAGATATGGTGCTGCCGACACAGCCGTGGGAACATACAAAACATGGAGGCATGGCAGTCAGGGGGGGTGGGGGGTCTCCAGCTGTGGCTCTCCCCCCCACCCCAGCAAACTCTTAGCTAGCGTTGAACCACTCAACATCAAGATTGAAGTGTTTCGAGCAAGGCTGCTGATTCAAAGGGAGATCAGGGACTACTGTGTTCTTTGTTTCATTGAAATATGGGTCACCCCTGACTCACCTGACCTTGCCATACAATATGAGGTTTCTTCATTTATTGCAATAACCGTCCACAGTCCTCAGGCAAAGGAAAAGGCAGCGGCTGCTTTGTAGTGAGTTCTTTGTTGTATTCATGTGACGTTCTTTGGTCAATTCTGCTCCCCTGACCTGGAATATATGTTTATGAAACGATGTCCCTTTCATCCCCAAAGGAATTTGCCCCTACTATCTTGTCGATGATCTGGGTACCACGCCAAGCCAATGTCAAGGGGGCACTGGATGAATTATACTCAATTCTCTTGAGACACCAAATATTAATGTTTATCATAGTCAGTGACTTCACTCAAGCTATCTTCAGCAACGTACTTTCCAAATACCATCAGCATGTCTCCTATCCCAAACAGGGATGTTACACTCTGCACCACCATCAAGTACTTCATCTGTTGGTGCTGTTCCTGAGGAGTAAAAGACAACGATTGTATTGTGAGGCACCAATGAAGAGAGTCATATAGCAGGGGGCTGAGAGGCCTGAGTGCCTACATCACAACTAGAGGTTGTTCAAGACCTCTTCATCCAGCCTGAATGAGTATACCTCGGTACAGAGTTCCTTGTTCTACTCTCTGTACCGCAATGACTGTGTGGTCAAGTACTATGACAAGCCGATGTTTAAGTTCGCCAATGATACCATTGTTGTTGGCTGCAACAACAACGACAATGAGACAACATGCGGAAAAGAGATCAAGAACTTTATGTCATAATGGCAGGACAAAAGAGTTGGCTGTTGACCGAAGGAAGCGAGGGTGTGAATACAATCCTGTCCAATCAGTGGAGCTGCTGTAGAGATAGTTGTCATTTCCAGGTTCCAAGACATCCATACCACCAGCAACTGAACTTCATCCCTTCACACTGATGCGGTGAATAAGAAAACACATCAGCGTGTTTACTTTATTAAGTGTCTGGAAAGAATCGGCAAGTGCAGGGAGGTTCTCTGGAACTTTTACAGAGGGACTATAGAACACATTCTTTCTATGGTGAATCTTTCTATAGAGCACAGGGTGCATCTCAGCCTGATACGGCAGCCGCTCTGCTCTTGACTGCCTGAACCAGCAGAAAACAGAGCCCAGTCCGTCACAGGCCCATCACTGCCTTCCACCCAGTCCACCTTTACAGTGAGCTGTATCAGGAAGGCTGGAAGTATCGTCATGGATAACTGCCACTTGGAAGTCCAGACAACCAAATTTAAGTTCGGCTTCTTCCCCACTGATCTCAGACTGCTGAACCAATCATCTCTTTTCAAGAAGGGCTGCAAGGAAAATGCTGGGAACTATAGGCTGGTGGGCTTAATATCTGCAGTTGGTAAGTTACTGGAGAGTATTCTGAGGGACAGGAATATTGCCAGGACAGGTTTGGAGGGTTATGGACCAAGCGTAGGCAAGTGGGACTAGGGTAGCTGGGACATTGTTGGCCTGGTGTGGGCGAGTTGGGCAGAAGGGTCTGTTTCCACACTGTACCACTCTATGACTATGACTCTAAATATCCATCCAAGGTAGGGCAAACAGTCGCCACATAGAGAGTTCTTACAAAGTTACAAAGTACCTCCGTGCCAGATCCTCCTTTGATCTCCTCCCCCTCCCCCTGGTCCCCCTTTGTTCTCCCACACTTCCCCCTCCCCCTCCCCCTCCCTCAAGGTGGTTCCCCCACGCCGGGACCTGCATTGTTCCTGCAAGTGTGGGCTCAACAGCATCTTCTACAGCAATAACTCTTGTACTCTCTGCCCTGACTGACGAAGGCAAGCGCGCCAAACACCAACTTCATCACTGTGTATATCTGTGCTGCCACTTCCAGGAAACAATGCACTTGCACCGCTAGGTCTCACTGTTCTACAACATCCTCCAGGGCCATGTCGTTTATTGTGTATGTCTTGCCCTGATTTAACTTCCCAAAATGCAAAACTTCATACGTTAAAGTTAAATTCCATCTGCCATTCTTTGGCCCACTTTCCCAGTTGATCTAGATCCTGTTGTAACCTTAGATAACCTGCTTCACCGTCATCACACCACCAGCTTTGGTGCTATTCACAAATTCACTAATAATACGACATATATTCTCAACCAAATCATTAATATGGACGACAAGCAACAAACCCTTTCCATACACCCTTCCACTGGGTTTCATCTTCCCAATTACTCATTCCAAAATATAATCCTCACTTTCAAAGCCTTCTATCATCTTGTTCCATTTCTTACAAGAACATAAAATATATATCTCTGGTGGTCAAACCATTCTTTATTACTAACTTACTGGTGGTGTGGTGGTGCCTAACGTTTGTCTCGTTAAATGTATGTTTGATTCTAGTTTTATTATTTTTTTAGCTGTGTATATGTGGGGGATGGGTGGGGGAAACCAGTTAAAATCTCTTCCCTGTTTGGGGACCCGACTTTTTCCCTGAGGGCTCCAGTCGCGGAGCCTGCGGACCTGCCATCGCAGAGCTGGCCAACTTCGGAGCGAGAGGAGCTGTGGTGGCACCCGGCTGCGACCCAACAGGAGCTTAGGAGGCTCTGGCCGCAGGCCCGGTGGACAGGAACATCGGGAGCTCGCAGGTCCCGGGTGGGAGATCGCTTTCGGAGCTCCCACAACGGCAACTTCTCCCGCTGGAATCGCGGGGTTTAAATGACTTGGAGCGGGGCCTAACATCGCCCGGCGTGGCTTAACGGCCGCGGGACTTACCATCGCCCGCCGGGTGCTTTAACATCGGGACCCCCAGTTCACCTCAACGTTGCAGTTGGACTGCTGGACCACGGGAGAAGAACAAGGGAAGAGATAAGACTTTTGCCTTCCATCACAGTGAGGAGGTGTTGGAGATTCACTGTGATGGATGTCTGTGTAAAGTGTGTTACGTGTGGGTCTTGGTTTTTTTTTTGTAATTGTTAAGACTGTAGAAAATGCAATTTCGTTCAAACCAAGCTGTTTGAATGACAATAAAAGGCATTCTATTCAACTTCATCATCTTCCTATCATTCCCTTTATTCTATTCCTTTTTTGAAATATCACAAATCAAACCTTATATTCATACTTTTATTGGATATTTAATTTATCATGAAGTAATTACGTGTGCACATTAATAAATATGTGTCTGCATATATAACGTGGGTGTGTGTATACATACACATCATTTAAGTAAGACTTGAGGCTGTTGAAATAAGACAAAGGTTGTTTTCTCAAAACATTTCCTCAAGCACATCAATTGTCATCAGGCTGGGTGCCCAGACTCTGACCTGGTGATGTGGTTACTGGTACCGTCAGCAGGATCTGCAGGCCAAAATAGCAATCTGCAAAGAAAGCAGCTGACTTCATAAAAAAAGGTATTCCTCTTGAGAGTTTTGTTTCATCAGGTCGTTCACAGATATACATAAAAGGTTTCATCTCTCTAGTCCTGAATCCTGACCCAAAATGTCACCTATCATCTGACCACTGACCTTATCTGCATATTCAGACCCAAGATGGTTCAGTGGATCAAATGATTTTTCTCCCCTTTCAGTGCTCTGTTTTTCTACTGGGCTGATTGCAAATGACAATATTTTAAGGAGCTTAATGAAGATCCCACAAACAATTTGCATCTTGGATTTACAGACCTAATATCTTGCAAAGTTCCCCGGCCTGCTGACAGCACACTTTAGGAATGCTGTCCAATCTATTTTCCTCTCTGGGGTAAGGACTTGCTTTGATTTTTAGTTTACCAGAATGATTTTACTCTGGCTATGTCATCCAAGTTCTCCGTTTTTTCCATTGCGAACTATCTTTTCTTATTTTAGCTATGCCGTTATGGTCATTGCTGTTCTGAATGTTTTATTTTGTTGTTCTTAAACGCAGAATAATCTGTCCTATACAGTCTTCCTCCTATCTGAAAATTAGGAGTGATCATTGGGGCTTGTAGTTTTGTTTCTTTCATAAATTGTCCAAGCATGAAACTCTCTCCTTAATTCCATGGAATTCCAACATTCCATGCAAATTTAAACTTTAGGCATGTAATAACCAGTAAATCTATCTTGTAATGCAGGAAATGCTGGAGATACTCAGCAGATTGCAAGGGTCTCATTAACATGTTTCTCCTCCCAGATGCTGGTTGACGTTCTGCGTGCTTCCTGCAGGTTATGGTTTTATTTCAGATTTCCAGCATTTTTGATTGTCAAATTTACATGGTGTTGTCTTAAACAATTCTTAATCTGGATGGATCTTTTTGCATTTTGAGCTTTACTCCAGATTACTCAAATCAAAAATGTGTTATTTCCAACCTCCGTCCAGCTCCAGTATTATAATAGAGTTAAATTCCTGGCACTACCTTGAGAAGGCAGATGTAACATTATGAATGTAATTTCCTTGCCAATAGGAAAGTACATAAGACACAAAAGAATTATTTTTAAGATGAAACTCAAAGCTTCTTGTTGTTTCCTGTATACCAAAATCTGCTTTGATAATAAAAGAGAATACAACATAAAATTAATGAAAGTCAAGAACAAAATAGACAATAGACAATAGGTACAGGAGTAGGCCATTAGGCCCTTTGAGCCAGCACTGCCATTCAATGTGATCATGGCAGATCATCCCCAATCAGTACCCCGTTCCTGCCTTCTCCCCATATCCCCTGACTCCGCTATCTTTAAGAGCCCTATCTAGCTCTCTCTTGAAAGTATCCAGAGAACCTGCCTCCACCGCCCTCCGAGGCAGAGAATTCCTCAGACTCACAACTCTCTGTGTGAAAAAGTGTTTCCTCATCTCCGTTCTAAATGGCTTACTCCTTATTCTTAAACTGTCGCCCCTGGTTCTGGACTCCCCCAACATCGGGAACATGTTTCCTGCCTCTAGCATGTCCAAACCCTTTATAATCTTATATGTTTCAATAAGATCCTCTCTCATCCTTCTAAATTCCAGAGTATACAAGCCCAGCCGCACCATTCTCCAAGCATATGACAGTCCCGCCATCCCGGGAATTAACCTTGTAAACCTACGCTGCACTCGCTCAATAGCAAGAATGTCCTTCCTCAAATTAGGGGACCAAAACTGCACACAATACTCCAGGTGTGGTCTCACTAGGGCTCTGCACAACTGCAGAAGGACCTCTTTGTTCCTATACTTAACTCCTCTTGTTATGAAGGCCAACATGCCATTTGCTTTCTTCGCTGCCTGCTGTACCTGCATGCTTACTTTCATAGACTGATGAACAAGGACCCCCAGATCCCGTTGTGCTTCCTCTTTTCCCAACTTGAGAACATTGAGATAATAATCTGCCATCCTGTTTTTGCTACCAAAGTGGATAGCTTCACATTTATCCACATTAAACAGCATCTGCCATGCATCTGCCCACTCCCCCAACCTGTCCAAAATGATTCTCATTTCTCCAAATTCAATGTAGGCACCCGTGATAAAACATAACATGCCAATTTTTTCCATTGATGGGCTGTGGATCTAAATTATAGATAGCAGTATAATATCTTGTCAAACCAGTATTTCCTCATCATTTGTAGGAAGGAACTGCTGATGCTGGTTTAAACTGAAGATAGACACAAAATGCTGGAGTAACACAGCGAGACAGGCAGCATCTCTGGATGAAGGAATGGGTGAAGTTAGTTACTCCAGTTTTTTGTGTTTACCTTCCTTATAATTTAGTGTAGACAAACTATTCATCTACAGGGGCATCACAACTGTACCAAATCTTGTCCTCATTCAAAATCCACTCATTTGTACTCCTATACCGTGCTCACTGGGCAACAATTAGCTCCAAGAATGCAGGTTAAGATTTTTGTTCTTTTACACAATCCAGAGGCACTGGGGTCAATTGCAAAAGCCCTCTCTTCTCTGTATGCTGCCTTTGCAAAGATCAATTAATGCAATCCATCAAGGCAATAAATGTGGAATCTTCCTGATCTATATGGCTCAGAAACAGATTTGGTGGTGCGAGGTGCCCACAAAGCAAGGTCATTCACTGGTATAAATTGGAAAAAAAAAGCATCCTGAATATCAGAAAGAAAGATGAATTCTTCCTTTTTTTATCTTCTGGTTCTTGATTCAGTTTATTTTGAATGCGATTGAATTGGAATGCCTTAATTCGACACTGCCAGAGAAATATCAGCCTTTATCCTGTGTATCTACTCCATGCTATTTATGAAATGCAACTCAAATGATTGTTCCATATTTAGATAGAACTGTTTTTGACTTTGCCCTTTCTGTAATTGTTATTAAAATATTCTATATATGGGAAGTATATTTTCCTTTCCTAATTTTTAAATGTGAATGAAATGAATGATTCATTCATTTCAACAAAAAGTTCATTTACTATATCTTGATCTTTGTAAATCCTAATTCCAACTGAAAGCAGTTTCTGTCCTGATATAAACACTGGCAGGATATGTTAGCTAGAATTTGAGTTGTTTCAATGCTGTCAGAAATCATTGACAACCTTTCTGAATAAAAGATGTGGCTTGCATTTTACAGCTATATCTTAAAAGTTGTTCTTGCCACATGTAATATATCATTCTGTGTGCACATTGGGAACAGGAGGGAAACTGGATTCCGTTATGCACAATAGAAGCCAAACATGTTTTTATTAAACTTTTGGCATTGCGATTAAGGTTATCATTTTGCAATTTCCAATTTACATTGTGATTTCAGAATGCATGAGGAATATACAGGTTAAAACACGATCCTCCAGCCTTTAACATCCTCAATCTCATGTGCATGCACCCCTCAATGTCAATCTGTTCTGCCCCAATCAATAAAATCCCTCCAATTTGAGCAATATTCACTCTGTGTAGAAGGGGTATTTTTATATTAATTATGCATGAAAATGATTAGCAATGAAGCATTTTTATTGTTTAACAAAACATGCCCACAGTTACCATGCAAACATAGGTTTCTTGACAATACTTACAGAAAATCTTTAGAACTATACAAACATTTTTTTTCTGAAGGTGGACAAGGAGCTTTAAGTTCTTGAGCACTCAAGGGGTTAAAACTTCCCACCATGCCTCTTTTGCAATTTATAAAATTGAAATTCTTCCATAAATCAAAAGTTACAAACAGAGTTTGCAACGTCATAAGTCTTGTAAAGCCTCACTCTTTGATTGATTCCTGTACACACATTTCCACTTATTACCATAATGTGTTCTTGCGACACAATTCGAATAGAGTGAGAGAGGAGCAACTCACACAAGTAAATAAATGGCCTCGGCTCCTCCTCGTCTAGAGTGATTGTGGTACAATGTTCCATCATATCAACAGCAAAAGAGAGTCTTAGGGTTTGGGCAATCAATTACAAATATGTGTAGAGGCAGACACAATCATTTCCCTGATTGTCACCAGTCGCAGCTTTTGACACAGCAAAGTGATCCATCAGTCTATTTTCACTGACACACACAGAGAAAGATGGCCAATTCTTGCGGCCTAGCTGGTTACTGGATTGTCTGATGCTTTCTTTTCCTAATCTAACCAATTGTGCTGTATAACCTCATTTTAGTGATAGTTTTATCCACGGTGCAGTTTCTGAGCATATCATGCAACTGGACATTTGCTTTTATCTAAATTTTTTTAAATGGGAGTGAAATTTTCAAACGAATCCTAAGTCAGGGTGCTTTAAACTACGCATTATTGCAAACATAATTTTCATGTTTTGTTTGTTTTCCTAGTATTTATTTTTAAACAAGCAGCAAGGACAATATATTCTCTTCAAATCCCAACATCAAGCTAATGACTAGCCCTGTTTGAAGAAATGAACATGGTCATGAACTTAATTTTACTCCGATCGTATGTAAACTAGCTAATCCATCAAAGGTTCAATCTTGCAGCTAAACAAAACAAGAAGGGAGAATTCTCATACATTTCAGTGCATCTCCATAGCATATTAATCTCTAAGTGATTGTGGCTCCTTCTCCCTGAACAACTCAAAAGGGATAAAGTATTTTTAGAAGCTTTTTCAACTTTTGCTCTTCATAAAGCATTTCTATGTTCTGTAACGTAGCTGTCGAAGTGTTGGGATTTCAGGGTGTAAACAAGCAGTCTCAAAGCAATCTTTTCTGCAGCCCCACGGGAGTTTAGTTGTGAGAAGAAAGCATAACTAGTTGAATGGGAGGGTCAACTAACCTTGTTGGTGCAATCCAGCTGCATTGTACTGAAACTAATTACAAACATATTACTACATTTGGAAAGTTTCAATTGATGCATTGGCCTTTATGGCATGCTATAAAGGAACAGTTGGAGATTTATCTACCACCATAAATTTGAATGTATAGAAACATATCAAGTGTATTTTAGTACAATTCAGATTGCTCTTGCACAGACTGGAGGATATTTAGGGTCCTCCTGTATTCTAATACAGACTTAAAAGTTGACCACCCCCAAATGATTATCTCTGTGAATGAGTTGCACCTCCTGGCACCAAATCAGATAAAATGGGGGGGGTTCCGTCTTTGTTCAGGTTAAGTTAACTTCTGTGCTGTGTAATCAACAGCAAGCATTTTGCCATATGTTCTTATAACAGAGATGGAAACTGTTCAGCCCATTCAGTCCATGCTAGCTCACACAGCACTACCATCCATTCTCACACAGTTTTTCCTGCAACCGATCCGAACCACAATCCCAAATTCTAGCACTCACCTGTGCGCTATAGGCAAATTAAGTCAATCAAAGAATCTACCAAAGAAACCCACACATTTACAGGGAGAATCACCAACTCCACGATGACAGCACCAGAGGTCGGGATTGAACCTGGGCAACTGGTGGTATGAAGTAGCAGCTCTACAAGTGGCACTGCCATGCCATCCTATTAATCCCAGCGGGTAGCTGCATCACCATGCTGGGGTGCTGAAGAGATTCACCAGGATGTTGCCTACATGGGAGAGTAGTAGAACTTTAATTGACGTTCTGATTGTATTCATATGTAGTCCTCTGAAAGGATATTACGCAAACATAAACTTTTAACTGTACACATGACAATAATAAACTAAACTAAACTAAGGATGTTTTCGCTGGAGAATAGGAAGATGAGGGATGTTTGGCTAGAGGTTTATAAATACAAAAATAATGAGAGGCATAGATATAGATGGAAATATCAAAAACAAGGGAGCATAGGTTTAATGTGAGAAGCGTTCAAAAGAGATTTGCAAGGCAAGCTTTTTTTACACAGAGAGTGGTAGACGTTGTAAGGGGAAGTGATGTTGAAGAAGCATTTAGACAGACACATGAATGGGCAGGAATGGAGGCAGAGGGAATTAGTTTAGGTTGCCATTATTATTAGCACAGATAGCATGGGGAAAAGGGATCTGTTCCTCTGCAGCCACTACTGTTCTATGTTGTGGAGTTTTTTTAATGTGAGAGATAGAAAGATGTTGGTGTTAACGCAAATGACCCTGTGCACAATCTGCAGTAATTTAGCTTTGCAGATTTAGCGAGCAATTAGCAAGGTAAACGGTATGTGGTCTATATTACAAGAGGATTTGAGTGCAAGGATAGAGTTATTGTGTTCCAAATAAAAAGAACCTAATGAGATTTTGCTACATGGGGAAGGATATGTTGCAACAGGGTTGGTGCAGTGAAAGCCCACTCAGTAGATTGCTGGGATGGTGGGTTTACTGTACGAGAAACATTTAAGCACTCTAGGCCTGCACTCACTTTATTTAAAAAAAATGAGGTAAACACATTTGAACATACAGAATTCTTTAGGGGCCTCACAGGTTAAATACACTGTTAATGTTGGTGGAGGTGGCTGGACCAGTGATTATAGTCTCAAATTAAGGGGTTGCCAATTCATGCATCTTTAGATTTCTCTACCCAAGAAGGGTGTCTAGGTTCAGTTGGTTTTATTCAATATAGAGTTGAATATATTTTGGGTATTAAGGGAGTTAAGGGATATGAGTTTGGTATAAGAAAATAACGCTGAGGTAAGTAATCATGTTGAATGGTGCAGGCAGAAGGTGCTGAATGGGATGTTTCTGCTTCTGGTTAATCCAGCAACTCAAAAATCTGTGGAAGGATTAACCAAAGAAACAACATGTTTATCTGAAGGACAGAAAGGGATGATAATTCAAATGTTAAAATAAATGTAGGATTGGTTAGTATATGACATAGGTAGATAATCTCTGGAATTATCTGTCCCAAGGGTAATATATGCCAGATGATTGGATTTATTTAAGGTGGAGATAGATAATTATGGGGATTGAAGTATGGATTGTGGCACTGGTAGAGATGAGGGGGTTGGGTTCAGCATACATTCAATATGATCATGGCTGATCATCCAACTCAGTATCCCTTACCTGCCTACTCTCCATTCCCCCTGATCCCTTTAGCCACAAGGGCCACGTCTACCTCCCTCTTAAATATAGCCAAATGTATATAGCTGTTTGGCTATATGTATAATTAAATATAGCCAAACCATTTATATAATCTGTACTTGTGGGAGCTGGTTATGTACAAAAATTAACATGTTTTTCCTTTATTACAACTGATATTATATATATTTAAAAACCTCCTCGACAAAATGTTTGGGACATCATCAGGTCATGTAAGTTCAACGTTCTGATCTTTTGATTTTTTTCATATCAATGTAGCTCCATTTGATTTTCTCCTATTAAGAATGGCTACCAGCAATTGATAAATCTTTTTGTCGGTTTATACTTTTCAATCCTTCGTTATTGCTAGTCTATTGCCTAAGTATAAAAATGGCAGTTTCCTTTTTTAACAGAAAATGTTAGTTAGTTAAATATTCTGACTAAAAATGGATGAAATATGAAATCATATTGTATTATAGGTAATAAAACATAATTGTTTATTAAAATTACGCTGGAAAATAATCTTATTTTTACTTGAAAAGTGAATGAATGTATTGTACTGTCTAAGTATTTTTGTTAAATTATATTTTGGTATTTTCTTCAATGTGGTAAGAATTTCACAATGTGATCATATACATTTGATGCAAGCCTTTTTTTGACACGATTTATATAACTATTAGTGAACAAAAAAATATTTTCGTAATTACATTTCCATGGAATAACATTTCCTTTCAATTGCCTAGCACATATAATCTATTGAGTTTGGGAATTCTGGCAGTTAAAGCGTTAAGAACAAGATATCTTGATGAAATATTGATTGATATTCAGCAGGGGAAAGTGGGCAGCGGCTCAAAGAAAGAATTAAGACAGTGCTTATTTGGGCTAATTGCTTTAAAACATTAGCTTATGCTGCTATTAAAAAAAAGTGGAAGCCTTTTTCTTTACTTCTGTGTGCTGACTGATAAACTCATTTTGTTCCAGGGAGGATAACCTGAAAACTGTCAACAGGTAATTTACTTTCTGAAATTATTTAAAATTAATTTTGTATAATGTGTACATAACTGAGAAGGCCAGTATTTATTGTCTATCACAAATTGCCCATAAGGTCATATTCGGCCCATCAAGTCTACTCCACCATTCAATCATGGCTGATCTATCTCTTCCTCCTAACCCCATTCTCACGCCTTCTCCCCATAACCCTTGACACCCATACTAATCAAGAATCTATTGATCTCTGCCTTAAAAATATCCATTGACTTGGCCTCCACAGCCTTCTGTGGCAAAAAAATCCACAGATTCACCACCCACGAGAAAGTAATAATAAGCTTTTGTCCTAAACAAATGCAGTTGATCTAGTGAATACTCCTATTGTGTTGTTTGGGAGTTTGTGGATGAAATATTATTGTACAACTTTAATCAGTAATCATCATAACTGATGGGCAAAGGATATAATTCTAACAAATGGGGGAGCCACTATTTTATTCCTTCCAGTCCCTCCTGAAAAAAATGCTGATGTGAAAATGTTCACTATTATTCAAGAAAAAAATTGCTTGAAAACAAACTTCAGCAAAGATGTTCAAAACACAAACAGCTCTTCCAGACAGCCCCATCCACCATTTAATTGGATGGAAGCCTTTTCTGCAGATTGGCTGAGTATTACTTTTAAGTTCAAACTTTGCATTTTGAGTAGCTATGATATTTGGTGTGAGATGTAAAGGATTCTACAGGAGAACAAGACAGGTTACCCACAGACCAATAGTTACTCTTCCACCAGGATCACTAATGAAAACCATGCCCCCCCCATAGACAGCCTTTTTATATCTGAATCAAAGGAACAAAGTCACACTTGCCTTTATGTAGCACCTTAAACTCTTTGTTTTTGTTAATGCTCCTGTGAGTTACCTTGGAATATTTTTTTTAATAGTAAATACACCATCTAAATATAATAGATTATTATATAATCTTGGTAAATGCAATTTGGTATGTACTTTTCTCTTAATTCAATACTTAATGCAATTGGCTGTGAAACAATTGTTAGGTCATGAAAGATGCTCTAATAATGAGATTAAGTTATTCAAATGCAGGTAAA
Organism: Okamejei kenojei; assembly: GCA_035221665.1. Lineage (NCBI taxonomy): Eukaryota > Metazoa > Chordata > Chondrichthyes > Rajiformes > Rajidae > Okamejei > Okamejei kenojei. The sequence goes on along the minus strand of CM069140.1, from coordinate 23,802,792 downwards.
GCACATGTCGCTCTGTCAGTGGGACAGGGTTCTGTTCCAGAGTTTATGTCTTAAGAAAAATCTTAGATGGAGAAAATTAGAGCATGGCCTCGGGAAACCTGTTAATGTCCCTTGTATATTTGGTAACATGTTAATGTCCCTTTTATATTTGGTTTGAGGTTTTAATCCTATCTGACAGACCTTTTTATTGGAGCACAAAGATAATCCCATGCTTCCAATATGTACATTAATCCAAAGAGTTTAGGGAACAGCTTTAGGCTCTTTTCAAAGTAAACTCTTTGGATAACCAGAATTATATTTTCAGGATTATTGTAAGAATTATTGAGGTTGATTAAAGCAAAATAATAAATTTAAACAACAGGTTATACAAATAAAATATCTGAAAGTTAGAAGAAAATAATTGTTTTGGAATTTTTCATCAGAAAATTAATAAAGTTACAGGGAAACCATGTCAATAAGTATATGACATACAAGCAACTGAATAACTGGAAAGAAAATAGATCATAGGATGTTTCAAAGAAGACTAATCAATTGAAAAGGAGTGGCCTTGTTGTACATAATTGCCATTTTTTAAAAATATTTTTATGCTCTTATGTGGTACAATATGTACATACAATAATAATAATGGTAAAATAACATCAACATTTATTTTGATTTAGGCACACTAGCTACAAATACATTCACAAGTAACTTTGACTCCACAAATCTACAAACAGTTTCAAAGTTTACTTACTTTATGACAATGAAAAATTAAAATAAACCTTTATAAATATCACAACCAAAAATGTGCAACTGAAGCTTTTGATTGACATATGTGTTATCCACGTTGATGCCACCTGTCCATAATATATCAAGTGCAGCTTATACTCCAATGTGACTTATACGAGTTCACAAAAACCAAGTGCTAAAACCAAAAGCAGGGTGTGATTTATGTTTCATCAAATACTGTACGTCTCTGTCTTAATGTTACTTTTTTGAAGGTGTCGATATATTACCCAGTGCACACAGTGCCATAAAATTTTTTATAACACATCCATCTTGCAAGTAAGATGAGTCACAAAACATGAACTAGTCTTCGCGATTTTAACATAACTGCATTCTGCATGTTATAATTGTAGTCACATCAAGATAGTCAACACTTGAAGCAAACGTCCATGATTTTTGTTCAAAGACTTCAATGCATTAACAAAAAAGTGGTTCTAAAGGGGAAAAAATTACAATTAATAAGAACTACTGATGTTGTATGAACTAGTCATCAATTAAAATTGATACACTGTATCCACTCTCAGTTTCCACTCTCAGTCTCAGAAATTGGATACCATTGGAAATTAGTGGTTGGATCGCCATGTTGGAGTAGCTGCCACAGAGTCAGTGCCCATCAACACATAGATTATTGATGACAACTGTGTGCTCAGACCCAAAACTCTTTTTTATTCCCATTTCTTCTTCATTCCACTATCTTTTCTGATTTAAATTCTACAGATGATGTGTTCTTGTATTTTTCTTGCCAACCACCTCATCCCCATCACCATCGCTCCCATCATTATAACCCCCACCTTGGAAATGTTATTTTCTCAGGTCGCAGGCAGCAACAGTCATGAAAATAGGGATTCCCTTGTACAGGGGTTTGTACGCAGCTTGGAACCAAACCATACCAGCATGAAATGTTCAAACTAGTACAAGCAGAGGCTACCCAGTGTGTATGTTTTGCTGTGGATATCAGCTATGAGGGCTTTTGATACCTATTTTGAAAGATGCTGTAAGCTTAACATGGCACTCCAACAATCTATCCTACAGCACATTACTGAAATTGGTGAGGTACTGGCCTGGGCAAAGGCCGGGGTTGGGCGTAACACTGATCAGATATCTTACCTCAGGGTGTTAGCATTCGTGATCTCACCACCACTGTCATTCTGGCAGTATTTTTTTCTATTGCTTGTTTGACAATCTTCTGAATACAAACAGCCAGACAAACTGCATTTAATGGTGAGACACTATTATCCCAGTTCAGCTTTTGTAGAGCCAGAGCTACTAGGGGTTGCCAACAAGGTTGCTTCACTGAAAGTCAGCAGACCTCCATCAGCACATACTGGGACGATACTTCATAACAGCAGAGAATAACATTTAAATTGTTTTAAATTGACTCATATATTTAGTTTGGATTATTAATTTGGTTTGGCCTTGTATTCATCAATTGTAGGCAAACAGACACTGAGACAATCAGAGCAGGAACCAGCTAAGATGGATACTGGGATGGAATATGGATTTATTTTACATTTTTGTTCACTCATGGGTGTGGGTGCTATTTGGAAAGGCCAACATTTAATGCTGGTCCCAATTTTTCAAGTAAAGATATAAGAGTATTACTTACTTAAACTACTGCTGTTTGTGTGTTGAATGGATCTCATGCTGAGAGTAGGAATGAGAATTGGGAATGAAGGAATGGAAGCAAATTTTCAAGTTAGGATGAGATGTGACTTGTTAAAGAAACTACAGTTTGTAGCGGTTTTCATTACCCTCCTCTTTTGTACTTCTGGATGGAAGGAGATTGCTGCTTGGGAGGGTCTATCAAATAAATCAATGAACATGATGATGTGCATCTTTGATGTTACATCCTGTAGCCTTAGTGCACGGATAGTTGCCAGAATGAATGTTCAGGCTGCTGTGCCCATCAACCAATTCCCTTACCCCGGGTGATGTTGAACATTTTGACTATTTATGGGGCTGCAATCCTCCAAGTAAATGAAGACCATTCCATTATTGTCAGGGGCTGTGCTTGTAAATGGTGGAAATGATTAGAGGAGTATGATGAGTTTCCCACAACATAATAGCCAGCCTCCAGAATTCACCATCACCCCTAACTCACAACATGTAGCAGACTGCAAGCAGAACTTTACCTCAGGTGGGAGATTGCAAACAGCAACATTACTTCTCCCCGACTGCCCTGGCAGTTGTCAAGGGCCATTTCAACTTTTTATTGTTTCTGATGATGGGAAACATCAGTTGAAATAGTTTTTAAAAACTTTAAAACATTTAAAATAAACTTTATTTAAGAAAACATTAAATTGGCATAAATTGAAAATGTCAACATTTAATAAAATAAGATCAAGCCTATCTATGTTTACATCTTCAATGCCTTATCTTAATCTTGCACTAAACTTTATTCCCTTATCATGTATCTGTAAACTGTGAATGGCCTGATTGGAATCATTGTCTTGCCGCTGAGTGGTCAGCACGCAACAAGGTGCGCAACCTCAGTACATCTGACAATAAACTAAACTGAACAATGTTGTGTGATACGGATCAAGCTCCTCGTATGCTCACTCTAATGCACAGATGCAGAACTGAGGAATATGCTAAACTGCGCAAAGCTGTTATAAGGAGTAGAATTCGGCCATTCGGCCCATCAAGTTGATCTATTTCTCCCTCCAAGCCCCATTCTCCCCATAACCTCTGACACCTGTACTAATCAAGAGTCTATCTATATCTGCCTTAAGCTTTATCTGTAGTTGGTGTTCTTTACAAAATAGCTGGCTGGGGGGGAGAATGATCAGGCCAACTGTGACAATGATAGTCCTTCTTATTTTGTGACCATTTCAGGGCTCTCAATGTGATATGGGTGCAACAAAAATACTTCTTTCACCTCCAGGAATCTTGTCACCCTGGAAAATCCCCACTGTAACTCAGGCAGCGGCTCTGTACTTAATGAAGTGGAATCAGGTAGTCTTTGAAAGCAAAGCCCGCATCATCTCTCCAATGCAGTAACATATCACAAACTATGTAACGTTCAAAGAAATGTGTAAAGAAATTAGCCCTAATAAAATACTAGCACTGGAGCAACTAATGAGACTGAAAAACTTTAAATAAAGTGTCACGTAAACTAAACAAAATTAATGAGTTCAGTTCAGTTCAGTTTATTGTCACATGTACCAAGGTACAAATGTGTGCTATCAAGTCAATACATGGTTATAGCATAGGTGAACAGAGATAGCATGGAACAAATAAATAAGAACCAAGAATAAATGGGTCCTTTTGGGTTGAAAGCCAAGTGACTAATAACATGCAGCATGTTGGATCGGTAATATTGTCAGATGAGGAGTGATTTAGCAGACTCCATATTTGCTCTCTTGAGTTAAGAAGAATGAGAGATGATCTCACTGAAATATATAACATTCCAATGGGGCTTGAAAGGGCAGATGCTTTTGATTATATTCCCCAGGATTGAGTGTCTAGAACCAGAAATGGGTTTGTGCAAGGACGTGGCACTACTGCAAATATCACTCATGATGTTGTTGTATGGTAGAGTGGGCATGAGGCAACAAATTGGCTACTCACATTTTGTTTTCTCATGTCCTAACGCATATGTTTTCCAGTGCCAGATTCAAAGAGTCAGGGGCATATATGTTCAAGAAAGCTGTTATTTTGACAGCCACTGGCAAAGCATTTCTGGCCCAGCTCCGCAGTGAGTGCTCACTCACCTGAAGGACCTTCTTGGAGAAGCAGAGTGCCCTCAAGCTTTGCTCTCAAGTGCAGAGCTCCCTGTAAATCCATTGTTAAAGAAAGATACAAAATGCTGCAACAGCTCAGCATGTCAGGCAGCATTCGTGGAGAACATGGATAGGTGTTATTTCGAATTGGAACCTTAGTTCAGTGTCTAAAGAAGGATCCTGATCCAAAATGTCACCTATTCATGTTCCCCTGGGATGCTGGCTGATCATTGAGTTACTCCAGCATTTAGTATCTTTCCTTGGCAAACCAGTATCGGCAGTTCCTTCTTTCTAAATCCATTGTTGATATGGCCTCCTACTCAAAACTTGTCTCACACTTCGCCCTTGTCTCAATAGACAATAGACAATAGGTGCAGGAGTTGGCCATTCGGCCATTCGAGCCAGCACCGCCATTCAATGTGATCATGGCTGATCATCCCCAATCACTACCCTGTTCCTGCCTTCTCCCCATATCCCCTGACTCCGCTATCTTTAAGAGCCCTATCTAGCTCTCTCTTGAAAGTTTCCAGAGAACCGACCCCACCGCCCTCTGAGGCAGAGAATTCCACAGGCCTTCTTTGAGGCACATTACTCTGATCTGCACCACCTCCTTCTGCATGTGTTGGTCAAGCCCCAGTAGTATGGCTACCAAAGCCTGACATGTGAATGGGATTGGTGTATCTTTAATCTCAAGCCAAGGCACTCCCTCTCAATATCTGAAACACAACCTTGACATGATGAAATTATTTTGAAATATTACAAGCATGCTTGTTTTCTGCCTTTTCTCCCTTTAAATGTCTGCTTCTCTCTTGAAGGCATTCATTTACACGAGACAATTTCATGGATTTCATCCACTGTCTGTACTCTTGCTCAAGTATTCTTTCCATATGTATGAGTACATCTCTTGAAAACTCCTGAGACATTCAAGCTAAAGTGGCATCGCATTAGGTTGCAAACAAGGTGAAGGTACAGGTTGACATTCCCTCTCACTATCCCATGACCCGGTGTAGCCTGTTAAAGTAATTGGATTCCGGAAATAACGTTGTTCTATTTCATGTAATATTAACTGTTGAACACACTTCCCCAGAGCTAATGCAAGAAGTAGTGAGAAAAAAAAAACAGAATGTAAAATGTCAATTTGGAGCTAATGACAAGCGGATAACATTGAAAGGAGGTATCACTATAATTGGATAAAATGACAGTTGTCGTATTAAGTAGTAGGTTCTGAGACCTTGGAGTTGCTTACATAGCATTTAGTCTAAATTCTTCTGATCTTGTTCTATTCCCATCAACATCCAAAATCAATGTAATAATATACAGTAACTGTGCTTACTGCGGTTGCCTCTCGCTGGATACTCTGATAATGATGCTTATGGTCGCATTTTTGTAAAATAACAATAAATTTACAAACACAAGGAGCAACATTCAGCTCATTGAAACCCCTGTTTTCACAGTTACACAGGAACTGCAGATGCTGGTTTACAAAAGAAGTTACAAATCGCTAGAATAACTCAACAGGTCAGGTAGCATCTCAGTAGACATGGATATGCCAGACCTTTCTTGTGACGTTGTAGTGGGGGGGAGGGGGGGGGGGGGGACAATGTCTGGCAATTGATATGTGGATACAGGTGATGGTGAGTGGGGGGGTAGGGTCGATTGGCAGATGGGTGGACAAAGGCCAGAGATGAAAAGACAAAAAGTGTGAGATAAGGAGAAAAGAATAAAAGATTAAAACATTTAAAAAAATTAAAAGATGTGTGAAATGTGAAGTCAGAGGAATGTAGAGGAAGGGGACAGGGGAAGGGAAATGGGACATTGAGAAGAGGGAAATAAAGGGGGAGGGGGTTGTTTGTAGGTTAGTTACCTAAAATTGGCGAATTGAATGTTCATATGGTAATTAGTATTGTAAGCTACCCAAGCGGAGTATGAGGTGCTGTTCATCCAGTTAGCACGTGGCCTCACTCTGGCAATGGAGGAGGCCCAGACAGAAAGGTCAGTGTGGGATGGGAAGAGAAGTTGAAATGGTTAGCAGTTCCAGCAGACCCTGGCGGACTGAGTGCATTTCTGCCAAATGGTAATCTTGGATTTACCAATCTAAAGGAGGCCACATCGAGAACACTAAATGTAATGGATAAGGTAAGAGGAGGTGCACGTGAACCTCTGTCTTAACTAGAAGGACAGCTGGGGTCCCTGGATGACTATGGAAAGGCAGTCAAATCCCTTGCATTTGCAAGGGAAAGTACCTGGGGAGGGGGAGGTTTGGGTGGGAAAGGATGAATGAACCAAGAGGCTGTAGAAGGAAAGGTCTCTGCAGATGGCAGAAAGGGGTGGTGATGGTGGGATGTGACTAGTGGTGGGATTATGTTTGAAGACCTCTCTGTTGTGGGCCTCCTCCATTGTCAGAGTGAGGCCACATGCAAACTGAAAGAACAACACAAATTCCGCTTGGTAGTTTACAACCCAACGGTATGAGCATTGAATTTTCCAATTTTAAGTATCCAAGAATCCCCCCCCCCCTTCCCATAGTGCTTCCCCACCTCTTTTTTTCCCTTTTCTTCCTTGTACTCCACTTAGATGTGCACTCATTTCTCACTTTCCCAACACCCCCTCCCATTACCTTCTACCTTTTTCTATCTTTTTCTCCTTATTTCATTTGTGTTTTCACCTCTGGCCTTTATCCAACCATCTGCGAATCAACCTCCACCCCTCACCTGCATCCTCCTATCACTTGCCAGACTTTGCCCTGCACCCACCTCTCTTCCAGCTTTCTTTCCCCTTAAGGGGCTGTCCCACTTGGGCAACCTAATTGGCGAGTTTAGAAGAGTTTGAAAAAATGACATGTTGAAGACCTCCTTTGACGATGTAGAAGACCTCTTCGACCTCCTTCGGCTATGTTGAAGACCAGTTTCGACTAGCTACGACTAGCTACGAATAACTTCGGGAAAATTGGACGCCGAATAGTGGAGAGTGAAGACGGACCTCCTTCGACCTCCCTTCGACTGTCTACGACTACCCTCGATTACCTACGACTAACATGCCGACCTACTACGAATAAACCTACGAGTAAAAAAAAATATCGATTTTTTTTTTACCATGGCGACCTTTTATTTACTCACGGGCATTTTTTTAAATATTGAAAAAAACGCCGCGGCCTAGCTGAGGCCTCGAGTACGCGGAGACCACTCTCGAGCATGAAGGAGAGTTATGAAGACCTCCTACGACCTCGTGTCGACCATGCTGCGAGTATGAGTCGAGGGCAAACTCGCCAGAACTCGCGGATTAGGTCGCCCAAGTGGGACAGGCCCTTTACTGCAACCACTCTGAAAAAAGTCCCAAACTAAAACGTCATCTATCCATGTTGTGCAGATCTGCTCTCTGACCTGCCTTTCCCCGTTTTAGTGGACTGTGTTAAAACTTTCACAATCTGGAATTCTCACAAATGTATTTAATCTGTAAGACAAGGAATGTCTATAAATGTTTTTGTTCTAAGAAACACGAGTGAAAATCCTGGGAATGTTAATGTTTTCATCATCCCAATTTTGCTCATACAATTCTTCACAGGAAATCCCTGTTAAACTCCAAAACAAGAATGTCTTTCTAATTAATAGTTTAAATTATTATTTTCTGTCATGTAGCAACAATAGAAGACAATGTCTTTCCATTCATATTTCTTTTAGCTAATTGCTCTAAGTCCTTTAGCATATTCAGACGTTGTAAATCACTATTCAACATTGTCCTACTGTTCTGATTAACTCCTCAAAAATTAATTGCATAAAGTTCCTTTCAGAATGAGATTGAAATTGTTAGGTAAGAATGGGAGTGGCAATAAACACTTCACGGGATCCCATGAGGAAAGGAAATCAGTTGGCTAGGTTTGATTTGCAGAAGTATGTGGATGAGTATGTATTTAGCAAATCAGCTCAATTCATTCTGGGTTCAGGAAAGGTCAGTTAGAAACTTCTGTCAGAACATTGTTGTGGAACTAGTCCCTTGCTAATTATCGTGAGCTTGATAATATGAAATGAAACATATTACCAGACCAGCAATAACAATAATATGAAGAAATTGTATTTATTATGCTATAGCATAATACCAAACATAGGAAAATTCATCCCCACTAATGCAGCATTTCTTTGTATCTGCCTACCAGCCATCCCAGTGTTTCTCTGGGTCTGATTGCCAGTATTAGCACCTCATGGCCATCAGCCCATGCAGACCAGAAAATTAAACTCAGATTGAATCTTCACAGCCAGCATGGAAAGGGAAATGTATTCCTAACTTTGGTACCAAAAGTAAAAGATCAGTGTCAAATTATTGCACCTCCCAACCTCCCTGCTCTGCCTCCCCAGCAGATTACACAACAATCATCGAGCCGATGAAAATTTAATAACTCCTGAATCTGGGGTCTATTTGTATTGTTTGATTAATTTTTTCCAATTGGTAATGACTCTTTGTACATTTTTAATCTTTCAGTCCTTACATATAGATATAATATTTCTTACATTGCTGACTGGAACGCAAGAAAGAATATGTCATTTGCAGGTGATTATTCTCTCATCTCTCGATCAAACCTCTAAGTCCATGACAGCTTTTCATTTATTTTATTAATACTTTGTGGTCTTTGCTTCTTCAATCTTTCAGTTTAGAAATTCTAACGCACTCTAATAGGTGGTGGATCTCCATCCCCTTCCCCCCAACTGAATATTTTGGTTAGACTGGTATTCATTGGAGCTCAGGGCTGAAGAGTGGTCATTGGGAGTGAGGATATAGATACCAGCAAACTGATGGATAATTGAGGGTGATGTGGGATCAGGATATCCATGCAGTGACAAATAATTTATGGGGAGGAAAGCAGGATACCAGCAGAATGATACATGATTTTGTGGGGATGAATGGGATGGGTGGGATTACCCTCTGATGGTATAAGTTGGGCAAAAACTTATGGTCGAGAGGATCAGAAATTGAACAAAGCTGGGTATGGAGTCCGGGGGGGGGGGGGGGGGGGGGGGGATTTGTTGGTGTAGGGTGGAGTGGAGGGAATCCACATTGTAGATTGGCTATTGCATACTAGCCAATTAGAGTTTGTTAGTAGTAGCCCCGCCTAGTACATGCTTTATAATATTAGGAACTCGCCTATGTCAGGCGGTAGATGTAGAAGTTTGGACATGTAATGTGCTGCATATCCAATACTGTAAGCAGTTTAATAAAGATGTGTTGTATCTTTAAATGTGTAGGAGTCCGGTAATTACATGATGTCAGAAGTGGGATTCGAATCCACGACCAGATAAAATGATAAAAGGTAGGTACCTGGCATGGCACTTGGAAGATGAGGTTGTCAGGGCAGTGACCAGCAATGGCCACCCCTTAAACAACGCAGTTTAAATTTTCCAACAATGTATCAAAAATAATGTTTCATGGTTATGAAGTCACCTCATAGAACCTGACACAGAAAAACTGAATGATGTTTATCATGCTTTGTTCTGGAAAAAAAATTGAGATAAACAGTGTGATATGATTGAATTTCCATGCATTCCTCACTTGTCCCTAACCCTGCATTTTTTGTACCTTCACTTGTGCTGGAATCAAAATTATTAGCATGCATGGTACTGTAACATTCTTTCAATGCAACCATGTAACTGCTTATAATTTCATCTATCTCAGTCTTTTTTTGCTATTTGCAATGCACGGGTTTTGAAAACTTATATTATCGCTGTTGTGCTTAAAAAAAAATATTTTAAATGCCTTTTCTTACATTTTTTACCACCTTTGATGCTGCACCGTGTTACATGCCTTGGCTCTTTATCTACATTTAATCAGTTATTTTGAAAATATGAGAAGCTGAGGGTAGAACAATTTGACTTCCCCAATCACTCACTGCAAAGCTGTGCCTGAAACCAACCTAAAAGAAAATCCAAAACTGGTTAGCAGTATAGGATTATTTAATTTAAAATAAAGAGACTGGATATTGAATTATTTTTACCCTTCTGAAATATTTCATTTGCTAACTAACAATAGAAAGTAACAGGTGAAAAGCTGTAAAGAAGATTACTGGAGATGAAGATTAAAACCTCCGCAGACAACCACGTACCACGAAGAATTTGGTTTAATTAATAGCACATTTTACATAATGATTACACTGTAATTGCGCTGACTAGCCCGGTGTCATTAAATATATCACTGCTCTTTTACAACACCCTCAGGCTAAAAATAATGAGTTACATTGAAAATCACTGTGCAACAGGTTTATAAATAACATTAAGCCCCTACAAGATTAGTACTTATAAATAATAAATATTTGCCTTTGTAATTGAACAAAAAATGATGGCATTCCTTCCACCTTCAATGGCAAATTGTCATTTTATACAGCTGAAAAGAAATTTTTCTCCTTCCTTGTAAGACGTGAATAATTTATTGCAGCTCCACACATCTCTATTTCAGACCCCATGCAGAGTCTAGATTGCATCTTTTACCTCTCAGCCTAACCATAACTAAACAGGGTTGATGAATGCCATGTAGCGTATCATAATGCATGCAGATTCTAAATATGATTCACTCCTGATTCTACACAGTGTATGTGTGCAATGGTGAGTGAAGGAAAAATAACCTTTAGAAATTTTTCTTGCTGTCTCCACTGACTGTGTTTAATGGCTGGGCTTGTCAATAGATTGAAATCGCATGAAATGTATCAGAAACCAAGGGGGGAATATCAAGAGAGCTTGTCAGCAGGATCACGATAGCCATCATTTGATGCAAATTATTTTTTGTGTTTCTGATCATTTTATAATCTAGAAATACATCAAGAGATGACATGTAAATTTCGTGGTTTCTGCTTTCATTTCCAGCAGTAGTGATCAAATACAAGCTAGTCAACCGCAAAAAATATGTATAAATAATTTTCGTTTCTAGCATATTAACAGTCAAAATATCAGAATTTGTCATGACAGGTTAGCAGAATTTAAGTGTGCTGGGTAGCAAATCTACATTGTTCAAACGCCAGCAAGAAATTAATAACCATCCTGAAAGGAGAGATTTTGCAAATAATTTCAGATAAAACGTTCACACGGAATTAAATGTTGATTTCCCACAGTTTGTTTAGTTTAATTCTTGCTGTTATCATTAACCTGTCCACAATTCAATAATACAGATTTTGCAATAAAAAATTACAGTAATATGGATAACCCCATTTAATGGGCTTTTTTAAAAAAAAGGTGGAATTGGTGTCTAATACTTATTGTACCACTGGTGTGTGTTACAGCCGATCCTTTATCAGCATAAAGGAGTCATAAATCACAGGCCATGAATATACCAGCACAATTTTTAAAAATTCTCTCTGGTTTTCTTTTTTCAACTCCCTTTGGTGTTTCAGTGGGTAAATTAATTCCTCAACATTCTATTTTCTTAATTTGCTTTACAAGATGTGGGCATCTATGATAGATGTACAATATATTTAACGTTCCCTAATTGCCCTTGAAAAAGTGCTGCAGAACATTCTTCATTCACAATTGTTCTTATAACAAAGGTTCTGACCCAGTGACAATGAAGGAATAGGAATATGTTTCCAATGTCAGGGTAACGTGAGAGTTGGAGTTGAACTTGGAGATGGTGGTGCACTATGTTCTAGCTGTTCTGGCAGAGAGCACGGGTTTGGAGAGCGCTTCTGAAGAAGCTGTGGTGAGTTGCTGCAGTCTTCATTGTACATTGTACATAATGCAGCGAATTTGAACCTGTGGTGGTGGAAATGAATGCTTAAAATGGTGGGCGTGTAACATTCAAACAGACTGCTTTGTTTTGGATGGTATTGAGCTTCTTGGATAACGGAACTGCACTTAGCCAGATGTTTGGAAAATATTCTATTGCGTTCCCAGGGTGTTAGGGGTTATGGGGAGAAGGCGGGAGAATGGGGCTATGAGGGAAAGATAGATCAGCTATGATTGAATTGTGGAGTAGACCTGATGGGCCGAATAGCCTAATTCTACTCCTATCACCTAGGAACTTATGAACTTGATGCCTTGTATATTGGTGGAAAAAAAAACGTTGAACAATTATGGCATAAGTGATTCTACAAACCATAGCCAGCCTCTGATTCCAAAAAAATCAGGTTAGTGAAGAAGTCACAGATACTGAAGGTGGATATCATAGAGATGCCAAAGACATTGTGTTGGTTGGTAATAATTCACTAGTTGGATGTCACCATATTGGAGATGGTTGGTGGCTGGCAATTATGTCACAAAAACGTTACTTGCCTGAATATTATCAAAGTTTTGTTGCATGTAGGCATGGGCAGTTCATTATTTGGGGAGATGCTGGTACATTGTCAAGGTTCCAAAATACCGTTTGGTTTGCACAAATACTTCTCTGCAAGGCACCAATTTGAATAGGACTACACTTCCTCCTGGTAGTAATTAGAAAATTGGCACTCCTGTTATATCCTCCCACGTTTAATAGCCAGCAAAAGCTCACTCCTTTGGATTCGACTTAAATAACAATATAGGTGTGATACCATAAAGCATTATGTGAAAGAGGAAGAGTTAACAGCAAAGAGAATCATCCCTGGTATTGTTTTAAGTGTTGCTTGTGAATGTGATGGAAATCAGCTAGCTCCAAGCATGTTAAAGAGGAAAACCCCAGGCATTGGATCAGCTTGGGTGACAAGTGAAGGATAGAGCAGCTGGAGGTTTCCTTTCTGTAAACTTATCACCTCATTATTGTCTGAAAGAGGCCACAACAACATCTCCATCTCCAACATTCCCTATTCATCCCAACCAGCATGAAATATACAAGCTAGGCCAATGCAATAAGGAGACACACAAAAAGGAAAATGTTCTGAAAGCTGAATGCACTCCTGCAATTGTCTGGTGTTAAGGCCAACGTAGAAATGTGCCTACAATTAAAAGCACATATAGATTCATAGAGTCATCCATTCAGCCGTGGCTTATGGTAAATTTGAATGTATAAACTAAAGTCTCTAAACTTAGGATACAATAAGGCAATTGCTATTTTTAATTATTGGCATAGGCATTCCTGCACTTCGATGGGAAGATTCAGGACAGATTCCCCTTTTTATGGCTATTATCAGGTAGTCCCTGATGGAATGTGTATTCCTTGGTATGAAAAAAATCAAGTTCAGCCTGTTCTGGTCTAAAAGACCACCCACATTTACTGTTCAGTCACATACAAGAAGAGTGGCCATTTGGCTGAGGTAGTAGTACTCTGACGAACATTGTGGAAATCCACTTGTCACATATTGAAGAGAGGGGAAATCAACCAGCAAAATGGAAAGCCCAGCAACCCTTAAGATCGGGGAAGATATTGCATGCTGCATTCAGGAAATGAGTGAGCTGATTAATTCTGAAAGTTAAAAAGCCTGGAAAGCAAAATTGTTTACTAACATATCAGTTTCTATGCTTCATTTAATAGACGAGGTCTAAAAAGGTTGGAGGGGTTGTTGGGAGAGGGTTTAACCTTGATGATATTTCCAGTGAAGCAATATAATGGGCTCTAATTGCCTCACTGAAAGAACCATGTTGACGCTTGCTTTTTTTCCTCTTGCATTTTTTGAGAGTCATGCATTTACCATTATGCTAATTCAAGCGTTATATCTGAAAGTGTTTATATGAGTGACACAAGTGCCAGCGCAGGTAAAGGGCTGTGAAATGGTCTGTAAACAGAAAGGAATTGATTCTAGGCAAAAGGCAATGCTGTTAGTGACAAAGACATTGAATGCTGAGAGCTGTGTTTTGCCTTCCTGATTGCAAGATTGTAACAGACAGGAATCAAAAGAGGGTAGGCAGAATGTACCAGTTACCATTCAATAAAAGTAGATATGAAACTAGCGGATAACATTAGCAAAACATTCATTTTTTAATTTTGAAGAGAATAATGTTTGAAGAGAACAAAGTATACATCAATATGCATTGTTAAAGAAAATGGTCTCCATTCTTACAGCTTTCAGTGGATATGTGAGTGTTGCCTAAGCTGGCACTGAGTTCTCCCAGTTTTGGATGAGCTAGGTTTGTTTTTACATCTGTGCTTCGTCGATCTCTGCTGAGCAGAAGGTAGGATTCATGCAATTGCCTTAGTGCCCAGTACCCAAGGACTAGGGAGAGGAAAATTACCCAGTGCTTCCACTTCTAATTGCTATCCAGTGACACCTGCTGGAAGATCCATGGACATCAAGTAAGGAAAGAATCAATTTACCTAATAATAATTCCCAGCGTTAAATGGTTTGCCAGTGATCATTATCAAAACTGGCAAAAAGAATGGGCATTTTAACAAGGTGTCGGGTATGTGTCTGAGGAAGGTCATTCTAGTGTATGTTAGCATAGGAGGGGAGAAATGTAGGAAAAATTGATTACAACACGGTTTATACAGCATCTTCAAGTATATTGATTAAAATATGTGCTGTTTTTTCTCCTTCAGTTACTGAGCGACCAGCAATGCATTCTGGAATATGCTGTTTTAAATTTCTGGTTTTATCTTTAATTTATTTCAGGTTATTCTAAATTGTTGGATGTGGTCAGTGCAAATTGTTTACCCACAGGCTAAGCTATACCTAGTGTTCTTGTGCAAGTTTGACCCCTATGTCTTGACCTCATCTCTCTTTGTCCCTATTTGACTCATATAATTCACCGGATTATCTATAATCTTGTTATTGGACATAAATTTTACAAGCTGTTGAGAGTGCGGAAAATCAATACCCTTTAAATGCTGTTTGTGTGTGATTAACGGTTAATATCCTCACAAATTATTTAATATAATAAGGTCATTTGTCTTTTGCATGGGTTTGGTATCTAGCAAAGAATAATAGAATAATAAATGAGGACACTGGAAAAAAGAGGAAATTTCAGATGCTTTCCTGGCTATGTTTTATTATCCTTATCAGTTTTACAGCCACAAAGCTACACTATGGTTATTTTATGCAAGTAATAAAATTAGGCTGAGATGGAATTAGCAGACTCAAAGCCCTTTATAGGTCAAGTCGGTGTTTTATGAGCCTGTGACTCCCCAGCACTATTGTCAGGAGGCTAGTTAGAGGGGTCTTTAAGCATGATTTAATATGTCCATGCTTCAGAAAATAGTTAAATAGCTAATTAAATGTAGGAGTTAATTTACATATTAATTGACCTTGCAGTAATATTTATATTGATACTTACACGAGAAGCCTTTTTGCCTTCATTGCCTTTCATCATAGTTAGTCTGAGCAAATATGGTGGAACTTTTTTTTGTTTAAACTAAAGTTTCTTTTTTTTTATTGTCACCAGAGAGTTGTTGCAATCCCCGAGAATAGCATTGTACATCTGGCCCCAGGTTTTTCTATATTAACACTAGCTATTGTTTTAGAATAATAGGGAAACATTTAGTAGACCAGGAAGAGTTGCAGGAAGCTCTTGGATCTGCGCCTGTTTCAAAGCTGGTGTTAATTATGATAATCATCATGGCTCTTCTGTCAAGCAGTCCCTTGGGTATCCAAGTCCGTGACCACGTGGAGAAATTAGCATAACATTTTACCAACAGTTATGAGTCCAGACCATCAACCCACTCTGTTACAGCAGTCAGTGCCTGGCATATAAAAATAAAAGATTGCAGTGATGGAGTTGCTCAACAAATACAGACTATTGGCAATAGCAGCTGTCTCCAGGTAAATTTACAAAAGCCACATGATGTCGCTATTCCATGTTTGGACATTTAATATTTTTGTGCTTATTTAATTGTTGTGAGGATACTCTGGTTCTGATTCAAATCCTATTGTTTTTAAAATAATTTTCATGTCTACATCAGCTGTTTTCAGCTTGTGAAAGGATGAACAATGGATACAAATGAGGGGTAAGGCTAGTTGGTGGTGGTGAGGGGGGGGTTGGTGGTGGTGGGGGGGGGGGGGGGGGGGGGGGGGGGGGGGGGGGGGGGGGAGGTGGGGGGCTGTGACATCTGTGCACTGACAATTAACCAGGGCTCTAAACCCCAGAACATGCTACAATTTCCAAATGAATGACTCTATAAATGGACACCTGTCATGCTCAGAGCGTGAATCATTGTAGAGGAGATGAGCACAAGTGGAGGAACAGTCACGGCTAGTTGGCTGCTGATGTGTCAAATACAAATGCTGCTCAGGGTTCAGTGCTTCTGCCAAATATTAAAGTTATTTGTTCTTGTCAATAAACCCAAACTTTACGGTGACCCCATAGTTTTTATTATGCTACGTGAGCTTTAAGGTAGGTCTTTATTACTCGGAGTGGCTATGAATTCTGCCAGCTTTCTCTACAAAATGTCATAATGTACCTTTTTCTCTGACATAGTGTTTTGCCAAACGTGTTAAATTAAAACAAAACTGAAAAGGAGATTGCGGAAATACTTTCATCCCAAACTTTAATGTATCAAAAAAATAGTGTTTATGTTAACCGCTGAATCAAAGAATAGGCTTTCAGATGAAATGTTAAGATTGGACCTGTCTGCCAGTCTATCGCAGTTCTATTGAAAGGTCAGGTAATTTCCCAATGTCCTTGTAAATATTCCTCCCTCAACTGACATGATCAAAAGCAGATTAATTAGCATGATGGAATCATCGTGCTGGGATGATGAGATGGGATGCCACATGGCTACCACATTTGCGTACAGAACAACAGCATCACACCCCAACACAAGTCATGGTACTGTAAGTGCAGTGCCTTAGTACATAGCCATTGTAGGGAGCAACCATTGATGACACTGGGTATGAACACATATATTCTAGCCACTCATGACTTAGGGTTGTTGGAAATGTCTTTAATCCTGTCCTTTCTGAGCCAGAGGCAGCAATGTTACCCTTAAACTACAGACTGGTTGATTCTCCTTGAAACAGCTTTGTGAGTGCAGATTATATTTCTCTTAAATACATCTTCCATTTCTGTTAACTTTAATACTTAATTTTTTTTTTTCCAATTTCCCATTTTACTGTCCCCTTCCGAGTGCTGATCCAGAGATTCACAAAATGTGGCAACATTCTCATACCTCACTCAAGTGATAATCCCACCCAGGGCCACATCATAGTTTCCACACTCAACCACACATAATTCACCGTTCAACATAAGTGACTCTGAATGCATTTACAAGACATAACTTACTCCAATGTCCATGTCTCATATGTCGTGTCAGTTTTCATGCAGAAGCCGAATGAACGTCCAACTGCAAAGAAGTGGAAGCTGAGTCTTCAGCTACCAAATGACATTCACTTGGTAGCAACAGGAAGCAAGAATATCACCACCAGTTGTTGGACTCCAACTGCCACAGGGATCAGCCAACTGAGCACAGTTGGGACTTTGTCCTTCAGCTCTCTGTTGAACAAGTCTTCCTACATAAGGACGAAGTACCAAGTACATAACGAGTACATAACAAGTACTTCCTAGTGTACACGTCTTCATAGAGGTCCCCATAACTTGCATTGAACAGAAGCACTCATCTCTGTAACGTGGAAAGGTTTCAAACACAGCGGGGGTAATTCTTAAAATCACTGCTGGAGTTTTAACCTAGGAGGCTGAAATGCCCAACTGCAAGTGAATTAGATGCAAGGAACTGCAGATTGACAAAAAAAAGACACAAGTGCTGGAGTAACTCAGAGGGTCAGGCAGCAACTCTGAAGGACAATGGTTAGGTGACAAATATCCTTCTTCAAATTGATTGAAGAGGCAAGACAAAGCCTGACAGGGCATAGGTGATACAGGTAAGGGGGGATTGATAGGCAGATGGTGGACAAAGGCCTGAGATGATGAGACAAGGTATGAGACAAAAGGGTTGAGGAGTTGTGAAACGTGAAGCTAGAAGAAGGAATGTAGGTGGAATGATGCTGGTGACTTATTCTGCCCAACCCTCTCCATTTAGGAAAATTGCAAAGTACCTTCAGAGTAATGCACAATATTACTATGAGGTCCTATGAGAGTAGAAATTCTTGTGTACCATGACAGAAATTGCCTCATGGATGAAGCAATATTGCATCCTCAGATTTCCAGAATTCCATGACATAAACTATTGTTATCATTCCAGAAAAAAAAATCTTTGCAAAGGCAATGACAAATTTCTATCAATTAAAAGTTTAAAAAAAATATTTGTAGCAAGATAAATGTACAATATTTCACCCATTTGGCCCGTACTGTTATAACATCTGCACTAATATTAAATGACTAATTACTAATATCTAATTACTGGCAAAATTGCTACAAATTCAGAGAATTTTCTTGCCACAGTTCAAAATATTCCAAATGATCCTTTTTGTGTTTTAATGTAGGTACTGTATATTTTATTGCTCTCCTTTCTTGAAAAAAAAGCAACAATGATACAAGAGAGAGTAGGAACAAGGAACTCAGAAGTTTACACAATAGACACAAAGTGCTGGAGAAACTCAACGGGTAAAGCAGCAACACTGGAGAGAACGGATAGGTGATGTTTCAGGTCTGGATCCTTTATCAGACAGATGGTGGTGGAGAGGGCTGGTGGGGTGGAAGGAAGCTGACACATCTTGCAGGTAATAGATGTATACAGGTGTGGGCAGGACAAATCTTGGCAGGTAAAAGGTGTATACAGGTGAGGGTTTTATTTCGTAGGCAGATAGTTGAACAAAGGCCATAGATGAAAAAACAGAGGGTGTGAGACAAAAGGATAGAAGAGTCGCAAATTGTGAAGCTGAGGATGGATTGTAGGTAGAAAGGGAGGAATTGAAGGTAGAAAGGGAGAAAGTGAGTGCATGCGGGGCACATGGAAGAGGATGTGGGGGAGGGATGGGAAAACAGGACAATGGGGGGGGAGCAGTGTTGTGCTTATCTAAAATTGGAGAATTCAATGTTCATACTGGTGGGTTGTAAGCTGCCAAAGTGGAATATGAGGTGCTGTTCCTCCAATTTGCATGTGACCTTATGCAATGGAGGAGGCCCAGGACAGAAAGGACTGTATGGGAATGGGAAGAGGAGTGGTTGGTAGCCGGGAAATCCAGTAGGCTTTGGCGGGCCGAGCATTTGGTGTAGTGACAGGTGAGGGCCAGGGAAACTCTATCCTTCTTCCGTTTGAGGGGAGGGGGAGTGAGAGCAGAACTATGGGACACAGAGGAGATGTGGAGGAGGGATCCACCTATGGTTGCAAGAGAAGCAGACTTAAGATTCTCAGTCTATTATTAACCAAAGTACTTCTACCTCAATAAGCATTTGGAATTCTCAGTAAATCTTTAATTCCTGAAGTTCGCATATCTCACTATCCAAGAAACTGTGGGTAAAATGATAACCAGAGTGATTGTTTAGCTCTTCCACCCTTTCCCAATTATGAGTATGCATTGCCATAATGTGAACCTGCATGTGGAAACATTTTGAGTACAGTGGTCTAACTATTAATGCAGAACCCTTAACCATAATCCAGAGACCCGAGTTCAAATCCTGCCACAACAACTATGGAATTTAAATTAAATTCCTGATCTGAAATTTCGAAAGAGCAACAAACACTACTCTTAGCAATGAGTGCAATAGCTATAGGATTATTGTTGAAATCTGTCTGGTTTATTAATGCTCTTCAGAGAGACAAAGTGCCATCCTTCTCCAAACATTTCCTGTGTGAGTTATTTTATATGTCTACTGAAGCAAGCTACTCAGGCAAAAGGCAACATGGGAGGAGTAATAAATGCTCGTGATGCTCAGTTCCTGAAAGTAATATAGTTTAAATTAGAGAGAAGCTAAGATTAATTAGGGAGTGCAAAGAGACACGTCTCTTCAGCAGAGGATGGTTTCAAACACAATGGAAGTGACTTTTAGAGTCATTGTAATTAATTTATTATTATTAAAATCCAACAATTTATGAAGTAAGCTATAATGTTGACACACAGTTAAAATGAATAAATCTCAATGAATTGTTAATTAATGCCTATGAACGTTAATAACAGATTTCTCTCATTATCTCGTGTAGGAAAGAACTTCAGATGCTGGTTTAAATCAAAGATAGACACAAAATGCTGGAGTAACTCAGCGGGACTGAGTTCTTCAGACTGAGTCTGAAGGGTCTCGACCCAAAACATCACCTATTCCTTCTCTCCAGAGATGAGTTGCTCCAGCATTTTGTGTCTACCCTCTCTCATTATCTCCTTCCACTCATGTTTCATCTGTTGGAAAAAGAATGCCTGGAAATTATCCAATTAATAAGATTGGTGGTATTGTTTTATGGAGCAAAACAAGGTATCACAACAAGAGGTGTTCCATACAAATTACTAGATAATATTTACCTTTAATCAATTATTCTTATTTATAAAAGGCAGTTAAATAATTAATAAACACCCTTTCTAGTGCATCCAGAAGAGAGATTATGCTTATCAATGAGCTTAGCATCCCCTTCACAGGTTAACATTCAGAGTTCGATAATTCTTATTTTTCGGACCAACATTATCTTCATCAATATTATGATGGCAAATTAGTTTATTCTAACTCTTCCAGGTGTTTAAAAGAAAAGTCATCGCCAATGCTATTTAAATATGAAAATATGGGATGAAAATATCAGAAAATTGCCTAAGTTGGAAAGGTATGTTAATTAGATAAATCAATGGATGCAAATCATTACAAAGAAAGCCCTTCTTAGTTAAATACATGGGCCTCCATAAACACTTGTTATCATCACAAGTGACTCCTTTTAATGAGCTGGTGCAGTCCTGGGAATTCTGAAGGGCTGGCAGCATTCCACAAGGTCTGAGCAGTTATGATGAAATTATCTTTATTTATCTTTATATTTTTTAGAACGTCAAATTATCTCTAGATTACTAAAGCCTTTTATAATCTTTCGTGTTCCCCCATCCATATTTAAATCATGCACATAAGATTGTGCACCACTGAGATATGTTATTAAGTAATTGTAAAGTAATGCCAATGCATTTTCTGGGACAGAAATATTGTAGGTTGCAAGAAAGGTGGGGAAAGAGGATAGAGTGGATAGACCACGTACAGAGTTTGGAGTTTCATAGTTTTGAAATACCTGAAGTAGATAAGTTAGGGTAAGAGTCAGAATATTTAACATCAGATGTATAGAGGTGGAAGAGGAGAATATATTTGGTATGCACACAGTAGCATGAGAGAAATAAATAAGAGTATGCTCAGATGAGCAATGACCAGAGAATTTTTTTTAAATAAAGAAAGTAAATATCAAAGTGAGTTATGACCTGCCTTTCTCTTTTAGAACCTGAATTTCAATCTAATTCATCACAATGCATTTTATAACAGCAATACTTTGGGGAAATGGTTGATGAAAGTCTGGCTGTTTGTGCTCAATGAGTCTCGGCAACCTTGGTCCAGTTCCTGGTGGGTGCAGCTCAAAATCGTGGCAAAATGGATAATGTGCCCCAAAAGAACCTCAAAAAGGCTCAATGAGAAATACAAAAAAAATCTTGTTCCTGTCTTGTAGGAGTTGGCCATCGGTAATTGAAGTTCAAGCTCAGGTTTATTGTCATATGCACAGGTACGGCAAGGTTCAGACATAATGAAAAATATTGCTTACAGCAGGTTCACAGGCAGATAGGCCGAGACAAGCACACAAAAACACATTCTATAGACATTCTACATAAAATTCTAAAAGAAGACTATAAAAATCAAGACATTAGTGCAAAAACATAATTGGAAAAAAAACCAAGTCCATAATAGTGGAAGCGATGGGCCATAGTGATCTGTTGTCAAGGTGGGATTGGGGTTATGTACGTTCATTCAAGAACCTGACAGTTATAGGAAAGTAGCTGTTCCTGAACCTGGTGCTGTGTGCGACTTCAAGCTTCTGTACATTCTGCCTGATGGTAGTAAGAAGAGAGAATGGCCCGGATGGTGGGGATACCTTAAATTATAGATACCACCTTCTTAAGGCAAACCTGAATTTAATTTGGCATTAATGAACAAACTGAGATATCAATGCTAGGTGGTAGTAGAAGCAATTTAATCAAGTATTATAGTTTTCATGCTTTTAAACAGAACTATCGTACAAAGATTTATTAACATGTGATTAAATGTAATTTTTCTTTGAAAACAATATAATGTATATGTGTGGTACAAGAAAATACAAATATTTCTAAAAATAACACTTAATTTTCAAAACACTTTAAAAAGTATATTGTCCCACATTATACTATTTCTATCTATTCCTGAACCTTATTTATTCACATTGTTTTTATTATTAATGGTACATAGATGATTAAAAATGTATTAAAATGTAACAGTTTGTCACAAAAAAAGCTAGCTGTTGAACAGACCAAACATTTTTTCAAAAATGGTGTGATCTTTTTCAGGAATAATTACTATTGCAGGGTCATAGTCTAAGGATACATGGTTTACAATTTAGGTGGAAGATAAAGAGAAATTCTTCAGAGAATAGTTAAATTATCTATTGAAGCAAAATTATAAAATCTATTAAAGAAGGAGTTGGATATGGTTCTAATTGCTTAAAGGATCAAAGGATAAGGGGTGTGAGCAGTGCAGGGTGCAGGTTTTGGAACAACAACCATGACTATGTTGAGTGGTGGAGCATAGACTAGCATTTGTTGCTTATTGCCGAGCACCAGTAAGAAGATAGTGGCTCACCACCACAATTGAACTGTTGCAGTCCTTCAGATGAAGGTATTCCCACAATATTATTGGGAGAGAGTTCCTAGATTTAGACATAGTAATGATGAAGACATGGTGATACATTTCCATGTGAGGATGGTGTGTGCTTGAAGGAGAGTGTGCAAGTGGTGGTGTTCCTATGTCCTTGCTCTTCTTAATGGTAGAGATTAGGGGTTTGGAAGGTGCAATGGCACTATCCTGGGAGAGCAACTGCAGTAGGTAGTGCACACTGCGGCCATTGTATTTCAAGGAGTGAAGCATAGGGGAGCTTTGTCCTAAATATAGAAACATAGAAAATAGGTGCAGGAGGAGGCCATTCAGTCCTTCAAGCCAGCACCGCCATTCATTGTGATCATGGCTGATCGTCCGCTATCAATAACCCGTGCCTGCCTTCTCCCCATATCCCTCGACTCCACTAGCCCCTAGAGCTCTATCCAACTCTCTCTTAAATCCATCCAGTGAGTTGGCCTCCACTGCCCTCTGTGGCAGGGAATTCCATAAATTCACAACTCTCTGGGTAAAAGGTTTTCTCTCACCTTAGTCTTAAATGACCTCCCCTTTATTCTAAGACTGTGGCCCCTGGTTCTGGACTCACCCAACATTGGGAACATTTTTCCTGCATCTAGCGTGTCCAGTCCTTTATAATTTTATATGTTTCTATAAGATCCCCCCTCATCCTTCTAAATTCCAGTGAATACAAGCCTAGTCTTTTCAATCTTTCCTCATATGACAGTCCCGCCATCCCAGGGATCAATCTCGTGAACCTACGCTGCACTGCCTCAATCACAAGGATGTCCTTCCTCAAATTAGGAGACCAAAACTGACCACAATACTCCAGATGTGGTCTCACCAGAGCCCTATACAACTGCAGAAGAACCTCTTTACTCCTGTACTGAATCCTCTTGTTATGAAGGCCTTTCTTAGCTAATGGAATGCTCTTAAACTTCTTGGGGATCGTTTGAACTGCACTCACTCGGGCATCACAGCCCACAAATGAGCCATATGAAGCAGAATATTCCGATTTGACCTATCCACGGAGGCAGACTATTTATATAGGCGGTTCAGTTGAGCTTCTGGTCAATACTGACCCTACCGAATATTGATGGTGGTGACACAGTGAGGGTAATGCCGTTGAATATCTAGGGCAAGAGATTAGAAATATATCATCGCATCACTCACAGGTCATGGCTTCATGAAACTAATTTGTGCGCTCAGCTTCTCTCTTGCATCTAGCCCACGCTCCACCCCCCAATCACACCAAACAAGCTATGTCTACCTCATGAAGACACTATCAGTTTAAGAGAGAGCAGTGATTCTAAAAAAAAAAATTAGGTGTCAAGTTGTAAGGTTCTCATCATGATGACCCACATGTAATTTTCAGTCATGTAGCCTAGTTCCTGTAATAGAAAATAGCTTGAAATACTAGACAGTAATAATGTTAGCTTACTCAATTTTGGTTGTGAACCTTCATCAATCATTCTGCCATGAATCAGGAATGTGGTCAAAAGATCACAAGTCTTACCAATCCCCATGCACCGCAGGGAGTCGCTTCTCTCCACCCTACACTCCTACTGCACACAGACAACTACATAGTAATCTCACTAAATGATTCAATTTTTGTACTGCATATACTTAGCACATCACCAAATGATAATTTGGAACATCAGGGAGCAGTGGCAAACCACATATTATTACATGGAGCAAAGTGGTGACACTGACAAAACACTGTCACTGGGACCATCATCTGCAATAAACATCTTATCCACAATGTTAAAAGCTTTCTGGAGGAAAGAGCTCTATCATTCGATGCACGTGTGTCTGCATTCCTTTAATCACCATGCAATTCTTCTCCCTTTAAAATGCATTTGCGATCCTTGTCAAATCTTAGAACAAATCTGCGTCACAATCTTAAAGTAAGTTTGATGCTTTTTAAAGAAAACGCAGTTTTCCTATTTTTTTCTTGTAGATTATTTTCATCACATGACTTCAATGTAATGTTTAGCTCCAGAAACCACAGCTGCTAGATTACACCTTCCAAACTCTGGAGATTTTAGAACTAATTGGAGTGCCTCTCTGCCTGAAATCAGCACAGTCTGAGGATTTTACAGGATTTTTCCCAGTCAGTGAACCTCAATTAAAGAGCCTTTTTAACCTTTTCGCTATTTCCCCCCCAGCATTGACAATCAGTCCTGATTGTGTAGGAAAGAACTGCAGATGCTGGTTTAAATCGAAGGTAGACACAAAATGCTGGAGTAACTCAGCGGGACAGGCAGCATCTCTGGAGAGAAGGAATGGGTGATGTTTCAGGTCGAGACCCTTCTTCAGACTTGAGTCCTGATTGCGTATATATTATGTAAGATATT
The DNA here is from genome assembly GCA_035221665.1 of Okamejei kenojei. Lineage (NCBI taxonomy): Eukaryota > Metazoa > Chordata > Chondrichthyes > Rajiformes > Rajidae > Okamejei > Okamejei kenojei. Next base: position 23,777,367 of record CM069140.1, on the reverse strand, counting down.
TATATAAATATTCACAATTCTAATGCCAGACTTGCTACCTGTCCAACTAGTGGCAATAATGAAGTGCGACAGGCGATGGGGGCAGAAAGTGGTTTCTCTTGCTGCTTTTATTAATGCTTGCTTTTATCTTACCACCACCTCCTCCCCTCTGCTCAACATTCCAGGTCTTACCAATCTCCATCTACCACAAGCAAAATGTCTCTCTTCAGCCTCCTAACCTATTGTACACAGACAACTACAATCTAACCCCACCATTTTTCCACAGGCCCAAAATGCCTGCATTTTTTCCTACAGTCACTCTACTAGGTCAAAGTTTTGAAATAATGGGCCAATTAATAGGCAATAGACAACAGACAATAGGTGCAGGAGTAGGCTATTCGGCCCGTCGAGCCAGCACCGCCATTCAATGAGAGCATGGCTGATCATCCCCAATCAGTACCCCGTTCCTGCCTTCTCCCCATGTCCCCTGACTCTATCTTTAAGAGCCCTATCTAGCTCTATCTAAACTAATATTTAGATCAAAAGTTGACTTCCAGGAATTACCTCAGCCATCAGGCTGCCCAGTTTCTTGAATTTTTATTGTATACATTTGTATTGATATTGCCCTCCACTTCTGCACCATGCCACCTCCATCGGCTACAATGACTCCTTGTTGACAGATCATTTCTGATCTGCCAGTTTTTCCGTTGACACCTCTCAAATATTTATTTTTTCATGTCTGAACATGGACAGTGAATGTTATTGAAATCCCTATCCCTATTGAACACAAAGAATTTGTCCGGTGCACCCCCAATGTTCACATTCACACACTTACCAGCAGTGGAGGCCAGATAGTGAGCAGCTGAACTCAATCTGATTATTCCCCTTACTCAGCCAAGTTCATTGAGGCCAATTGTAACGCCTCTACCAGCTGAGAACAGCTTATGTTCATTCAATCTCTCTCTCCCCCCCCCCCCCACCCATGTATCAGGAATTGAATACACTATTTTTCCCCTTCAGTTAGTTTTCATTGTGCAATGTAGACTCAACCAAAAATCCTTTGTGACTATCACTACTCTTTCTTTATTCTGTAATGAAAATAAGTTTCAATAATCACATTGTAATCTGAAAATGTCAGCTCAGAAAGACGATAATTAAGGCTCAAAATGGAATAAACTGTACTGAACATTAGAATGACAGAACTCTTTGTATCAAGATAGTCAAAGGAAATATATTGCTCTGTTTGTAGGGATCCAAATGAGACGAACTTTTTGAAGATTTGTTACCACTGTCTATTTTAAATATATTTTCAGTTATGCATTTAGTTTAAAGTAAAAAGATTAAAAGCTTTTGTTCTGAATGACATTGGTTTGAATCCAGATAGCCTCATTACCGAATCCTACTGGTCACGAATTAGACAGATTCCATCTACACCCCATGCATTTAACTAACTGCTGGCCGCAATAATGCTCCAAATTTAAGAAGAGGCCACGGCAGCAAGAATTCCTCTTCATGATCACAATCTAGCGCGGCTGGTGTGAATATGAATATCAGTTGTTCAGGTTAATGAGGTTCAGCATTCATAACCTGCTGGTCAAACAACATGTTCACACTTGTGTCCAAGACCACCTCATGAGATGTGAGCACAAGAATCTATGCTGTGCTCCAGGGCAGTCCTGAGAGGTCATTGCACTGTTAGAAGTGATGACATTTCGATGAGGTATGTCATTTGATTGAGATTGAGATGCAGAAGGTTTTTAGTGCCATAGTGATAAAGTGTGGAAACAGGCCCTTCGGCCGAACCTGCCCACACCGCCCAATATGTCCCAGCTACACTAGTCCCGCATTTGGTCCATATCCCTCCAAACCTGTCCTATCCATGTACCTGTATAACTGTTTCTTAAATGTTGGGATAGCCCCTGCCTCAACTACCTCCTCTGACAGCTTGTTCCATACACCCACCACCCTTTGTGTGAAAAAGTTACCTCTCAGATTCCTATTAAATCTTTTCCCCATCACCCTTAACCCATGTCCTCTGGTCCTCGATTCACCCACTCTGGGCAAGAGACTCCGTGCATCTACCCGATCTATTCCGCTCACGAGTGAATTCCCAGTGATTTTAAAAGAGCTGATGGCAGTATTTTGAAATGTGAAAAAGGTTGAAAGTGACTCAGCAGGACACGCAGCATCTCTGGAGAGAAGGAATGGGTGACATTTCGGATAGAGATCGTTCTCCAGCTATTTGTGTCTATCTTTGGTCTAAACTAGCATCTGCAGTTCTTTCTTACACAATTAAAACATTATCTGGGCATTATCATACATGGAACTTGCTGTGTGTAAATTGGTCGCTATGCTTCCTACATTATAACAACGACATTATTTCAAAAGTATTTCACTATAAGATCTCGGAATCTCATAAATTCATTATTCAGACATGTATTGTCTTTCAGCAGACTGGACAGCACACAACAAAAGCTTTTCACTGTACCTCGGTACACGTGACAATAAACTAAACTGAAATTCATATTTCTAGGAACAGAATTAGGCCGTTTGGCCCATCAAATTGACTGCCATTTAATCATGGCTGATCTATCTCTCCCTCTCAACCCCATTCTCCTGCCTTCTCCCCATAACCCCTGACACCCGTACTGATCAAGAAGGATTAGAATTTCAAGATTCTTTACATCCTTTAGATGTCAAAAGGATGTAAAAAGTGTCGTGTAAACTGCAACTCTGTCTTTCTTCTTGCTGTTTGTCTAAAATTCAGCTGTTGGAACATGGTTGGTGGCAAAGACATTTGTCCACATGCAAGTCAGTGTTTTGCAGAGCAGAGGGAAGAAAACAGGAAAATACCGAATCAAAACAAGTAATAAGTTGTTGTTATATGCACTGACTTAATATAACAAGGCATGGACAGATACATTTAATTAGTTTAGAACATGGCCTTTTCCAATTTAAATTCCAACTAAAATCTAGTCCAGATCGATGGGACAAATATTTTTTTTTTCGTTACATGGTTGTGAGGATCTGGTTCCAACACATAGCAGCTACACAGTCAAATCGCAAACCAATGACTATCATTGGTAATTTCACTGAGGAAGGCCCTGAATGCTTGGTTTGGCAAACATTTTGTGGGAGGGGGAGCTTTTCAAGCTTGGGGATGAAATATATTGGCCTAGCTACCCTAAGGAGTACAGTGTATTTAACACTGAGAACCTGAGAAGAGGAAAACATTCAGTTCCCTAGAACTAACCTACAGAGAACTGTGTATGGGATTTACCTAAGTAGATCATTTTTTTTAGGTGGCAGGGGACACATCAAGATGTATGAATACCTCCTGTGCTGTAAAGTTCTATAATTCCATGTTTCTATTATCTAATTAGCCCAAAATTCACAGTGAAAAAAAAACCTGTGAAGAATTTTTCATACGCGCAGATTTATTTTTTACAGGAAAATGTAAAAATTTTTTTTAAATGCAGCTACTCTGGGTTGAATTGCTTCATTTTTAATGTTTAGAAAGATTAAAAAATTGTTATCAGTCTTACAAATCTTTGTTTTACTGCAGGCTTCGCTGTTCACTGCACGATCCCTTCTATTGAAACTGGCAGTTCACATTTTAGCTTTGGACTGACTCTGTCATCCTGCCTGGAATGTTTTTGCCACTTTACATGAGAGCCTTTCGCTGAAAGACACATGTAGTTTGAATCATACAGTCAATAGAACACTTAATGGACAATTAGGGAACAGCTGTAGGCCTGTCAGAGACCCATCTGTACACAAGTTGAACAGCTTCACCCAGGACAGGGCCTAGAAAACAAAGTAAATTGCTGCAGGGCATTGGTGCGTGTTACAGAAATAAGCTCTATAAAATGTTACTGTGGGATTTGTTCATCCTTTGTAATAAAAATTTAAACAGGTGCAAGAAATTAGACAAATTCACTGACTTTTATCCACGTCCCTAGAAATGAAGGGATGAATTGATCAACATGGTTTATGTTTGTAATCTGATATCAAAGTAAATAAAATGCTCTTGTGAACAAAAGGCAGCTTTCTTTTGCGCTTGCTGCTTTTTTCAGCAACAACGCAGTGGATTCACTGTTTTAAGTAAATTAGAACAGGGAACAATTTATATACACTTACTATTTATTAAATCATCAATAGCACTGAAGACTATGGTTAGGCCACATTTGGAGTATTATATGCAGTTCTGGTCACTACATTACAGGAAGGATGTGAAGGCTTTGGATAAGGTGTTACCTCAACCTGGAATGTTCCAGAAAAAACAATTCAAGTTTGTCCAATCTGTCTTCATAGCTAATACCCTCTATTCCAGGTAGCATTTTGGTATGCTGCCTGGATTACAGGGCATTAGCTATAATGGGAGGGTTGGACAAATTTGGATTGCTTTCTCTGGAATGTGCCAGGTTGAGGTAACACCTGATAGAAGTGTATACAATTATGAGAGGAATAAATAGGATTGACAGAACATTTTCTTCTCAGGGTGGAAAAGTCAAAGACTAAAGGCATAGCTTTAAGGCGAAAGAAGCAAGGTTTAAAGGAGATATGCGGGACAAGTTTCTTAAACAGAGTGGTGGGTGCCTGGAATGAGTTGCCAGGGGTGGTGGTGGAGGCAGATATGATAGGGACATTAAAAAGGTTTTTAGGGTTTTAGATAGGCACATGAACATGCAGGAAATGGAGGGATGTGGATCACATTCAGGCAGAGGAGGTTAGCTTAAATCTCCCTGAGTGGACTGAAGGGCCTCTACCTGTGCTGTACTGCTTTATGTTTTAAGCATCTCCCATGTTTTGCTGAGGTAAGTGACTTCCCATATGATTTAGTTTCATTGATGTCAAAATATCTTTCATATTCTCAGACATGTGCCCCATTTCTATGAGTGAGTAAGAATTAACTGTATAGTAAAAAAAAAGCATTTTCCAGGATAAGGCCAACATATAGAATCATAGAAACATGGAAATTAGGTGCAGGAGTAGGCCATTCGGCCCTTCGAGCCTGCACCGCCATTCAATATGATCATGGCTGATCATCCAACTCAGTATCCTGTACCTGCCTTCTCTCCATACCCCCTGATCCCTCTAGCCACAAGGGCCACATCTAACCCCCTCTTAAATATAGCCAATGAACTGGCCTCAATTACCCTCTGTGGCAGAGACTTCCAGAGACTCACCACTCTCTGTGTGAAAAAAGTCTTTCTCATCTCGGTCTTAAAGGATTTCCCCCTTATCCTTAAGCTGTGACCCCTTGTCCTGGACTTCCCCAACAATAAGGACCCGTTTACTCCTACTCTTTGCTTCCTGTTTGCCAGCCAGTTCTCTATCCACATCAATACTGAACCCCCCAACGCAGTATGCTTTAAGTTTGTATACTAATCTTGTATGTGGGACCTTGTCGAAAGCCTTCTGGAAGTCCAGGTACACCACATCCACTGGTTCTCCCTGATCCACGCTACTAGTTACATCCTCGAAAAATTCCACAAGATTCGTCAGACATGATTTACCTTTCGTAAATCCATGCTGACTTTGTCCAATGATTTCACCACTTTCCAAATGTGTTGCTATCCCATCTTTAATAACAGACTCTAGCAGTTTCCCCACTACCGGTTAGACTAACTGGTCTGTAATTCCCCATTTTCTCTCTCCCTCCCTTCTTAAAAAGAAGGGTTACGTTTGCTACCCGCCAATCCTCAGGAACTACTCCAGAATCTAAAGAGTTTTGAAAGATTATCACTAATGCATCCACTATTTCCAGAGCTACTTCCTTAAGTACTCTGGAATGCAGCCTATCTGGCCCTGGGGATTTATCGGCCTTTAATCCATTCAATTTACCCAACACCACTTCCCGACTAACCTGGATTTCACTCAATTCCTCCTTTGACCCTCGGTCCCCTGCTATTTCCGGCAGATTATTTATGTCTTCCTTAGTGAAGACGGAACCAAAGTAGTTATTCAATTGGTCCGCCATATCCTTGTTCCCCATGATGAGCTCACCTGTTTCTGACTGAAAGGGACCTACATTTGTTTTAACTAATCTCTTTCTCTTCACATACCTATAAAAAATTTTGCAGTCAGTTTTTATGTTCCCTGCCAGTTTTCTTTCATAATCTATTTTTCCTTTCCTAATTAAGCCCTTTGTCCTCCTCTGCTGGTCTCTGAAGTTCTCCCAGTCCTCTGGTATGCTGCTTTTTCTGGCTACTTTGTACGCATCATCCTTTGATACTATTCCTGATTTCTCTTGTTATCCACGGATGCACTACCTTCCCTGATTTATTCTTTTGCCAAACTGGGATGAACAATTTAATTTTAATTTTTGTAGTTCATCCATGCAGTCTTTAAATGTCTTCCATTACATATCCACCGTCAACCTTTTTAGAATTAATTGCCAGACAATCTTGGCCAATTCACGTCTCATACCCTCAAAGTTACCTTTCTTTAAGTTCAGAACCATTGTTTCTGAATGAACAATGTCACTCTCCATCCTAATGAAGAACTCGACCATATTATGGTCACTCTTGCCCAAGGGGGCACGTACACCAAGACTGCTAACTAATCCTTCCTCATTACTCAATACTCAGTCTAAAATAGCCTGCTCTCTCGTTGGTTCCTCTACATGTTGATTTAGATAACTATCCCGTATACATTCCAAAAAATCCTCTTCCTCAACACCTCTGCCAATTTGATTCACCCAATCTATATGTAGATTGAAGTCACCCATTATAACTGTTTTGCCTTTGTCGCACGCATTTCTAATTTCCTGTTTGATACCATCCCCAACTTCACTACTACTGTTAGGTGGCCTGTACACAACACCCACCAGAGTTTTCTGCCCTTTAGTGTTTCACAGCTCTACCCATACCGATTCCACATCCTCCAAGCTAATGTCCTTCCTTTCCATTCCGTTAATCTCCTCTCTAACCAGCAACGCTACCCCACCTCCTTTTCCTTTCTCTCTATCCCTCCTGAATATTGAATATCCTTGGATGTTCAGCTCCTAGCCTTGGTCACCCTGGAGCCATGTCTCCGTGATCCCAACTGTATCATAATCATTAATAGCTATCTGCACGTTCAACTCATCCACCTTATTACGAATACTCCTTGCATTGAGACACAAAGCCTTCAGGCTTGTTTTTACAATGCTCTTACCCCTTATACAATTATGTTGAAAAGTGGCCCTTTTTGATTTTTGCCCTGGTTTTGACTGCCTGCCACTTTTATTTTTCACCTTGCTCCCTATTGCTTCTACCCTCGTTTTACACCCACCTGCCTCTCTGCTCTTGTACCCATCCCCCTGCCACATTAATTTAAATCCTCCCCGACAGCACTAGCAAACACTCCCCCAAGGACATTGGTTCCATTCCAGCCCAGGTGCAGACCGTCCTGTTTGTACTGGTCCCACCTCCCCCAGAAATGGCTCCAGTGCCCTAAAAATTTGAATCCCTCCCCCTTGCACCATTTTTCAAGCCACGTATTCATCTCTAATATCCTCCTATTTCTACTCTGACTGGCCCGTGGTACTTATAGTAATCCAGAGATTATTACCTTTGAGGTCCTACTTTTAAGTTTATCTCCTAGCTCCCTAAATTCACCTTGTAGGACCTCATCCCTTTTTTTACCTACATCGTTGGTGCCAATATGCACCACGACAACTGGCTGTTCACCCTCCCCCTCCAGAATGTTCTGCGGCCGTTCAGTGACATCCCTGACCCTTGCACCAGGGAGGCAACATACCATCCTGGAGCCTCGTTTGCAGCCGCAGAAATGACTATCTATTCCCCTGACAATTGAATCCCCTATTACTATTGCCCTTCCCCTCTTTTTTCCTCCTTATGTGCTGCAGAGCCACCCATGGTGCCATGAACCTGGCTGCTGCTGCATTCCCCTGGTGAGCCATCTCCCCCAACAGTATCCAAAATGGTATACCTGTTTAGGAGGGAGATGACCGCAGGGGACCCCTGCACTACCTGCCTACTACTTTGCCCCTTCTTAATTACTCTTGTGAAGATGGTTATAAACCATTGCAGTTCTGCTGGTGAAGTCACTCTTATGGTGCTGTTGGGTGGGGAGGAACAGGATTCAAACACAGCAATGATGAAGGGATAACAATATACTTCCAGTTTCAGATGGCATGTGATTTGGCGAGAGAAACAGGCTCATGGTGCTCCAATACAACTGTTGTCCTCCTTTTTGTGATGAAAGTCATCGATTTGGGTGTCTGCCTGTGTAAAACGCAGTGCATTTGTAAATGTTACATAATGTAGCCACTGCACATTTGCGATGGAGGCAATGAATGTTTACTCAAGGTGCCAATTTAGCAGGCTGCTTTGTCCTGAATGGTATCAAGTGTTGGAGTTGTGCTTATCAAGCAGGTGGAGAGCATTCCACCATGCTCCTTATATGTGTCCTTTACTTCATGAGTGAATCACTCATGGGAGTTCCTCACTGTAGGCTCTGCAGCCTCTGACATGAGTTAATATTTGGTCCAGTTGAGAATCTGATTGATGGGTGGGGGGGGGGGGGGGGGGGGGGGGGGGGGGGGGGGGGAGACACAATAGTAATGATGTTGAATGTCAAGGGAAGATAGTTAGATTCTATCTTGTTGGAGATGGTTATGACCTGGCACTTTTGTGGAACAAATTGTACTGACCACATATCATCCCTTGCTCGAATGTCATCTAAGTCTGGCTGCATGCAGGCACGGACCCATTCACTTGCTGAGCGCTTGCCTCTTTGTTGGGTACGTCGAACAATCCTTGTTCTCGGCGTACCAGGGCCCCATCCCCGACCTCTACCTCCGTTACATCGACGACTGCTTTGGTGTCACCTCCTGCACCCATACACAACTGACTGACTTCATTCATTTCACCACCAACTTCCATCCGGCACTCAAATACACTTGGACCATTTCCGACATTTCCCTACCATTCCTTGACCTCACCATCTCTATTGCAGGTGATACGCTCCTGACCGACATCCACTACAAACCAACTGACTCCTACAGCTACCTGGACTACTCTTCCTCCCACCCTGCTTCCTGTAAGGACTCCATCCCCTATTCCCAATTCCTCCGTCTACGCCGCATCTGCTCCCAGGATGAGGTGTTCCACACCAGGTCATCACAAATGGCCTCATTCTTCAGAGAACGGGGATTCCCCTCCCCCACTATTGATGAGGCTCGCACCAGGGTCTCCTCCATACCCCGCAACACTGCCCTCGCTCCCCATTCCCCACTCGCAAACAGGGCAGAGTCCCTCTGGTCCTCACCTTTCACCCCACCAGCCGGCAAATACAACATATAGTCCTCCGCCAGTTTCGCCACCTCCAAACGTGACCCCTCCACCCGCCACATCTTCCCATTTCCCCCCGTCTGCCTTCCGCAAAGACCACTCCCTCCGCAAAGACCACTCCCTTGTCAATTCTTCCCTCCCCTCCCGCTCTACCCCTTCCCCGGGCACTTTCCCTTGCAACCGCAAGAAATGCAACACTTGTCCCTTCACCTCCCCCCTCCACTCCTTTCAGGGACCCAAGCAGTCGTTCCAGGTCCGACAGAGGTTCACCTGCACCTCCTCCAACTTCATTTACTGCATCAGCTGCTCCAGATGCCAGATGATCTATATCGGTGAGACCAAGCGGAGGCTTGGCGATCGCTTCGCCGAACACCTCCGCTCGGTCCGCAATAACCAACCTGACCTCCCGGTGGCTCAGCACTTCAACTCCCCCTCCCATTCCACATCCGACCTCTCGGTCCTGGGCCTCCTCCACGGCCAGAGTGAGCAACACCGCAAGCTGGAGGAACAGCACCTCATATTCCGTTTGGGGAGTCTGCATCCTTTGGGCTTGAACATTGAATTTTCTCAAATCTGTTAACCCCTGCTGTCTCCTCCCCTTCCCACCTCTCCCTCAGCCCTCGGGCCCTGGCATTCCCTCTATCTCTATCTCCCTCCCCCACCCCAGTCGCACCAGCTTCTCATTTTCACACCACAAACAGCTTACAATGGCTTGTTCCCTTTATCATCGATACTTTTTTGCATATCTTTCATTCATTGTTCCTTATCTCTCCACATCACCGTCTATATCTCTCGTTTCCCTGATCCCTGACCAGTCTGAAGAAGGGTCTCGACCCGAAACGTCGCCTATCTCCTTCGCTCCTTAGATGCTGCTGCACCCGCTGAGTTTCTCCAGCTTTTTGTGTACCCATGAATGGAACTAAAACTGAAATCATCAGCAAATGTCTTCATCTCACCGGAGAACGTACAAAGTCCGTACAGACAGCGCCGTAGTCAGGATTGAAGCCGGATCTCTGGCGCTATGAGCTAGCAATTCTTTTGCTGCGCCTCTGTGCCATTCCTTTAAGATTCTCATTGAGTCATACTCCTTAAAAACTATCCCTTGGATCAAGTATTTATTCATTTGCCCCAATATGAGGATCAGCAACTTATTTTTGCTAACATTTCCTCCGCATTAATAATAAAAGCAGATAATATTAGAAGCATTCAGGACTTCAAGCAGCATAAATGGGGAGAGAAACTAAGTCAATATCTTGAAAAATTGACCCTGGTAATCTCCCGTTTTACCTGTTTTGTTTCAGATTTCCAGAATCTGCAGATTTTTGCTCCAGTTCCTGTTCTAGATAAATATTTTTTAAACCATCTTATGTTTCCTTAAAATTAACACACGTTTCTTCTAGATTAAAAAGGCTACCATTCCTTACTAGCTATACAGTAGCTGAGGCACCCAATATTAGGCCCTGGCAGGGGTGGAAAGTAGCTATCATGTAAAAGTCATAAACTGATGAAGTCATTGATACCTCAGCCTGAAATGACTCTGTAAGCAACACTGTGTCAGATGCTCAATAGAAAGTTTTGACTATTCGTCTGTGTTTAGGATAGGGTAGGAGAATGAATGGGGTCTGACCTTCCACGTCCTCAAGGTCGGCTCTGGGACACAAAGGTGGACGGGTGAGGAGACGTACATCGATTCACTGGACGATCCAAACGTCCAAGGAGCAGCCTGGGGCTTGCCTGGATTGGGCGCGACTCATAAGACTTAGAGTGTGGATTGGACTTTAGTTTAGTCCATTGTCATGTGTACCAAGGTACAGTGAAAATCTTTTGCTGCCTACCAGCCAGTCAGCAGAAAGACGATACATGGTTACAATCAAGCCACCCAATGTACAGGTACATAATAAAGGGAATTACGTTTAGTGGAAGATAAAGTCCAGTAGAGCTTGATTAAAGATATTCCAAGGGTTTCCAATGAGGTAGATAGTAGATCAGTACTGCTCTCTAGTTGTTGATAGGATGGTTCAGTTGCCTGACAACGGACTTTGAAAATGGTGCCAAAACATGGCGCCTCTTGCATGTGGTCTCAGTGGACTACTTCACTACACTTTGCCAATCCGGGATTGCGCTTAGATAGGACAATACTTTACTTCTTCTTCTTGCATATGGCGGGCACAGCCTAAAGTTGTAGGTCAACTTGTTCTATTTGATATTTTGTTTGTGCACGTCAGGTTGATTGCATTCGTCGAAACAATGTGGACCACATGAAGGTTGCAATCTCCCATCCCAATACTTTACTGAAGTGGACGGGGAAAAAAAGATTTTTACAGTGTGTTTGCACATGTGATAATAAAGCACCAATGATCATTGACGTTCTTCCATTAAAATTGTCAAGATAACATGTCAATAAGCATGACAGTTATATTACTTCATTGAAACATGTAAAATCAAGACCCAGAGATGAACCTCAGTTCTTTTCTGCACTCTTAGAAGCATGCTTAGAAGCATGCTTTGGGTCTCAATAACTGATCTTAAGTATGACCTAACTAGAACTGTTCATAGAGCTCATGCGCTCAAGGTATGATCTGATCAGAAATGGACATAGTGTTCAAGGTAAGCTCTCTGGTGATTGATTGCAACGTATTTTGATTAGTACGATAATGTGGAAGTTCAGTATTCTGTTGACTTTGTTGATTCGTGCATAGCATTGATTCCCAAGTGTCTAACTTCATTCTCAGCTATTTCAGTACAACATACAGATTATATTTCTTCTGCATTCCTCTTTCCAATGCATAAATCTTAATGCTATTTCTATGAAACTTCAATTTCCATCATCCCCTCACAAAATTGATCACATTCCGCAGTTTCTGTGAAGACTGCTTCCAATTTGACTACCTCTTCTCCAAATTTGGGAGACATCTGAGTTTCTGAAATCAAATTAATTGTGAATGAGGAAGGCAGGGCACTATTGTCAGTGCTGCCTCTATCCACTTCTTAGGTTGTCATCAACTCTTACATTGTTTTCCACCCTTCATCCAATTTCTCATTCACATCCAAGTTTTGCCCTGAATACCCAATTTGCAGCATAAATAATATCTGTGTAGAATTTGATTAAATGCATTTAAAAATCTAAGTTTATGACATTATATAGTTTCTAACAATTAATTTAAGTTGATAAGCACAAAATACTGACAATTCCCAGCAGGCCAGACAGTATCTGTGGGAAGAAAAACGATTGATGTTTCAGGTCTGGGATCCTTCGTTGAGTTCTGATCAAGGTGCTGCCTGGCATGCTGAGTTACTCCAGCACTTTGTGTCCTTTTTTGTATTAATGAGCATCTGCAGTTCCTCTGCTGAGTTTATTTCTGTTTTTATTCTACCTTTAGTTGTTTGATTTTCATTTACAGATGATTTGAGTTGCCATTTCCTCAGTCAACAGGATTTTCACAATCTCTAGCCACTTTAACTAGTACTTGATATATATATATATATATATATATATATATATATATATATATATATATATATATATATATATATATATATATAGATATATAGATATATATATATATATATATATATATATATATATAGATATATATATATATATATATAGATATATAGAGATATAGATATATAGATATATATATATATATATATAGATATATATATATAGATATATAGATATATAGATATATAGATATATAGATATATATATAGATATATATATATAGATATATATATATATATATATATATATATATATATATATATATATATATATATATATATATATATATATATATATATATATATATATATATATATATAGATATATATAACAGAAATTGAGAGCGTAGCTTGCCACCTCTAAATTTGTAGGGGCACTGGTTAATTGTCTTAATCTCACTGCTTCCATTTATCCATCAATTAAGTTGTGTCATTGTCTTGAAATATTTGTTCTGTTTCTCTCTCTATTGATGCAGCCTGATTTGGTATGTGTTCCCGGCACTTTATTTTATTATATTGATTTACCCACCCACCCTGGTTTGTGCTGAGATTTCATCTGCCTGTCAACAGTTGTCTTCAGTGTCATAGGCAAGTAAAAATCAAACAGGGTTTTCCTTCCGATTGCTGTCCAGAAACATTTTGCAGTGAGCCGATGTACATTTGATAAGCACGGAATTGCATTTAATTGTGCCCTGCCCCAAGATTCAAAATCTGGACAAAACCCACTGCCTTGGGTCACATACAATAAGCAACTATTTGGATGAATCACCGGAGGCTATCACCATCTGCAGAACAGTACATCAGCAAGAGTCATAGGGGATGATATTTATCTTTGACGATAGCACAAAACAGGCTATAATAAATCAGTCACCCCACATACATTCTGCCTCATTTTATTTTTTTGTTGACTTCAACAGAAAACAGAACCAAGCAGGTGTATAATGGGCTGACAATTTGCTATCATTAAAGGCCTTTTTCATCCTTGATGCCTTTAGGTAAGATGACACAAGAAACTATTAAAAGCCATCCTAGAAACAGTACCTCAATGATAAGAATAGGACGTTTGTTGCCATTTATATATTTTAACATTTCTGTACTGGTGTAACATTAATATTTAAATTTGTTGTCAATGGGAGAGGCCAAAATATTAACAACTTCCAGTTTAAGTGTGTATTTAGTCCCTCACAAATCAGTTCCATTTTATAGTTCTTACTTAAACATGAGCCTCTCCAGGTTGTAAATTGTGACTGATTACATCTATCATGAAAATGGTTGTAATTTACCCTCAGCATATTAATATATTTCTTTTGAAAAACAAAATGTTGTGAACATATCAAAATATAAAATTGTTCACGTTTAGCTCTCTACACATGAAACATGATCCTTTTTGTTTTTAATATAAACCATTCATGCTCAACAAAAGGTTGGATTAAAACATTAAGTTGATGGTGCTTTGCTCACTGCGATTATCAATTGAGCTGATTCATGATCACAATTACAACTGACTGCCAATGAGTTACCATAATGTTTATTGCAACCCTATAACAAACTATTAATTACTTGTGTGCTAAGTGTGGACAGAGGCAAGAAATTCTTCCACTCACTTATTCTGTGGCTGAAATGAGCCTTTACAGATAGTTGAAGCTTATCTTTATCAAGAGGTGTTATTGGCCAATTAAACACGTTTTTGCCATTGTTTAGGATCTGAGCATTGCTGGTGTAGTCAGCGGTCATTGTTCATCTCTGACTGCCCTCGAGAAGCTGGTGGTGAGACACTTTCTCTTGAACATCTGCAGTCCTTTCCTAGTGGACGCTCAGGCACTTGGTTTATTCAAAATGGAGAATGATAGACTAAGGAATGATGGGCTGAATGGCCTACTCCTGATCCTGTTTCTTGGTATTTTAATTAATATTGTTATTTGTGCAACTTGGAGGGAACATGCAGGCAGTGGTGTTTCCATGTGCCCAAAGCCCATGTCCTATTTGGTGGTAGGGGTTGTTGTCAGATGATTTAGGCAGTGCATCTTGTACATTGCACACACTGAAGACACTGTGCATTGTTGGCAGAGGGAATGAATGTTTAGTTTGGTGGCTAAGATGCCACCAAAGCAATTATTCCAGTTAAATATTTTTGTACATCACAAGTAGCATTTAAATCAAATGAAGAAAAATTGCTGGAGTAACGCAGTGGGTCAAACAGCTTCTCTGGAAGAAATGGATAGGCGACGATTCAGGTCAGGACCCTTCCTCAGATAATCTCGAAATGTTGCCTATCCATGTCGTTCACGTTGGTGCGGCGGTAGAGTTGCTGTCTCACAGCGAACGCAGCGCCGGATACCCGAGTTCGATCCCAACTACGGGTGCTGTCTGTATGGAGTTTGTACTTTCCCCCCGTGACCTGCATGGGTTTTCTCCAGGATCTTCGGTTTCCTCCCACTCTCCAAAGACGTACAGGTTTGTAGGTTAATAAATGTGGTAAATGTAAAAATTGTCCCTAGTGGGTGTAGGATAGTGTTAATGTGCGGGGGTCGCTGGTCGGCACTGACCCGGTGGCCAAAGGGCCGGTTTTCATGCTGTATCTCTAAACTAAATCCAGAGATGCTGCCAGAACGACCGAGTTACTCCAACAGTTTTTTTTTTGTAAACCAGCATCTGCAGTTCCTCGTGTCTCCATTTAAATTGAGTATCTCACAAAGTATTGATCCTCTTTTTCTAACAGTTGCTGATTAAGATACTTTCCATTCCCACCATTTTGTTCTTCTTTCACTTTGAATGCCGACACGTAGACTCGTGGGTGAGATCCTTGTACTGATAAACGCAAGGCCATCACGTGTTACTGTACTTGTCCAAAATAGAATCTTAGATACCTACATCTTTTAGTAATTAAAATGGATGACAGCATTTATATTAATTTAGTGGATGAGCTGATAAGCATGAGTTTAAATCTCTGTATATGACACTCCTCTGCCCAGACCAGTGTTCCTGTGTAACATGCCATGAAATAACCCTGGAACATTATTGAGCTTTATAAATAAGCAAGCCCCAAATTGTTTCCAATCATTGCGCAACAATTTAATCTTAGCAATTTAATATTATTTTAAATAGCCTCTATATTCCATGCAGTCAAGATGAAAAATTCTGCAGGGTTACCTCTCCTGATAGTTTCTTGCGTTTGGTACACTAGAACAAATTGATTCAGTTGCCAGTTTCTAAAGTCCTCAAAGCGGCTGAGTTCCTTGACCCCTGCCCCCCCCCCCACCCTGCCGCTGTCATTACTTAAATCAATGTTACTGACTCACCAATACTGCTTCCTCACTAAATCCTCGATGATCTGTCGCTAGACCACTACGTGAGTGCCCTGGGTATATTTGAAGTGTATTTCTGGCCCTCAAAATCTGAGACCGAACTTTGAAACCAATATATGACCAAGTGGTATTACAAAAAAACCTATTATTGTTGACAGTATTAATATCAAAGATGTGGTAATTGTCGTTTCCACAACTTACTTATCTTATAACACTAAGTTTACCAAGGAACTAATTACATTATTTTTTTAAATAAACAAATCTAATTTACTTTTCATCTCTCTCTTTCTTGTTTTCGCTTTTCTCTTTTGAGTTTTAAAATCCCCATTATACAGAAACAGTTGGAGACTGCAGGAGGAAAGAAAACTAGTCTTAACTTTTTAGTTGAGGATAGATAGGCAGAAAAACTCCTTTACATTCCAACTTAAAACCTGCCTTAATCTCGTACTGAGAAGCGTGTGTGTCCAGATGCAGGGTGATCAGATTTGACTACGATTCTTCCACCCCAGGGAATAGTTGGCCAGCACTCTTTATGTATTCTTGTGCATGAAAATCTGGGCAAAGGTGCCAAAGACTCAGCTTCCTTGGAACATGAAAGCAGAAGAAATAGTTTTTCTTTCATGAAAAACTTTTTTATTCAATCAACCTTCAACTAAAAATTACTTCCATTGTATTGTTCATGCAAACATTTTTTCTATCATGAGTTTCTTAAGCAAAATTAGTCAAGTTATGCAGCCTCCAGTATCATGTGCCCACGATGTAAACCGCTGATTCTTTCCCATGGCTACTCATTTCCGTAGGAAAAAAATCTTTACAAATTAGACACAGTAAATTGGTCTGATAATAGTTCAAAATTGATATCTGAATAGTGTCACTTTATAGATCTCTTTGTAACCAGGAATTTACTCCACAGAATATATTAGAATTGTAAGGTCTGAATGTCACTGACATTATTGGCAGCTGTGTTAACTGTGAAAGGAGTGTGCTGTGTATGCCATAGTTATTAAATTTCTCCAGAGACCATGACTCATTTAATCAAATATTCATACCTCTCTGTAAATACACACAGAACAGTATATCCCCTCAGAGAAAAGCATCCTAGTACAAGCACCCTTTCATGTAAAAACTTAAACAAAAAATCCTCAGAACATGCGGTCATGTTTTTGCATTTACAATGCTAGTGAAACTCTCCAAAGCCATTTCCAAAAAGGACATAACTGTACCCCTCTGACCGATTACAAAATGTTCATGGTTGGACAATTAAATTAAAAATTATTCTTTCATTCCTTCATACCAACCATTTTTATTCTGTTACCAAGAGGCCCACAATGAATTATCCTTCTGTTCTCTTGTTTACCATCAATTCAATAGGTTCTCAAATACAGATGGAGAAACTTAGGCCATTGACCCATTACTACAAGAATTTGTATTTAGCATGACAACATAGTATTGTTGACACTGCCAACAGAACACAATCTTAAAAACATATTTTACTGTGGGGTGTTTCCCACAGTTGTTTAGCATACAACTACAAATTGAAATAACAGGCTATCTTTTACACATTTCTTTGCTTCTGTATAAAATGCATTCTCCCGACATCAATTTTAAAATCTGTTCACATTAAACTAATGTCTTTGATTGCTGGTAAACATTTCCATGGGTGTTTAATGTTTGGGTTCAATCTCCAGCCTGCTTTGACTTAGTTGGTTTTACCAGGACAGCAGTGGCAAAGCAACAATTGTTCCTGGGAACTCATTTAAAAGTGGATGTTCAGCAAGCATTCTTGGTACAAGTTGTTGCTCATGCTGCATGGTGAAAAATTATATGCAAGCAGACAGTTCGTGAAGAGAAGATATCCTCCAATCCCTGCCTTTTATCTCACAAGTTACGTAAATAGCCAAGGACACTCACTATGTCCAATTGCACAAGGAGAATGCGTAATCATTCCTGTTAGGTACTTTGTGGCTATCTATCCATACATAACTAAAACTCTGATCTTGTGCTCTTCTGGTTTGCGTTTTATTTCTATTTGCGAAAAAATGGTACACGATAGTATGGGGGAGAAGGGGAATAGAGGGAGAGAAGGGGGAGGTAGGGAGTGAAGAATGCCTGGGGAGGTGAGGAGAGAGGGTGGGGGGGATAGGGGGAGGTGATGAGTGGGGGGGGGGAGATAGATGAATAGGAGGGGGGTAGGCAGGGGAGAGGAGTTATGGAGGGATTGAGGGAGTGACTGAGGGTAGGGGAAATGAGAGGGAGGGAGAGGTGAGGGAGGGGCACGCAAGGAGGGAAAGGAGCAGCACCCTCGAGATCCTGGGGAGGTAAGGAGGGAGAGTGGGAGGGATTGAGGAAGAGGAGGGGGTAGGGATGGAGAGGGGGGAAAGTGGGGGAGGTAAGGGGGAAAGTGCGGGAGGTAAGGGGGAAAATGGGGGGAGTTGAGGGGGGAAATAGAGGGAGGGGAGTGGGGGGAGGTAGGTTGTGGGAATAGAGGGAGGGGAGGGAAGTGGGAGAGGTGAGGAGGGATAATGGGGGAGATGAGGATTGGGGATAGAGGGATAGAAGGGGGTAGGGAGGGGAGAACAATTATGGAGGGAGGGAGTAACTGAGGGTAGGGGAAAGGAGAGGGAGGGAGAGGTGAGGGAGAGATTGGGGAGGGGAGGGGGAGAGGGGAAAGAAGAGGGAGGATGAAGAAGAGGGGGAGTGCTGGGGTTGAGGTGAAATTAGTCACGCCTGCGCAGTTGGGGGCGATGGGTGAGTGGAGGAATATTGCATTGGGGGAACGGTTTGTGTTGGGGGAAACAGGTGAGTGGTGAAATATTGCGTTGAGGAACGGGTTGCGTTGGGGGAACCAGGCCTCCATTGTGACTGGGACCCAACGGGTCCCACTTAGTCTAGTTTGGCACTAAAATCCACAAGAACAGGGCTAAGAGGGAAAAAAAAACATCTTTCCATATCTGATGTGGGAATGCTTAATGGAGCAGAAATGTATCCTGCATATAATTGAGGGTACACTTAGCCACTGCTTCAAAAAACAAAGTAGAGGGTATTTAGTTCTAAACCATGCTGTAAATTAACTTGGAGCATTTCCTTTTGACACAGAGTTCATAAGATGGAAAGTGCCCCCTTCCTAACAATGACCGCAGAGCTAGTTATCGCTTCAAAACAAAATACAATCATATGCACACATATTTCATGAAAATCTATTATAAATTGCAAGGCTGTCATTTTGATAAATGTTTGCAATTTTTTTCTACACTTGTAAATGATTTTCTTTCAAAATTATTCCCACATCAGTCAATAAATCTCCATATTGCTTCCAATCCTTACTTTTGAAATAGTATGTCATGCTTTGTTTCATTGAATAATTCCATGTCTTCACATTAACTTATCACCTCTGGAAGCATAATCTATTGGATGCAAGGTGGTGGTGATGGGAGGAGGACAGGTCATGACTGGGAAAACCTACTTCATGGCAGTGTCACAGGAAGCTCTGATTCCTTGGTTATTGTGTTGATTTAATCAAAAACAGCAAAATTGTGATTGGCATCTAAATCCTGAAAAAAATCCTGTCTTGGCTTTAACATCCAGTGATTCTTGCTGAAAAATTGAGCATGTACGGACATTTTACTCTGCTGTGTGGAAAATATCTGTTCCGCAGTCAAATCCGCAGTGAAAAATAATATTTTTGAAATGTATCTGATATAATCAAGGATATAGGGATACAATTCATATTTATGCATCTAATGAATGCCTCACAAGTGCTTCGCTGATCAAAAAATAAATGATATCCCTTCTTCAATTAAACTTCATCCAAAATTACGAACCAATCTGCAAAACAATGTCTTAAGTCTATAGCCAAGTAGACCACTCAGTAACATCATTTCTAAAACTCAATTTAAATTAGGGCATGATTGCTACGGGCAAATTCAATATCCCTCTGATAAGTATCTAACAAGAAAATATGGATGAGTGTTGCCTCCATTATTAACCCACTAGAAGTAACAGGTGACTTCAATGTCATAGCCAGAATAATGATCAACAGATGTATTTTTTTGAAAAATGCAACTAATAATAACAAAAGGAATGTTAAACAATATTTGTTTAAGAAGGAATTGCAGATGCTGGATAGATAAAAGGTAGATAAAAATGCTGCAGAAACTCAGCGGGTGAGGCAGCATCAATGGAGCGAAAGTCTGAAGAAAGGTTTTGACACGAAACGTTGCCTATTTCCTTCGCACCGTCGATGCTGCCGCACCCGCTGAGTTTCTCCAGCATTTTTGTCTACCTTAAACAATATTTGCACCTTTTTAGTGGTCGATGTATGAAAAATGTAGTTTACACTCTCGCTTTTGGAAATTACAGTACCCAATGTGACCTTTGTGACATTTCAGATCAGAGTGACAAACAATAACGTGCATTTGTATAGAGTCTTCAAAGTAATACCCACTGTTTCACAGACAAAAGGGCATTACAAGTGCCAAAATATGAAAGCAAATTTAAGAGATAAAAGTGAGGTTGAAAGAAATGGACTCAAATTTTAAGGTGTGTGATTGAGGCACCTGGAGACTATATTTGGAACTTTATTTGATTGGAAAATTGCCCACAACACCCTGTTGTATGAAACATAGGTGGAGTTGGAGGATGGAAACCATTGGACTGTAGACTTTACTAGAGTCAGCGATAAAAGATAGAAGATATTACAAACTGAATATTTTCACTTGATCAGAGAAAGGCAAGATGGATTTGTAAAGTCTGAAGAAGGGTCTCGACCCAGAACGTCACCTATTCCTTCTCTCCAGAGATCATGCCTGTCCAGCTGAATTACTCTAGCATTTTGTGTCTATCTTCGATTTAAATTAGCATATGCAGTTTTTTCCTACATATGGATTTGTAAATGTTAGGTTTTGTCTTATGAACCTGCTTGAAATTTTTGAGTGAACCTATACACCTAGCAGGAAAAGAACAAAACAAGGTTAATGGGGCAACATTCTTTAATTTTAGTTTAGCTTTGAGATACAGCATGGATAATGAGCTCACCGTCCTCATTAACCAACAATAACACGTACACTATAGTTCTATCCTAACCCATTCTATCCTACACACTAGGGACAATTTACAGAAGACAATTAATTTACAAGCCTGCATGTCTTCGGAATGTGGGAGGAAACCAGAGCACTCAGAGAAAACCCGTTAGTCACAGGGAGAACGTATAAACTCCGTATAGACAGATCTAACTCGGGTTTCTGGTGTTGTATGGCAGCAACTCTACCATTGCACCATTTAGTTTTAGAGAGACAGCATGGTTCTAGATTAGCTCCTATGGATCATCCCTCAGTGGAGCGGAGGAGGTACGCACTGGCATCACAGTATAAAAGTACTCCTGTATAGAGAGATGATTTTCATAAAAGGTTGCATAACAACATTTCCCAGTGCCAATTAAATGACCCTTTTTGCACTAAAATTGCTAAGTTGTCTATTCTTGTATTAAGGACAATAGTTGACCTAATAATTTTCCTTTTTGAAATGAAGATGTGATTACAGGTCCTACCCAGGTTATGGCTAGATTCCATTCAGATTTCAAACAGTTTGCAAGTTGAAAATGCAGTCACGAACTGAGTTTCCACACAGCAGAAGATGCTTGCAGCCCTGCACTAACCGACAAATCCATCCCACCGGTCTCTCACACTTGTGCATGTATGGGCTGTACACAAGTCAGGTGTTCATAAGCTGGGGCGGACTTCATAGCAACATGCAATAAATGACCAAACTTGCCTCTTGGTGGCAATGAAGAAGCAGCTGCAAAATGAATCATAGCAGCTTTACTTAGAGTTATTACCATTTGATAGTTCCAAAACAAGAAAGTGAATGAAGAGGGTAGGGGAAAGTGAATGGCTCAAGATCAGATCATGTGTTGAATGTTAATATTACTGATTAAAATTAATCAGAAATCTTCTGCACTTCAAAAGGTGTCATCGTAAATAAGGCAAAAATGTACTTTTCGACGTTTGGTCTGTACACTCCGTTTATTTTCAATGTGTAACATACTTATTGAATTCCTGAAAAGGAGTGACGTTTGGCCAAGGTCAAGCAATTTCTGTGCATGTAAGGAATGCCTAAACACTGCAAGTATCCTCAGTGCTGAAAAGTGGTCATGTTATTAATCGCTCACCACTTGAGCTCCAAGCCGTCATACTCTTGTATTTTAATGCCTTCACTCAATGGGCTGAGCTCTCAATGATTTTCATGCTGGTTTTCTTGCCAGTCTGTACACTTACCACTCCATAAGCCCCTGCCTCTGTGGCTCATTCACCTGCTGACAAATCAAGCTTTAACATTTTCCTACTAATCTAGAGAAAACCAGCAGTCTTGAACTAATTGTGGCACATTAGTTCCCCCCATACTACTTAACATTTACTAACCTATCGCCTGTTCCATTTGAGTTTTGCCACAGAAGTCGAGCATCAGACTGTCAAATCATAGATTTGGATGTGGACAACAAGAGCTTAATATCAGAATAGCTGATCTCAACATTGGTTGAGCACAGCATCAAGGAGGTGCAGCTTGGGCAAGGTCAATGACAGCTCAAAGTTATACCTGCTTTCGAGGAAAATTATGATACCGCAAGGCCAATCAAATCACCTTTAGGGTATCAGAGCTGGAGCACCTCAAAGAGACGTTCTAATCAATAAGTTGGTTGAAGATGTTTGTGCTGACTTTCCCTTAAAGTCTAGAGTAATGCTGTTTGTTTATATATATATATATATATATATATATATATATATATATATATATATATATATATATGTATGTATGAAGGCTACATTTCACCCATATTACCACCTCAAACAAGAAAAGACAAGATAACCTCTAAAAATCTTTAAAAGCGTCAAGATTGTACACCATCAATATATTCAGTCACAGTTGACCAGAAGGCCAGCTGAATGAGCTCTATCAACAAAGGGTAGGTATTGTTTCATTGGCACACTTTCAGATCTTTACTTTTCCTTGCCATACACAGAGCTTCACGTAAAGCATCACAACAATTAGCTCAGGTTACTTGAACAGAAGCTGTCCTGCTTGCAACCTCAATCACGGAGTAGGATAACTAAAGCAAGAGCTCCACACACCATATTCATTTAGAAATGCATTTTCAGTTCCTTTTGACACTCGGCTTCTTAAAATCTCAGTCTAAACTGATTATGCAAGTACAATCATCCCAAATATGACAATGGTTTAAGAAGGGCCAACACCACATTTTCAGTACAAAGTGGTCAAGTGTCTTCCACCAGTAATGTTAACTCATGTCCACAGATGCTTCTTTACCTGCTGAGTGTTTCTGGTATTTTCTGTTTATTTTTTAGATTTCCACCAATTGTGGCATTGATTTTCATTCATATAGCTGAATTTTAAGTCGTAGCACAGAGAGTGGCGAGGAGTAGAAGGTTGATTCTGACTGTACAAAGGAAGACCAGAGGTTTGTGCATATGTCAGTTGGTGGCTTTGTATTCCTGCAACTGCAGTATTTCTGAGTTTCTTCACAAGTTTGGCTGAACAGCAATAACACACAAGTTTTGTTAGACATTGCAAATATGACATTTCATACATTCTGGAGTTGGGGAGAATACAAGTGAGAATTAGGTAATGATGATGCTCAAGGGCTGCCTCTCATTTGAAATAAATGTTAGAACTATGTGGACTTAAAGGGAAACACTGTTCTCTGCCGGCAGAGGAAAAAGGCTGCCATTGATAAAAAGGAAGGCATGGCTGGAGGTTTTAGGAGAATAGAATCATGATTGTGATAACACACTTGTGAAGTAATCAGATCAGAAACGGCAAATATAGTGGCACATTTAGTACATCCAGATATGGGCACTGCCCCAACATGTTCACTCATTTTTACACCAGTCCTCACAAGAACTAAACCTCCATATACCCATCCTTTTTGACCTTGCTCTTCAGCAAAACCCGATGATTCAGAATCATAAGATCCCCTTAAAATTTAAAAACCTCTGGATCTCAATCTTGAATATACATAAACGCTGAGCCTACAGTCTACTTGGATAGAGAATTCCAAAGATTTACTACCCTCTAGGTGAAGAAATTTCTTCTCATCTGTCACAAATAGCTGACTCATAATTTCAAGACTGCAGCCCCTGATCACAACACCCAAACTAGTGAAAACAATCAATTCAGCATTTATTCTGACAGTTGTAAGAAATCTGTATGCTTTAGTAAGATCGCCTTTCGTTCTTTTAAATTCAATAAATTATTGTTCAGTCTGCTGAGTCTCTCCTGATACCATGAGCTCACCATCAATTCATGAACCTTCATTGCACTCCCTCCATTGCAACTACATCATCCCTTTGATATGGAAAACAGACATGTACACAATAAGAGTCAATGTGTCTCAACAGGGGTCTACATAATTGGAGCAAGACATTGCTAATCCTATACTCAAATCCACTTACAAAAAACAATATATCATTACCTAATTACTTGCTATATTTTGCAGGTTTGCTTCTAGTGATTCATGTGCGATGACACCCAGATCTCTCTGAATACCAGCACCTTTTAGTAGCTCACCATTTAAAAAATACTTATCTTTTCCCACCAAAGTATGTAACCTCACAGTTCTCCACATTATATTTTATCTGCCATGTCCTTTCCAATTTCCTTAACCTGTCTGCACATCCCAGATCCTCTGCAGGAACAAGGCAGCCATATCACTGCTTGGCAAACTTGGAGAAATTACAAAAAAAGACACAAAGTGCTGGAGTAACTCAGCAAGTGACCTTTAAACGTGATGCACCTCTAATTAGTAAGTAGATAACTGTGCCCAGAATAAAGGGGTGGCACAAGTCAAGGGACTCTCCCTCCAGAGTATATTTCAAAGTTTAATACGTGATATAACAAAGACATTTGCAGTTAATTCAAAATTTGGCTGTATGTGATAAGGAAGGACTAGACTAAGCAGGAGAATGGGGTTAGGAGGGGAAAGATAGATCAGTCATGATTGAATGGCAGAGTAGAATTGATGGGCTAATAGCCTACTCTGTTCCTATCACTTTGACCCTTATTTCAGGTAGGATCAGACTTGCTGCCTGCGGTATTTTTCAAAAAATAACAGTTCCTCATTTCTACTTACACAAGTGGAGGGAAAAGAGGAATGACCGACCTTTGATTATTTCCCAGTGTGAAGTGTGATGGGGTCAAATGGCTACAAGATCATACCCACTTTATTTATATTTGTGCCTACATTCAGGTTGACTTTGATTGAAGGCATCTCCTTATTTTCAGTTAATGTTGAAGCTCACAAATTGAAGGCAAATTACTTACTTGGAAATGGGATAAGCAGTGTAGAGGGTCGGGAAAATAGGCATGTAATGGAATTGGGGCTTTATACCTTGGAATTTAGACGGTAATTTGAATGAATTTGAGAAGTTAAAGGGAAATTTAAAGGGTAATAAAATAATTTTCTTGCATCCATGGGCTACAAGTCTATGCACAGTTGAGAAACATGAGAGTTTATTCACCGATGCTTAGTAGTTATTCCGTATGTTCATCATTTTCTCATTTTCATTGTGATTTTACTCAATGCAATGATGGTAGAAATTAGAAACTGTCACAAATAGCAACAGTCAATTATTAACTTTATTCAGAGACCTATTTTAGACTGTTTTAAGGGATAAAAGGGAAAGGCAGGTGAATGGAGGTAAAATACCTATCAGTTATGATTTTATGACCACACCAGCAAGGTCAAGGGGGAGACTAAATAAATGTAAGGCAGTATGTTCAGAGTGAGGTTGGAAAACTGGATAATCTCTGGTGCACAATGACCGATTTATTTATTAATTCCATCACAATGTCCCTGTGATCATTTTTTAAAGATCTCAAACAGCTGCAATTTAACAGAGAGATGAAGATGCATGAAGAAAATCATAGAAAAAAATATTAGGCTGTGGAAAAACTCTAGTATTTACATACTTTTATTTAGAGAAAATTACAAAAATGACACTGAAGATTACATTTTTATATACAGTAAAATATATACTTGTGCAACATTTTAAATCAATGACATCAAGCTATCTAATCACAGATTATCCATCAATTATACAGAGACACCCATAGTTTCTGTCACCAATGACAGGAAACTATTGTAGTTACTGTGAAATTGTTACAACAAAACAAATTCCTCATTACTCAACCTCTCTCCTTTCCTCCTCCGAGTTCCAGAGACCAGTACTGCTGATTCAGTTTTCATTGTGCAATGTTTATCAAATTCATAATCTTTAGCATGCCCCTTTGAAAAGGTAAATATTGGATAATTCTCCTTGGAAGGAGAGTTCAAAACCTAAAATTGAAATAGAAATTAAATACTTTTCAGAACATGATTTACATTTTTAAACCGATAAAAAAAATCTTAAAACTACCCCTTATGAGTTCAATATTATCGCTCATTCGCTCTCTCCTCGGCCCCCCTCCAGACTGGCTGTACATTAGCAGTTGCAACAAAACTATTACTGTTTGTACATGCCTTTACCCAGATATATTACTTTATCACCAGGCTATAATAATGCACAATCCTTTTCACACTCAACCTTTGCACATGCACTTTTCAGTAAAATTCAGATTAACTGGGAGTAGGAACACCTAATTAATGATATGAAATAGGAAATCCTGCTTATTATTATAATACAAGAGCCTTACCACAGTCCTAGTTAAAATGAGTACATTCAATATAGAACAGTGACTAAACCATGAACCTTCCAGGTTTGTGTAATTCAGTATCACATCAGAGACCATTAGTAATAGTACTGGGGAAGCCAGTGATTACATTTTAACAATACTTCAAGCAGACATTCTAACCAAGTCCCAGATCAACGATGAAAGGTAAAACTGCAGAAATGTGAAATTATATATATAATGCTGCACAAGACCACTGATAAAACTATAAATGAATGAAGAGATTCTCAATTCCTCTCAGGCATTTATTTAATGTGCCTAATTTTTTTAAAAACTTCAGTGGGCCGGATCATGCTGTTCGCTAGTCAGCAGTTCTGTGGAGACACAAGCAAGCTGCAGTGTATGGGCCAGTGCATTCCTGATGTCCAAGCTTGTGCATGCAGTTGAAAATGTGGTCACTCAATCTGTACTTGGTTTCTACACTGAAGGGACCATGGCTGCAATAGAACCCAATTCAATATGCTAAACTGGAACAAGTGCAAATTAATTTCCGTTTCATCTGGAAGACTGTTTGGGTCCCTGGAGAATGGGAAGCGACATGGCAAAATAGCAAGTGTGTCATTTTTCACAGTTATATTAGAATATGCCAAGGGATGGTAG
Source organism: Okamejei kenojei (assembly GCA_035221665.1). Classification (NCBI taxonomy): domain Eukaryota; kingdom Metazoa; phylum Chordata; class Chondrichthyes; order Rajiformes; family Rajidae; genus Okamejei; species Okamejei kenojei. The sequence goes on along the minus strand of CM069140.1, from coordinate 23,749,937 downwards.
TCAATGGTGGAGATGGAAGAGTAGGACCAGAGACACAGACAGAACAATACCATCAGAATGTTGAGAACAGAGGAGGAGAATGAGAAGATACAATGAGTCGTGGAATCCCACCGGAGGCAACAGGATTTATGAATGATCCTGCTGGGGGTTGACCATGCGATTGATGAACCTGATCTGGGATCTGGCTCGGAGTAGATGAAATGGGAGCAGTAGTGCAAGAAATAGAGGAGACATGGTTCAGAGCTACAACCAAGGTGGAATAAAAACACGTTTAAGGAACAAGGAAAACATCTTACAAGGAACTGGCATGGAAAGTGTTGTCAGAAGAGTAGATACAATGGGAAAAAAAAAATAATGGAACTTAGTCACAACAAAAAAATGTGGATGCAGGCAAGACAGCTGTGCGAGTCAGTGGGCTCATAATGGGCATTGGTAGCCAACCTGTCCCAAAATAGAGAGAGCTGTCAAAACAAAAAGTACCCAGAAATGGACCATATGAGAAGGTTGGAAATTGCCAGTGAATGTATATCAGTCCTATACAAGGACATGAAGCTGCAATAGTTATGAATGTTATAGAAAAAAAGTTGGAGGTGAACCGAATTGGCCTGAAACACGAACCATTCCAATGCATAGGTTGAGTCCAAGAAGTTCCCATAGTTACATCTTTGACCTGGCGAAAGCAATTACGAGTTGAAAGATAAATTGTTCAATGGAAGAATGAGTTCAGGCAGGCAAAGAGTGGTGTGGAGAATTACTTATTAGGCTTCTGTTGAAGGAAGTGGGTCCCCCAGACCATTGTAGTAGGGGATGGACTGAGGGAATGAGCCAGCTGTGATCAGGAAACCAGAAACCGTCTAATGGATGGTATCGGAGATGTCATGGATGCATATGGGAAGGGGGTTGGGCAATCTTTGGGGTGAGAGATTGCAACCTTCACGTGGTCCGCCCTGTTTCGACTAATGCAATCAACCCAACGTGCACAATCAAATAAGATCAAATAGAACAAGTTGACCGACAACTTTAGGCTGTGCACGCCATACGCAAGAAGAAGAAGAAGATGGGAAGGGACTGATCGAAGGAAGAGTCAAGATAGGAAGAAAAACATTCTGAGGGTAAGAGCAAGCTGAATCAATGCCTCTACCAGAACAGTATTGTTTATAGATCTTTAGAAGGGGTAGAACTGAACTGTGTAGAATTGGGGGTCTGTGGCTGGAGGTTGTGGTGGGTACATCACCCAAGGAAATGAGGTCAATAAAGATCTGAGTGATATGCATTACAAAGACTACCTGAGCAAGAGTTTGCTAATGTAGTGACTATATTTAAACAAAGGATAGCTTTACATCTGTTAAATCAATAGTTTTTACATTTAAAATGGCTAATTCTAATTTTTACACAGAATAGAATTTGATAAATTACATTTCCTTACAGTTAAGCACATTTTCATGCATTAATAGAATCATTTCCTCCCCCAATTCAAACCATCTTTAATGTGTGCCATGAATGAAATTATCTATCAGAACTGCACACAATGTAAAGCTTCATTTAAGTCAGAGTATTAATGAAAGTGATTTGCCAAGCTTAGACCGATTTTACTTTCAATATTGCCACCTACTGGTGACAATATTTGACAACTATTTGAGAAACACTGACTATCAAATGAATGAACAATGCTAATAAAAAAGTTAATTTCATACTGGACTTCTCATTAACAGGAATGTTTTTTGTTAATTTGCATGCAGTCATCACCAAACTGCTTTCAATATAGCTTTGATGAGTATGGTACACAAAATTAGTCGAACCTAAGGTGGTGAGTTAATTAAGTTTAAGGTTCTAAAAGAAATTGACAAAATTGACCTAGGCAAAGTGCTCATTGCATTTATGAATTCAAAAACCAGGTACGTTATGAAAAATGGAAGCGAGGCAGAACTTATGTTCCAAAAACATAATAGAAGTGTATATGAAATCACAGAAGCCTTTTGAAACGAATATTCTCAGGAACGGATTTTATGGAAAAGGAAGGACTGAAGGCCACATCGGGAAGATGGCACGGCCAATCAAAAAAGACAGGCTTGGTAGCTTTCTGACTTCGGATCCTAAGAATTCAAATGAAACTAAAAAACAATTGGGGCATCTCTACTTTTCCCCTTTGGCTTCCAGCTGCTATTGCCAAGAAAATAATTAGCTATTGTCTTTTCAATACAGTACTATACAAGTTAATTACACACCACTGACAATTATGTTTCTTGTTCCTCCATCATTAACCAATAAAGTGTAAACATCTGCAGTTCAACTAAGCTTAAGGTTTGTATATATGGTTACTTTAGTTTTATACTGAAGAAATAATGTGTAAAAATTGAAGTCTATTCTCCAGTATCAATGTTGGAATCTTGGATTATTTTGCTACTGCTTAGCATTAGTGCAGCAAATCTCAATTAACTCAGAGCATCCAAGAATTGTGGTTTGATGCCACACCAAATTAGCATTTCCATATTAACCTAGAGTATTTACCTTTTGTAATAATAGTTTAACACCTTTCCCGACAAACAGGGAAAGAACAATTTACCCAGTGATTGCTCCCAACCTACACCATTAATAATTCCTACCACTTACCTTTGTGACTTCATCAATTATTTGTTCAAAATAATATTGGCTGGAAGCATAAAGTCCTATGGTGCAGCTGGGATCCATTTTGCCAAATGGCATTTTTTTCGGAGATGGACAATGATATGACTAAATGTAAAACAAAATAGCAGAATTAGCCCTTCGGCAAAAAACACTGCCTGCTCCACTAATTCACTAACTAATATAAATACAATCGTATATAACATCAACTTTTCTTACCTTAAACACCTATGTTTCTATTAGAGAAAACTTACCACAAAATAATTTAAATTATATAATTAATTCCAACACTGTCTCATGCAATCAAATAAAGTGGTTACCAATGGAAAATATAAAAGACAGAACAGAGTTTGGTGGATGCACTTGCCTATAAATTAGATCATGTCACACATTTGTTGTGTTACATGATACAAAATTGATGGTAGCCAGAGTCACCTGGTAAATTCCTGAAGAAATTGCACCAATTGCAAAATTGGACTGGCTTTTCTGGATAAGATGCATGGTATCAGATCAAACATTTCCCCAACATTAAACACACTCCCAGAGATGTCAATTGTTAATGCACTTTAATGTGGGTGCTCTGTAAAGCTGTAGCCCAATCTGTGTTGTTTCTCCAATACTGTGTATATTAAATGCTGTAACTGCTTCAACTGGAAGGACTTTTTGATCTCTGGACGTTGGAATTGGATCCGAGGTGAGAGGGCACATGTTGTGTCTCTGCAGGACAACAGGGGCCCTCCATCCTATTCCCTCTTTGACCTATCTGTCCATGGCCCTCTACCCAATGCAAGCTAAACAAACAGCACCTCATGTCCCATCTGGGCATCTTCCAGATTCAATATCAAATTCTTCAACTTTCAGTAATCTGCTTTCTCTGTCTATATTGGAACTGGTCATTATTGCAGCAACTCAATCGCGTGTGGTTTCTTTCTCCCCATTAGCACAGCGTGACCTGCTGTTAAGCATACACATTTGAATTTGTTGGCATTTTACATTACTTTGTTTTATCACTTTCTAACATCTACCATTAATTATCAGCTTCAACAATCTAATAGAATCATGGTCATCATTACTAAGATTTTGTTTTTAAATTTCATGCTGTTAACTGAATTTAAACCCCATACCTATATTAAGTATAAGTCCAGGCTTCCTAGTCACCAATCAGGTAACTAAACCACTGCATCACCACTATACCTACTTAATTTTGTAAATATATCAGGGACACCACTATATACAACAATTATAACACATCAATAAGAACTTCAATTTCTTTTAAAATTAAAAGTTTAGCTTCAAGTGTAACCTAGACATTTTGCCAAATGTATGGATCCTTTGCAAAATGAGAGCCAATCTCAACCAGATTAGTTTTCATGCAATGTTTTCATGCAATGTTTTGAAATAATCTCTTGGTGCACAAATGTTTCTATGAAGTTGGAACTTAAAATAGAGTTTTAATTGGATTTATATGTACGTAATGTTGAAACATATGCCACACGGTCACGAATAACCCTCATAGATTTAACAAACAGGAAAGCCTAAAAGGTTCTGTCAACTATATTAGTGACAAGTTTTAACGACGATAGAAATGTGTTTATATTAGATGTAACATGCTCCTTACCACAAACAAAATCATTTTAATTTACAGATAAAAGGAGAAGGAGAAGTTAGCGTTTTACAGAAAGAAAACTTCACCTCGAGTGGGAAATCCTCCAAGCTGACATCCACGACTGACTGGCAGTAATGAGGATCCATGTAAATTAAACTGTCATCTTGAAGGACAAAAAAGAAATTCAAAACACCTAATCAGACCTGTTCTTCAAATTTCATTCCTTCAAAATGTGCAACGAGTGCATGATGCCTATACGTCACCTTACAAACACAGTTTGTCTGCAGTCTTTCAGACACTCTGAATTGTTGACCCACATTTTGACCAAGCCATTTCTTTCACACAAGCAATTATCAATATTTTTTAATTTTGCAAAACTCAATCAAAAATAAATGACAATTTAATAGTATGATCTTCTGTCAATAAGTCTCAATGTTCCACGCAGTACAAAAGAAAAACTAATTATATGGCAAAAATATCATATATACAGGGATATAAGGAAAAAGCAAGGTCTACCTCAGGTGACAAATGTAAAGAGACTGGTGACTCAATTAAAGGCAACAGTTTATTAAATTAAAAAGATACATTTAGAAGGTAAGATTAAACAGTGCCATTGAGGTGTGGTGTGAGATGAACACCTGAACTATCTTAATGGAGGTAGATATGAGCTGTTCTCTGCCCTGTGCTCACCGGTAATTTTTGCAGCAGATCTGGTTCATTAAACAGTAATCACCAGTTACTTTTACTCTGCCACTTTACCAGGAGTGGGAAGTCTCCCAGCTGAAGTTGTTTCCTGAGAGATGTTGTTATTTGGCAAGCATCAATACCTGGCGGTGTATGGGCCGAAATCCGGGGGTGGGGGGTGGGGGGGAGGGGGGTAGACCTGTCCCGCCTATGCTTTGAGAGGTGGGGGACAATCCCCCTCATAGTTTGTGACCTGGGCACTACAGCCAGTCCCAGGTCGGCTCGCCTGCCCTGGGACTGGCTGTAGAGCCCAGGTTGCCTGCGTGCCCCGGGACTGGCTGTAGCGCCCAGGTCGGCTCGCCTGCCCCACACTCCAAAGACGTACAGGTTTGTAGGTTAAATACTTAGGTAAATTGTAAATTGTTCCTAGTGTGTCGGATGGTGCCAGTGATTGCTGGTCAGCGTGGACACGGTGGGCCAAAGGACCTGTAGTTCGCAGGTTGCCTGCGTGCCCAGGTCGGCACTCCTGCCCCAGAACTGGCTGTAGTGCCCAGGTCGGCTGGCAGGTCTGGCTGTAGCGCCCAGGTCGCCTACATGCCCCGGGAATGGCTGTAGACCCCAGGTTGGCTCGCTTGCCCCAAGTGTGGCTGCAGCTCCCAGGTTGCCTGTGTGACCCGGGACTGGCTGCAGCTCCCAGGTTGCCTGTGTGACCCGGGACTGGCTGCAGTTCCCAGGTCCCAAAAAGGAATTGAAAAAAAATAGGCTTGCGGGCCGGATGATTTCGGGTTACGGGCCAGATTCAGCCCGTGGGCCGTAGGTTGCCGTCCCCGGTCCTAGATGTTAGGCCTCATTATGTCCCCCATGTCTTAAAAGCGATTTTCGCCCATGCGACTACCCAATGTCATTGCACTCATGCCCTTTGTTTGCAAAATGGCATCACACTGCCTGGCAGCAATATTGATAAAGTACATGGGGAGTTCAGTTGGTCCAAGTTAACTAGTGAAGCCAGTGAAGACCTGCTTTGTACTGGTCAGTTGAGCTTGTTACATTGCCACCAATGAATACTTACGCAGTGGAGTTGCAAAGTTCAGAAGGCTAATATTGTGTGAATTGCGATTGGACCCAAGTAGTGTTTCCTGTCCATTGTTGTAGTGAATGAAGTTGAATAAAATGTCAGATTAAGTAAAATGATTTGTTGTGGTGAAGTCACTTCATGTGAATGCTTTTGTGTTAAAGATGGAACTGCAGATGCTGGAAAATCGAGGGTACACAAAAGGCTGGAGAAACTCAGTGGGAAACTCAGACACTGAAGAAGGGTGTTTCGGCCCGAAACGTTGCCTACCTCCTTCGCTCCTTAGATGCTGCTGCACCCGCTGAGTTTCTCCAGCCTTTTGTGTACCCTCATTTGAATGCTTACTAACTGGTCTGTTCAGTGTTTTAGAGAGATAACTTTAAAAACAGTCTACAGTTACTGTATGTTCTGTTTTATTCTTTCCGTCAAAGTTTGTCACTTGACAAGTCTCTTCATTTCACAATCCTCTGCACTTGGTTCTATCTGCCATATTTGTCCATTAGCTATCCCGCAGGCTAACCACTATGCAGATTCTGTATCACACCTCCAAGCACAGTCATTACGAGACAAGTCATTAATGTATAAACAAAACTGGTCTCACCACAGACTAATATTGAACACCAGATATCATGATCCTCCTGTCTGAAAAAGTCTGTTTTCTATCTTCAGGACAATTTCCTATCCATGCTGCAAATGACTCCTTAATTCCAATAAGTTTAACTAGCCATTTGCATGGGACCTTATCAATCACCTTGTGACATTTCTGGCAGATTTATTCAACTATGTCAGAATGAGATTTTTGCAGATGTCCTTTTGTTTTGTATTCTTTTAAAATCATATCTAGCAAAAAATATAAATGCTCAGACAAAATTATGAATCCATTGCTTTTTGTTGGCAGTTTCACATTTTGCATTCAAGGATCTTAATTTCTCTTCAAAGCAGCATGGCTCTAATTCCCCACTAACCTGTATGTTTTCATCTGTGGAGATTTTTTTTTTTGCATCTTATTATTAATTCCTTTCAAAGTCCAAAAACAAATTACACTTTAACTCAGATTCTATAACTATTGGAGCCCTGGTTTCACTCTGGCAAATCTGTGTTCACTCAATTCTTCTCTAGATGCAGTTCCCAGGATCATCTTGAGTAATCAATCATTCATTCTTTCTCTCAAGTTCTAGAACATACCATTTTCTTAAATAAGAAAAGAATCCCCTTCCATGGGAATAAAGGAGATCCCAGTTTTTTTTATAAGTACATTAAAAACAAGAAAATAACCAGAGAGATGGCAGGACTGCCAAAGGATAAAGGGAATTTATTCTTCGGGTCACAAGGGTATATACAAAGTAGTAAACAAGAACTTTGCATCTGTATTCACCAAGGAGAAGGACATGGTGGACAGTGAGATCAATGGAGGGAATACTAATATGCTGCGACTAATATTCACAGTATAGCCTGATAGGATCTATCCCAGGTTACAGTGGGAGCAAGAAGGTATTGTAGGGACCTTGACGAAGATCTCTGTATCTTATCTAGCCACAGGTATCTATAGGTAGATACCTGTGGCTAGATAACCATAGGTATCTATACTGGATCCTTTGTTTGTGATATATATATATAAACGACTTGGACATAAATGTAAATGGGTTGGTTAATAATTTTACAGACAACATCAAAATTGATGGAGTTGCAGAGAGGTAGCAAGGTTGTCAAAGTATATCGTGGGATATAGATCAGTTGCAGAAATGAGAGGAGAAATAGCAGATGGAGTTTAATCCATGCAAATGTGAGGTGTTGCATTTTAGCAGGTGAAATGTAAGGGCCTGTCCCACTTACGTGTCCTTGGCATGCAAATTACGCAATCTCGTGGTTGCGTTGAGGCGTACAGGCATCGTATGGCCGCGCGGGGCCGGTCCCACTTAGAAGCGTGGAGGGGTGTGTAGTTGTGCGTGACATCGCGCGGGGCTCTGAAATGTTTGTAGTGAACGAAATCTTCGCGTTGGCGGCCAAAGTTGGTGCGACGCAACATCTCCCTTGCAGGCAAACGATCGCCGAACTCGGCCTGGGGCTCACGCCCATTGTGGTCTGGATCCGCCCCCACTTCTACTCCCAGAGCGGGGCCAAGAAAATTGAAGATAGACACAAAATGCAGGAGTAACTCAGTGGGATCAGCAGCATCTCTGGGGAGAAGCAATGGGTGACGTTTCGGATTAAGACCCATCTTTTCAGACTGACGAAGAGTCTCTACACGAAACGTCACCCATTGCTTCTCTCCAGAGATGCTGCCGGTCCCGCTGAGTTACTCCAGCTTTGTGACCATCTTCAAATGACGTCACGCGCTCCAGACGGCTGTGCGTACGCATGAAATCGCGCCCGAGCGTCGCTGGACCATCGCGGCTCAACACGACCACGAGGTCGCGTAATTTGCGTGCCAAGGACACGTAAGTGGGACAGGACCTTAAGGAAAAGGTATAAAGTTAATGGCATGACCCTTATCAGGATTGGTGTTGAGGGTTCTTGAGGTTCAGGGCCTTAGCTCTCTGAAAGTGGCAACACAAGAAGATAGAGGCGGTAAAGGAGGTCTATGGTACGGTTGGAGCATTGCATACGAGTCAGGAAGTCATGTTGCAGCTTTGTAGGGCTTTGGTTAGGCCGCATTTGGAGTGTTATATGGAGTTCTGGTTGTCCCTTTAAGGAAGGATGTGAAGGCGTTGCAGAGGGTGCAGAAGATGTTTACCAGAACGCTGCCTGGATTAGAGGCCATTCACTATAAAGAGAGGTCTATTTACACTACGGTACACAAAAGGCTGGAGAAACTCAGCGGGTGCAGCAGCATCTAAGGAGCGAAGGAGCATTTTGCCTCCAAGCCAGTTGTTCCAGGTTCAAGTCCCATATCGGTTTTGTACAAAAATCAAATACAATCCTCCAATGTAATATTGAGGCAATATTTATAAAGGTTTTCAGATCAGATCTTAAATTGAAGCCCCTAACCTCTCTTTAAATAAACGTAAAATATTGCATGATTTTTGAAGAAATGCAAGAGTATAATTGGTGATGTCCTAAAAGTTTCCTTTAAATAGTAATTCCATAACAATATGTGCTCATAATTTTGTGGTAAATTTTGTTAGTAAATTTGCAGATGGCACAACAATTGGTGGAGTTGTGGGCACTGAAGAAAACTGTCAGAGCATACCACAGGACAGATTCATTGCGGGCATTGTGTTTAAGAGTTAGTAAGTCATGTTGCAGCTTTTTTTCCGGTCATCCCATTACAGGAAGGATGTGGAACCCCTGTTGTCTGATATATGTAAACGGGTTGGATGTAAATGTAGGAGGATTTGGACAGAGTGCTGAAGAAGCTTACCATGATTGGGTAAGAGGGGTATTGGCCATAAGAACTTGGATTGTTTTCTACAAAATATTAAAGAATAAGAGGAGACCTGACAGAACTTTATCAAATTAGGAAAGGGATATTGTAGGGTAGACGGTCATAACCTTTTAACAAGGATGGAAATGCCCAATATGAGAGAACATAGCTTTAAGGCAAGAGGGCAGAAGTTTAAAGGAGATGGACAGGGCAAGTTTATTTTTAAAACACAGAGTGGCAGATGCCTGCGCCGTGCTTTCGGGAGTGGTGATGGAAGCAGAAGTGGCATTTAGATAGGATCATTTAGATAGGATCATAACTCTACAGGGAATGGAGGAATATGGATCAAATGCAGACAGAATAAATTAGTTTAACTTGGCATCACATTCAGCACAACATTGTGTGTTGGAGGCCCAAGACAGTACTGTTCAATTTTCTATTATATGACCTAGGAAAGGCTACTACATTTCCTTACAATTTTTTGGACAATAATATCCCAATGCTTCGATCACTGATAAAATTGTAATATATTACAATTTACAACCAAATCAGGAGAACATGTATAATAATTACATTGGTGGTCATTGGAGGAAAAAAAAAACCCACACCAATTGCAAAATATACAAACCTTGAAATCCGACAAAGTAGAAAGATTGTTTTGGCTGTCCACCAATAATTCCAACACAGAACTCAAGACTCAAGACCCCCTATTTAAAAAAAAGAACTGTGTTAAAACATGTTCAACTTTTTTTTATAAATGACAACTCTACAATCATATCTTTTCTAAATTGGAAAACAATATTCAACCCCCACAATGATTTTGCATTTGGTCTACAATAAATTTATGGGACAAGCCATAAAAAAACTGACAATACAGCTGTGGAGAATTGAAAACATTGGTAATGATTGTGCAGGGAATGGATAACCAGTGATAGCAAATTGGCAGATAGTTTCATTTTTCTTTTGATGTTAATGTCCATGACCATCATCGAGGTAGCCATAGGCAATCTCCTTTGCTGACCGGGTATTTTAATTGGCTCATTGGAGTTTTCAAAACCAAGGAAAACTGACTGGTATTGTTAAATACCCGCTAAACGTTATTAAAAGTTGTCTCCACTCCTTCCCCTTCCCCCCCACGGGTGTGAATTTCAGACAGTGCTCCCCCGCTGACCCTGGCCCCTGACTTTGGTGGTGGGGGGAAGAGAGAGTGTGTGTGAGTGTGTGTGTGTGTGTGTGTGTGTGTGTGTGTGTGTGTGTGTGTGTGTGTGTGTGTGTGTGTGTGTGTGTGTGTGTGTGTGTGTGTGTGTGTGTGTGTGTGTGTGTGTGTGTGTCGGTCGATCCAGCTTGGGGTTTCAGGCGAGTGCCCTCGAGCTTGAAGGTCGAAGACAGTCGCTGAAAAGTCGCGTTAGTAAGACAGGCCCTTAATTTTCTGTCTCAAAGACCCTAATTATGCTGTATTGATGTGGATTCTGGCAGTCATCCATTAAAATAATATTTGTTATACATTTTACTAAATTTTTGGCAAGTTATTAAAAAATCAAGTCAATCAGAGTTAATTATCCTATGCACAAGTACAGTGAGATACAAGTTTAATGAAAATGTTGCTTGCAGCAGCATCACAAGCATAGACTCAAACACACAAAATATAAATTGGACAAAACAGTGAGAATAAAAAGACTGAAAAACAAGACCATGGCTAAATCTGATTAGGCCCTGAACTAATGTCTGCACCAGCAATGTGTCTGTGTAACTGTGGCTAATTCTATCATTCGGAAAGATCTTGCCTAATTTAAGAACCTGAGACTCTGGTAATCTGCAAGGTTGATTAATTTCCTGAGATATTATGCATCCTATTGAACCATAAAGGTGATTGCTATTTAAAAGAAAACAGGATTGAGTTTTTAACATTGGTATTTATAAAATTCCAAACAGTGTTTAATGGCCACAAAAACACAAGTATTTAATTGGCTGTTAACTGTCTTTCATTGTAAAATCTCTATAAAGAACATAAAAACTGTTTGTTTAAATGACTGAACAGCCTTGACTCTGGAAACATTCAAGGTATTTATTACCTGTCCTGCTAAGCATGCTTAGTTAGCACTCTTTTCATATGTTAAGTGAAGTGCAATAAAAACTTATCATGTGGATAAATTCAAGGCCGTAGGCATGGGTAATCTATTACATGGTTTAGGAGGCTTTTAACACATCTTCAAAACAACATTCTATTATAACATCATTCAATGATGCTGTAATGATTTTTTTTTAAATGCTACAAGTAATTTCAATGAAAATTCAAATAAACAAATATTCAATGTACAGAGCAGTTGCATAGTAGCACAGCTATTAGAACTGTAGCTTCATAATGCTAGAAATTGTGTTCAGTCCTGACCTCAAGTACTGTCTGTGAGGAGTTTGCATGTTTTCTCTGTGACCATGTGGGTTTCCTCTACATATTCCGGTTCCCAAAGATGTGCAAGTTGCCCCTGGTGCGTAGGTAAGTGGTGGTATCTGCGAGGAATTGATGAGTGTGGGAAGAATTTTTTTTAATGGTTAATGTGATTAGTGTAAATGGGTAGTTGATAGTCATCATTTTTCCATGTTGTTTCTCGTTCAATATATATTCAAAAAAGCTCAGTGAGTAAATAGCTGAGCTAAGCAGGTGTCTGCAGGTTGTTTTCAGAAAGCTTTCAACCTGAGGGAAACGGGTGGGGACAGGGGGAAAAGTCAGTCTATATAACAAGTTGCTTCATGAGGAAGTCAATTGACTGAATATAGGCAAGCCCAACTAAGGTGTCTTAAAAGACACAAGGAACTGCAGATACTGGAATCTTGCATAGAACGTAAAATGCTAGAGTAACTCTGCGAGGCAAGCAGCATCTCTGGAGGTGGATTGGTGACGTTTTGGATTGTTTCCTCTGGAACGCCAATGGCTGCAGGGAGATCTGATAGGTATATAAAGTTATGAGGCATAGATAGGGTAGACAGTCAGAATCTTTTTTCCTCAGCATGGAAAAGTCAAACAAGAGGGCATAGCTTTGTGAGAAGGGCAAATTTAAAGGAGATGTGTGGGGCACAGGGTTTTGAGTGCCTGGAACATGCTGCCATTGTTGGTGGCTGTGGTAGATACAAAAGTGGCATTTAAGAGACCTTTGGATAGGCATAAGGTCATGGAAATGGAGTGATATGAATTTTGTGCAGGTGGAAAAAGATGTTCTTGCTGGGCTGAAGGGCCTGTTCTTATGCTGTACTGTTCTATGTGTCATGACATTATTGAGGTTAATATAGAAGTAGATAGGTTTCAGGACACCTTCCCCAAATACAAATACTTTTCATTGGGGCACCAGCCTTTGTAACAATGGAGAGCATCACAACCAAAACAAAGCTGGATCTCACCAATCTTAAATACAAATTTAGTACTTGGCAGAAGTTACTCAAGAATAATTAGCAGCAGGAAGTCAATGTTTCGACTTCTTTGGTTATGGATGAGCCTTATTGGAACCACAACACCAGTATAAATCAAAATTTGTGTTTAAATATGTAGAATTTCCTCACCATTGGTAATTTAATATGACCCTGGTCAGTATTATAGGATTTGAAACTAAAATGAAAAAAAGTAACAACAAAGCAGCAAAGAATCATCTAAATATGATAGAAAGATTTTCTATCATCGATACCTTTACAATCTCTTTGTATTCAGGGTTGACCTTCTCTCCTCCAAGTCTCACTGGTATTAGGATAACAACAGCATTTCTTTCTGATGAATTTGGCATTCCATGTTGATGGGTTTGTAAATGTTTTTCCATTACATCAGCAATATAAACTGAAAAAAGAGTGCAACACATTAGTTACAGTTTGTTCTTATAACAATTGCAAATATGATCTTCTGCTTCCCTGTACATACATTATGTTCAATTTAAAAATCAAGGCAACATGCTCCATTCCCATGAAAATGTATCCTTTATTTCCTAAATGTATCCTTTATTTCTTGCCATCCCCAAGCAATTTTTTTCCTATATTCCTAATTTTTTTCCTATATTTAGTTCCATTTGGCTCTCACCTGGTTTCTCATGAATTGAAAAAATATCTATTCAACTAAATGACTTCAGAAATTACATTATTATTCATTCAATGTAGAAACATTAATCTTCTAAAAATGGAGAAATTACAAACACAGATACCATAATTTAAGAGAAATTGAGGGACTGGAGAGAAAATAGGGCCCAAATGAATCCAAAGTGTCATCTCTGAGTGGAGCCACAGGAGTTATTTGCTTCCGTAGGCAAAATCCTCAATGAGTATTTCTCCTATGCTCTTACTGTGGAGAAAGATATGAAGAATGGGGATCTTGGGACAGTGAATGGAAGTGGCTTGCGGAAAGTCCATATTATGGTAGAGGAGGTGCTAAACGTCCTCGGGTGCATGCAGGTAGACAAATCTCACCGGTCTGATCAAATATGTGCAAAGACATTGTGGGTGGCTAGAAAATAAATTGCAAGCGCCCCGGTTGAGGCATCTGAATTATCATTAGATATGGTTGAGGTGCAGTGGACTGGAGGGTGACTAATATTGAATGAATAAATAAGTTTATTGGCTAAGTATTCACATACAAGGAATTTGCCTTGGTGCTCTGCCTGCAAGTGACAACATGACATGCAGTGACAGTTAGGAATGATACATAAAACATTAAAAATTAATAATAAAACATTATTGATTAAACATGTGAATTAAATAAAATACCAGAGCAAAAGGAGGCTACCGTTTTTTTGTTAATTGAGTGGGAATGCTCGTGGATAAAAAGCTGTTTTTATGTCTGGCTGTGGCAGCTTTGACAGTTGGGAGTCGCCTTCCAGAAGGAAGTGATTCAAAGAGTTTGTGGCCAGGGTGACAGGGGTCAGAGATAATCTTACCCGCTCGCTTCCTTGCCCTTGCAGTGTACAGTTCGTCAATAAAGGGAAGGTTGTAGCCAATAACATTCTCAGCTGATCGGATGATTCGCTGCAGCCTTCGATTGTCGTGCTTGGTGGCTGAGCCAAACCAGACCATGATGGAGAAGGTGAGGACAGACTCCACGATGGCCGTGTAGAATTGGAACATCATTGCCTATGGCTGATTGTGCTTCCTCAGCTGCAGCAGGAAGTACATCCTCCGTTGTGCCCTTTTGACTGTGGAGTCGATGGCAGCCCCCCCACTTGAGGTCCTTGGAGATGATGGTTCCCAGGAACTTAAAAGACTACACAGATGTAACTGTGGTGTCGTTGATGGTGAGTGGGGTGAGCGGAGGAGGAGCTCTCCTAAAGTCTACAATCAATTCCACTGTCTAAAGAGGACTGAGCTCCAGGTCGTTGCGATGGCACCAGGCCACCTGTCTGTAAGCAGCAGAGCTCCTCCCCCTATCCTGGATCAGTCCAATCAGTGTTGCATCATTCTGCAAACTTGAGGAAGACTTGACAGAGTGAGTCAGGAGGTGCAAGTTTCAATTGTGTGTGCAGAGAATAGTATGATAGAATATAATGAGTATGCCTTTTATTGTCTATTCAAACAAACTTGGTTTGAATGATATTGCATTTCTCTTACAGTTTTATACATTACACAAAAAACCTAATGACCCACAACTTAACAACACACAGTTTTACATATAAACATCCTCACTGTGATGGGATGGCAAAGTATAGTCTTTCTCTTCCCTTTGTTCTTCACATCCGCCGTCCCAAGCAGTCCAAACTGCTAGCGTCTAGGGCGAACTGGGGCTCTGATGTTAAAGCCCCCCGGCCGGGCGATGGTAAGTCCATTGGTCGCTAACCCACGGCCGGGCGATGTTAGGCCCCGGCTCCGCTGTCCCTTTAAACCCCACGTTTCCAAGGGATGAAGTTGCCATTGCGGGAGAGCTCCGAAAAGCGGCCCTCCACCAGGGAACCTGGGCAGCCTCCCGATGTTCACTGTCCTCCGGGCCTGCAGCGAGAGCTTCCGAAGCTTCAATGTCGGGTCGACAGCCGAGCGCCACCCACAGCTCTCCCCACGCCCCCGCTACCGCAAGACGGCCCAGCTCCGCGATGTATAGGCCCAACGACACCGGAGACCCGCGACAGGGGGTAAAGGTCGGTTTCCCCGTACATGGAAGAGCGACTAACGTTTTTCCCACCACATCCCCCCCTCTCCACCCCCCACATATTACACAGCTAAAAAAATTATAAAAAACTAAGCTCAAGCCATACATTTAACAAGGCAAAAAATTAAAAAAATAAGACAGAATGGCTGTCGTCGAGCCCACTGCCGTTAGGCGCCGCCAACACCAGTAGAGGGGGAGGGAGAGAGGTACGGCAAGCATTTGATTGTATGCTCCGTATGCCTGAGTTGTTTTTGCGGGTCCGAGATGTGCTTTCCCACCTCACATGCTGTTTCCCTGTCTGTCAATGAAGCTGGTGATCCACCGGCAGAGGGGTTCAGGCACAGTCAACTCGGAAAGTTTGGAGTGTAGTAGCTCTGGCACAATGGTGTTGAATGCAAAGCTAAAATCAACAAACAAAATCCTCGCATAGGTCCCCTGGCGGTCTAGGTGCTGGAGGATGATGTGCAGGCCCAGGTTGACTGTGTCATCCACAGATCTATTGGCTGGATATGCAAACTGCAGAGGGTCCAGCAGGGGTTTGTGATATTTTTCAGCTTGGCCAGCACAAGCCTTTCAAGGGTCTTCATGACTACAGAGGTCAGTGCGACTGGTTTGTAATCATTTAGACCAGTAATCCTTGCTGGTGAAGACCAGTAATTCCGTTTACTGAACCCCACTGACTGCCAGTGTGCAGAGTGGGGGTCACGGCCATAGTGGGACTGGGGCAGTGCCAGGCTGGCAGGCTAAGGCATCTTCCACTGAGAGTAAAATGCCTAACCCTATACTAACCCTAACTCGCCCCCCTTCCAGAGCTGTCCATGGCTGGAGCTGGCTTTGGGACCGGCTGTGGGCTCCGTACGTGTCAAACGTGCATTGATTGGAATTACTTAGAAAATTGGAAGTTTTCCTCATATTTAAACAAAATGTGCAGGTTTTGTTCTTGACGAGTTTCAGGCATGATTTATATAATAATTTTACACAATATGTTAAAAATTCAGGTAGTTCCGCGAGTTGGGTCACAAACCTGAACGAAAAAGCTCCTCGGCCCACAGCCTACATGGACAAGTCAGGCGAAAGGACCCATTTCTGTGCTGTATGCCTCAGAGTTTTGCAAATGAATAAACTATTCAAAGTTCAACAAATGAGGAAAGAAATGGAAAAAGCTACGGTGGGGGGGGGGGGAGAGAAGGGAACACACCCAGCAACAGAGCCGGCCTTAAGCTGATTGGACCGATTGCTCCCAATTGGGCCCCGCGCCGAAGGGGGGCCCCACGCAGTGCCCGGCTTGGCATTGCAGATACTGGTTTATACCAAAGATAGACACGAAAAACTGGAGTAATTCAGTGGGACAGGGGGAAAAGGAACGTGACGTTTCGTGACGGCGCCGATGACGTAGTAGTGTGGGGTGACAAAGGGTCGGAGCGAATGACGGGCCCCGCAGATCAGCGGCCAACTATAGGATCTTTGGCAGCAACAACGGCAGCGGCTCCTCCTCCCTCCTCCAGCACCCCGCCCAGATTGCAGCCGCTGCTCACCAATCCGCTAACGGCAATACCACTTTCAAAACAAACCCTCCCGCAGGCCGAGGCCGGGAGGAGGAAGGGAGGGGGAGGCCCCCTTCCGCCGTCTGAGGCACCTGCTCCGCACCTTCCTGTTGGCTGGCGGAGGAGGGGAGGCGGTGACGAGGACATCCCAATCGCCTCCCCCTTTGGCGGCGGACAGAGACGGCCATGGCAGCAGGGCGATGATACCGTCCCTGTCTGATGATCTCTCCCTCTCTCCCTCCCCTGGGACGCCCCCATTATCTTTATCCCCATTCCCGCCTCTATTCAGTCCTCACTGACATCCCTGTGCTCCCCCCCCCCCCCCAACTACTGCCCCCCCCCCCCCATCTATTCAACCTGCACTGATCTCCCTATTCACCTCGCATTGATTCTCCTGCCACCCCCCCCCCCCCATCCATCCTACACTGGTCCCCCAATTCATCCTGTAACTCACCCCGTTTCCCACCCATCCTGCACTGCCTCCCCCCCCCCCATTCGTCCTATACCGATTCCCTCATTCATCTTTTACTGATCCCCTGATTCATCCTGTACTGATCCCTCCATTCATCTTTTACTGAAGGACCCATTCATCTTGTGGCGATCCCCCATTCATCCTGCGATACATACTGCACTGACCCCCCCCCCCCCATTCATCCCGTAACGATACCTCCATTCATCCTGTAGTGATCCCCCATCCATCCTGTAGTGTTCCACCCATTCATCCTGCACAGACCCTCCGATCCACATTGTACTGACCCCCCTCCCCCATTCATCCTGTACTGATCTCCCATTCATCCTGCAGTGAACCCCCCCAATTCATCCTGTAGTGAACCCCCCCATTTATCCTGCACTGATGCCCCCGTCAATCCCGTACTGATCCACCCCATTCAACCCCACTGACATCCCCCGCGCTCTCCCCTCACAATTTTACCTATTCCAACCAACACGCACTAATTCTCCTGCCTCAATCCATCCATCCATCCCGCACCTTGCCTTCTCACCCTCCCCCACCCATCTATCCATCCCGCACTGATTCACAGCCCCCGCCATCTATCCATCCCGCACTAATTCATAGCCCCCCCCCCCCCCCACCCCACTCTGCTGGAAATGTCTTCAGAGCGAAAATTGACTATATTTGATAACGGAATGCAATAAAATGTGTTTTAAATCCCAATGTTATTATTTGTTTTAATCCGTAAAGATTGATTAATTAAATTGTGAACACGTAAAACCGCAGTGTTCGATTGTCACTGCTGCCATTTACACGTAATTACAGAATTCATTTTAATTGCAAACCAATGCTCTTAATATGGAGTAGCAGTACTGTTATTTAATGAGCAACATTCACAACTATACGTTGGATTTATCCAGGTTTTACTTCTACAGTCGGTCATATACATCACAAATTTGGTCAGGAGGTATTTCAGTTGAAATTTTAATGTTAATTCTGAAGTGGGAATGATGGAAACAGCGTTTATCAATAATTTAAAAAAAATCTGGTGCATACAAACTGGGTATCTTTATTGCTGTTCACAAAACATACATTTAATCTGAATGCCCGGTAATGTGGCATTGTGACACCTTTAAACATATTACCAAAAAGAACATTTGCTGCAGTTATATCCTTTGACCATCTCTTGTCAGTTAGCGTAATGTCAGAAGCATATAGTCGGTTTCAGCTATTATCTTAATATGCCTTTAGAAATGTCCTTGCAACCTGTATATTTTGTTGTGGATACATTCTGTGGGAAGCGAGAATGTTTCTGTACCAATAGCACCAACAACCCATGCTATGGCCATGTCATGATAATTTTCGGTCCTTCCCAGAAAAAATTCTTGCATCAATCTGTAGTGTGCATGGTTAAGAATATATGTTACCATGGTCCAGGATTTATTGACACAGGTTGATCATACACTGAATAATCCAACCACATTTCTGTTGGGAAGTGGAAAGAAATAATAGAAATTGCATTAATTGCAATGTCTATAAAGAGTTGAGATACTGCATTGTAACTTTGCTGCATGTCATAGTGCTATATATCATGTCTTGATTGGCGAATATGTTTAGTTTGTGACTTTATTTCAAGCAGAAATAATATGTGAATGCTTCATTGAGCATAATTCCGACTGGTAACTATGCATTTCGTTCAAGCACATTATAGCACGCGACATGCAAGCTGTCTTAAATTGACCACCTAAACTGTCATTTGGCAACCTAAAAAGCTGTCTAAGTTGCCCGGCTGGCAACAGGGAAAAAAAAGTTAAGTGAGAGCCCTGTGGAGTAATCTACTCTCGGCTCGGGTAGATCTACCCCGGGTGAAGGGGGGGAAGAGAGGGGTAGAGAGAATAGAGGGGTGGAGGGGGAAGAAAGGGTAGACGGGGACGGGGGTGTGAGGGGGAATGGAGAGGGGAGGTCACTCACAGTCCCAGGGCAGCGCTCCCGCCCCTCCAGTCGCCGTGCTTCACGCACACAGCCCCGGCTCCACCCCTCTCTCTCCCCGGGGAGATGCGGTGAATAATACAGGGAGGGCCAGGCCAGGGTTTGGAGCAACGTTTACAAACCTCAGCCTCAGCTCGCACGCGTTTGCCCGGACCCCGGCATCTGCTCCCGCCACCGGCCCTCTCCCTCCCTTCTCCTCTTACCTTCCCTCCCTCATCTCCTTCCCTCTTTTTTACCTTCTCTCCTTACCTCCCTCCCTTCTTTCTCTCCTTCCCTCCCTCCCTTCTCTCCTTCCTCTCCCTCTCTTTTTCTTTTCCTTCTCCCCTTCCCTCCCTCCCTTCCCTCCCTCCTCTACTTTCCTCACTCCCTTCTCTCCTTTCTCCCTTCTCTCCCTCCCCCACACACACACGTAACGCACAGACAACTAACACACACACACACATCATGCACAGACAACTAACATACACACACTCAACTAAGTTAGGATGGGGCTGAAGCCCAAAATTTAATGCCTGGACTGGTTTTTCGCCAATAGTTATTGGTTTGCCAGTATACAGTTAATTAAATTACTCTTTTTTCATTTCACTGTCACTAAAACAAGTGGTATTGTAACTATGTATTTTTCAGAGGTGATCGACACATTTTGTTTGTTACTTGTAGACTTACATTTATGCAATTTTATATTCAAGTGTAGCTTAGATCTGTTTGGTCCATTAACTCGCAGGCACTTTTTAAGCACACATTTTGATTACTTTCCATTCTACCATAGAGATATAAAGTCCATAATAGACTTTATTTGTATTTCTATGATTCTACAAACCTTGGCTGGGAACCTGGGGCTCACCAAAATTGTTCCCAATTGGGCCCCGCACCTCCTAAGGCCAGCCCTGCCCAGCAACATGATCTACCTAGTCATAGCCAGGAACAATCCTCTTACCCACATGTCTCGTAAGAGAATGTTCACACAGGAAACCCTTCCACAAGCTGATCCTCACTAATGTCTGTGACTTTAAAGCTCAAGCAGGTTCACATGTTCTTGCTCTGCTCTCATAGTTTAATCTCTGGTTTAGTCTCTGGTATATTTCCCATCCCAAGAGTTGGCAGCAAGTATGCTCCACCCAAATTATTTATTTACATGGCACAAGCATTCAAGATTTTTGACTGCATTGCAAGGTTCTCCAGAGTGGAAGCATTCAGAGAGTGCACTCATGTCCTTATAGACAAGACCCTGACAATTTCCTGCCAGAAGTGTCCCCGAACATAGATCACAGCTGTTGCACATACTATTCTACACCCTCCTCGCTCCAACCATCAAAATCAATCAACCACATCTTTGTCATCATGCAGCGTTCATTCAAACCCCAGTGAGTGGAAGAGTGCTGCTTGTATTCATTAATGATCCGTGGTTACAAAGCATTAAACCAATAACATATTTTTCAAATGGGCATGAATGAATTTTACAATCTTTCAAGAGCTTTTTTTAAACAGTGTTAGGAGAGTCATGTACCAAAATTAAGACAACCAAAAATGGGCCAATGGATTTCCAGGTTCTAGTTTTAAACTAAATTTGGTTTTGTAGTCTAGTTTGTGTTGAGATTGGACACAGTTCACATTGGGCATTTTCATGCAACAGAATCAAATTTTCATCGCTCAAGGAGGACTTTAAGCCATGATTCAGGAAATAAGGCTTATCTTCACAAATACTACACAAATTACGTGAATATTTAAAAATTTCTGTTTACAAATGTTTCAGAATACACTATTAAAACATTAAATAACTTCACAACATACCTTGACACATCACAGTCCATCCCCATTCATTCCATTCAATAAGCAAAATAATTAATTTCAAATTAATATAAAATGTCTCTCCTGACATTTTTAAAGAGACCAAGACAAGTGCAATCAATTAGGAAATAAATAAAAGATGATAAAAGATCACAAGGTGATATAAACCGCAAGATGATACCCAAAATTCTTAGCTGGAAAGGACAAGCAGGTATCAGAGGCTCAATTCACAGCACACACTGCTTCATGCTCCACAGACTTCACTGAAGCAAATTGACAAATAAATAAATAAATAATAGACAGTTCGGGCTGAGAGTAAATTGCAAATATGACCTAAACACACCTTCCGGTCGTCTGGCTGGATAGATTAAAATCAAGGCCGTCGCCTTTCTCCTGTGCTTTATATGCCTGACCGAGTTGACATTTTGAAGCATAATGCCCTTTGCACCATCTTTCTAAGATGGAGATATTGTATATAAATCCATAAACCTACGGACAACTACTTTAAAGTCTTGTCTTCTTGCAAAATATGTTATTACATTTGTACTCTTGTGCTGTCTTAATCAAAGCTCTTCAATCCCATATCTCTACAATGTTAACCCGTCTTTTTCTTTCTAATTCAGATGCTGCCTGACCCATTGTACAGTTCAACCATTTTTGGTATTTATACAAAGTGAAAGTGGGAGTTGTGGTTTACTAAAACAATGACATTGTTTATACAGGAATAAATATGCCGCCACAACCACCTTGATCTTCATTCCAAATTGACAGCAGTGAACAAAAAGGATTAAAATTATGCTCCTGTAAAACACAAGAGCATTGACTCTTAATAAATCAAACATGAGTTATGTTCAATAATGTTAAATGCTGCCTGGCATCATCAATTTCAAATGACTGGCAGAACTGGGCAAAATGCCCAGCCAGCTTTCCTCATTACCATACCATGGCACTCACCCGTACAGTCCTGAGCAACATAAACTGTTATTCCTTGTAGCTCGGGCTCCACTGCATCTTCCACTGCTCTCCTAACAAAATGAATTTAAATAGGTTTAGACATTCACCATCGAATCAGTGTTAATCAAATTGGACTCATTTTATTTCTAAAAAAACTCTGAAACAGCTGATTTTTTTTTAAACTGAAGAAAAGTTTAAGGACAACCAATCAATATTCTGCACTTCAGCACCATTTTGAATAACTTTCTTTAAAATGTTAAACTTTAAAAAAAAATTGTACTTAAAATGAACGCTGTTGGTAAATATAATGCTCACTCACGCTTCCTAAGACAGCATGGGGACTCCAACTTATATAATGGTGAAGGGCCAAACATTGCGCATTTCAAAAAGAGATAAACCATCTAACCTTGAAATACAACAATATTTCCACCACCAAAATCCTAGTGTAACATCCCAAAGAATACCATGATACTCACCTAAATGCAAGAACATTCTGTATCATGTGACACAGGTACCGACTTCTCAAAGTTTCCCCATCATTTAAGATACAGATTCTATCACATTTTTCAGTTGTAACAGTGCTGTTCCAATGTTGACATTTCCAATAATTTGCAAAATTGCCCGATACATAATGTTCACCGAAAAGCAGGCCATCCAATTAGACTAATTACAGTAAAACTCCAATAATCTGACAGCTTTGTGACTTTGATGGTATCAGATTGTCAGATTTTCTGGACTATCAGATGCTCTTCCAACTGTCACTCCAACCCATTTATCATTCATTCTTCTTTTAAAAAGCTGCTTGGTGAACCAAAGGTCAAACTATCTGGATGTTATCTAATCAGTCTGCACTCAACCATCAGCAGAGTAATGGAAGGGTCATCAACAGTGCTGCTAGGTGACAAATACTCTCCAAAAGTCCGTTCACTGATATCCAGTTCGGTCCTCATCAAGACCATTGAGTTCCAGGCCTTCATCCTTACGATGACCAATCTGACAAATTGCAGAGGTGAGGAGATATCAAGGTGGCATTTGACTGACTGCAGCAAAAATAAGTCCTTGTAAAACTTGTATCAATTTACATCGAGCAGAAACTGCGCTCGTAGATGGAGTCAAACCTTGCATAAAAATGATGGTAGTAGATGACGGAAGTGAATCATTCTAGCCCCACACATCATTGCAGCAGTTTTCAGTGCAGGAGCTGTCCAATGTTCCACCGATTCATCAGAGACTGTCCTTCCATCTCACAAGATCAGAAGTGGATATCTTCAATTCATTTGCAACCCCTCAACAAAGGAAATAGTCCATGCAATAACACAGCAAGACTAACACAACATTTGTGCATCGGCTGGTAAGTGGCATATAATATTCATGAAACAAAGTGCCAGGCGATGATAATCTCTAACAAGAGGCTAACCACCTAACCTTGACGTTCAATGGTATTAATAGCAACGTCACCTACAATCGTAGGAGAAATTCAACCAAATCAATAGCATGAATACTGTAACAGCAGGTTAAGAACTGGGTATCCTGCAACATATGACTCTCCTCCTGGCAGTCCAAAACCTTCCCACCATCTAAATAGCATAAACCAACTCATCTGGGTGAACGCAGCTCTGACAGCTCAAGGAGCTTGACATCACATAGGACAAAATGATCCACCTAGTTACTATACCGTCCATCATCCTAAACATTCATTCTGTCTGCTGTTGGTGAGATTAGCATCATATATACCATACAAGAATGTCATTGCAGTTCCTTGCCACACTATTACAACAGCAACACCCACACCCATGACTTGTGCCACCAAGATAAGCAAGAGTAGCAGGGGCTTGAGAGTGCCACCGCCAAGAGGTTCCTCTCCAAGTTGCACATTCTGTTTTAGAAACATACCACTGATCTTTCATTAGCATTGGGTATAAACGCAGGCACTCCAAACACAACACCACAGGTTTTCAGCGGTTCAAGATGATGGATCACCATCACTTTCTCAAGGGGAATTAGTGATGGCCAATAAATGTTGGCCTTGCCTGCAATGCCAAGATTCTAAAACACAAATGAAAAAAAAAATCAAAAATGTTCACAAACCTCTTAAAATGTAACATCCACACTGCCTCAAAGGAGATCATGGCCTGTGACCACACAGAATAGAGGTGAAGCATTGATAAGGGCAAGAGTATTTATACAACTGTATAACATTCTGAACAACCCATATGCCTATCCCATAAGTATCACTACAGTGTGCAAATGGTGCACAATGGTCTTTAGCTGCCACTAACTGGAGTGGAAGCAAGACATCAATGACTGCAATCAATCATCTTTGAAGATGACAACTACATTTTATATTTCTATTAACTCAAGTTAGTCGCATGTACCACAAGTGTTGTACCACTCTTCACATTAGCAAATGATGTTTGGAGGGAGGGAGGGAAGTGGGGAGGGGGATGGGGGTGGGGAGAACGGTTGCAAAAAGGTAGTAACAGTGAGAGGACATATTTTAAACACTGGGTGGTGCTTGAAATAGAAACCAGATCTAGATTAAGGATGCATACATTGGGCTAATTATTCACAATTACAATGGCCCATTTTTACAGCAAAGGTTGTAGGCTTGATAATATCTTGGCTCTACTGGTAAAGTCCAGCACATCAGAATTAAATGACCCTTCATCCCAAGCAAGCTGTTGCAATACATCTTTGATGCTGGTATCTAGCCAACAATTTGGAAAGTTGCCCAGATATGTCCTACCACGCAAAATAAAATCCCAAGATAAATCCAACAATGAACAATTATCACTCTCTTCCCAATCAAGAGGTGTTGGAACCATCAATTGTACCATTAAGCGACACATAATGACCAATAACCCACTTGTTCTTGAAGTCAAAGATTTGGTACCAGCTTAAATATACATGAATGAAAGAGAGGCGCCTTCAGGATCAAACATACATTCAACTAGGCCTTACTTGAAAAGAAAACTGCATAGCAGCTGGAGTCATACCAGGCACACAAGTTCATTACAGTAATTAGAAGATAATTATTGGCGCTTGAAAATATCGGCATAGATATTCCTCAAGGTAGCTTCCTTGGCTGTTCCACTATTTCATTTACATTTTTCCTAGCAAGTCACCACTGTATTTGATCAAAAAACAATTCCACAGTACTGGGTTCCATTTATCCAAGCTATTCACAATGAAACAACACTGGCAGCATACTCTTGTTATCATCCTCTCTTACGACAGAGCAGCATTTGGCCATCAAGTCTATAACAGCTCTCAAAGCAACCCAATTAATTTCATTCTCCCACATTCCCCAATAACTATTCTCCCTCATAGCCATCAACCCCCCCCTAGTCTCCTACCTATTCAACTACAGGAGGGGTAATTTACAGTAGCCAATTAACCTATCAGCCAGCCCATCTTTGTAGTGTGAGAGGAAACCACAGTGTATAGGGGGAATATTCATACTTCCACATGGACAGCACTAGAGATTAGGATAGAACCGGGTCACTCTAACCACGAGAAAGCAGGACTCCTGCACCATTCCAATAAGCATCAGATAAAGAGGACTTCAAACTAAGACTTAGAATCTCTCCTGACCATGAAGGCATAATCATTTCAAAGTACCCCACCTTTGATTATTCATGCCAAGGAATGTGCATAGAATAGAGCTACCATTTAAGAACTGGGAGGCTGTGCAGGCAACTAAAGGTGGATTCTCAATGAAAACCAGCAGATCTCAAAGATAAAAAATAGCATAATAGTGGTGCAGCAGTTAATCACAGTCACAACCCTGGGGACTTGAGAGCAGATGATGAAGTTTACACTGGATTTTCTAGTTCTTCATCCATCCCAAAGATATGCTGAAAGATTAACCCATCAGTGTAAAATACGCCCTAATGTAGATAACTTCCAAAAGAAGCACATGGGAGTAGATGGAACTCCTACAGAAAATAAGTTACAGGATTGTTCTGTATTGTACTAAATAAGCAGCATAGCAGAAGGCTAGTTAATCAGCCCTCCCAACATTGGACTGCAGATCCATCCACCTATAGCAAATACCATTGAAAGTATTCAGCGCCACAGCTTGTAAAGTTTACTTCAACAATAGCTACTGGTTTCTACAACCTCTATCAGCCACTCTGTCGTGACAATTTTACTTAAAATTTGTCCCCACGCTGTACATGATTATCTTTAAGAAGGCTTGTCTGGAAGGTTAGAATGCTTGTGATCGAGGGCGACCTGGCAAATTGGAAGTAAAACTGGCAATGAAGGGTTGTTTTTCAGATTGGGGGCCTATGACCAATGACGTGTAGCAAAGATCAATGCAGACTTCCTCCACATTTCTATTGCATTAAAACACATTTTATATGGTGCTTACAATAAAGTTATTTCATATACAAAAATGTTCAGAGCATAAAATGCATTAAGGAAACTGAACTGCAGTTTCAGGCAGGAAAGAGTGCATGTTTGAACCCAATTACATTCAGCTACTGCAGGTGTATGAATAACAAGAAATAGATAAATATGGCATCATTCAGCAAGGCATGTGCCAACTCTCTTGGCTAGTTATCTAGCCAAGTGGACAAGGCAAAAGAAAGGTACCCAAAATAATGTGGAAAAAAAACCATTTTGGTTATATTTGATTCTTTTGGTTTTAAGCCTCATCACAATAACTATGAACTTCCATTTGTGATTTAAACCAAGTGCATAATTTAAAGACTCTCTGCTTCCTTTCCAAACCACAATGTGCAAAAATATTCATAATGCAGTCAGCTATTTGAACTTTGTTCTTCCAAAATATATAATACTCCTACATTTTTAAGTCCTGGTAGCTGTATCACACAGAGTTTATCAATAGAAAGCCTGTAAAATCCACTCACCTTAAAATGTGTGCGACTACAGATGGGCCATACCAATCCCCAGCTCGCTTGCCAGACTGTTCACCCAACTCTATCAGTCTATGTATTCCAAATGTTGCTGCCGGACTGTCCCCTAACCAAGAGACTATGGTCCGATGCATCTTTTCATCCTCGGTTGTTGCATCGACTGTATTTAAAGATAATTTTTCATCAATAGACAAGTCCAGTTGTTGATTTATGTCCTGAAGTGAGTTTGCCAAAGGTGGCAGAAAGGTAAAACCTGCATCATCATCATCAGATTCTGATATGTTCAACTTGAAGAATTCAGATTCCATGGGAACCATTTGTGGCACATCTGCCCAGACCCAATCTGCAAAAGAAAATGTCAAACATATATATTTTTTAAACAGCAAAACATTACCTTGACCATAATGTTGTCATAAAAGACATGTATTTTCAGGAGACTCACAACATTCTGATTACCAATTCCTCCGCATGTTGTCATCCTATTATCACTCCCTTTCAAATCAGCTAACATGGTACATATAGTGATCAAGCTAGGTATACTGTTGATCCATATAGTCAATTGCATACAGAGAGTGAACATTTTAATATGTATATACTAAAACAGCATTGCAAAGTCCAATGCAATTTCTCATCAAAAAAACGCACTCACCTCGACCAAGAAAATGGAGCAGAAGACTTTGTGCTAACAACATTTGACCAGTCCTTAGTGTGCAGCCCCAGCCACAATCTGTTGTGAGAGTGCATCCTTTCAACTGTGGGAATTTACGGCGGTATGTGAGCCATATCCTACTGATGAAGTCCTTACGGAATTGATGCACATTATTTGATACCAGTTTAGTGTTTGTAGCTGCACCTATGCAGCTTGGTGCACTGTCGTCCGTTCCTGGAAAATGAAAAGCAGTAAAATACAAATATTAAAAATCAATCGCTGCGATGTTTTGTTACAATAACCTGACAGTAACAGAAAAGACAATTTGTTCTATTCTATGGAGAACCAACAAGGAGTGTTCATTATAACAATAACTACACTTCAAAACTGCTTATTAATTATAAAGTGTTTTGGGATGTATGAAGTCATGTAGGATATCACAGAAATACTGTGCTCTCCATCATGTTTGGGACAAAGACCCATCATTTATTTATTTGCCTCTGTACCCCTCAATTTGAGATTTGCAATAGAAAAAAAAATCACATGAGGGTAAAGTGCACATTGTCAGATTTTATTAAAGGCCATTTTTATACATTTTGGTTTCACCATGTAGAAATTACAGCTGTGTTTATACATAGTCCCCCAATATCAGGGCACCATAATGTTTGGGACACATGGCTTCAAAGGAGTTTGTAATTGCTCAGGTGTGTTTAATTGCCTCTTTCATGCAGATATAAGAGCTATCAGCACCTAGTCTTTCCATCACCTGATGGAAACTTATATTTCTGTTTATCAACATGAAGACCAAAGTTGTGCCAATGAAAGTCAAAGATGCCATTATGAGACTGAGAAACAAGAATAAAACTGTTAGAGACATCAGCCAAACATTAGGCTTTAACTGTTAACTGTTTGGAACATCATTAAGAAGAAAGAGTGCACTGGTGAGCTTACTAATCACAAAGGGACTGGCAGGCCAAGGAAAACCTCCACAGCTGATGACAGAAGAATTCTCTCTATAATAAAGAAAAATCCCCAAACACCTGTCTGACAGATCAGAAACACTCTTCAGATGTGGATTTGTCAATGACCACTGTCCGCAGAAGACTTCATGAACAGAAATACAGAGGCTACACTGCAAGATGCAAACCACTGGTTAGCTGCAAAAATAGGATGGCCAGGTTACAGTTTGCCAAGAAGTACTTAAAAGAGCAACCACAGTTCTGGAAAAAGGTCTTGTGAACAGATGAGACAAAGATTAACTTATATCACAGTGATGGCAAGATCAAAGTATGGAGCAGAGAAGGAACTGCCCAAGATCCAAAGTATACCACCTCATCAGTGAAACACGGTGGTGGGGGTGTTATGGCCTGGGCATGCAGGGCTGCTAAAGATACTGGCTCATTTATCTTCATTGATGATACAACTGCTGATGGTAGTAGCATAATGAATTCTGAAGTGTATAGACACATCCGATCTGCTCAAATTCAAATAAATACCTCAAAACTCATTGGCCGGCGGTTCATTCTACAGCAAGACAATGATCCCAAACTTACTGCTAAAGCAACAAAGGAGTTTTTCAAAGCTAAAAAATGGTCAATTCTTGAGTGGCCAAGTCAATCACCTGATCTGAACCCAACTGAGCATGCCTTTTATAGGCTGAAGAGAAAACTGAAAGGGGCTAGCCCCCAAAACGAGCATAAGCTAAAGATGGTTGCAATACAGGTCTGGCAGAGCTCACCAGAGAAGACACCCAACAACTGGTGTTGCCATGAATCACAGACTTCAAACAGTCATTGCATGCAACGGATATGCAACATAATACTAAACATGACTACTTTAATTTACATGACATTACTGTGTCCCAAACATTATGGTGCCCTGAAATGGGGGGACTATGTATAAACACTGCTGTAATTTCTACAGGGTGAAACCAAAATCTATCTAAATTTATTAAAATCTGACAATGTGTACTTTAATAATCTTAGCATCTGTAATAAGGTAAAATATCTTGGGCATTTTATTACAGAACAAATGACAGATGAGGATATTTATAGGCAGCGACGTATGCTGTATGTACAGGCGAATATTCTCTTGTGCAAGTTTGGTGCGTGTACAGATGTGTTGAAGATGTCGCTGATTAGAGCATATTGCACACCACTCTATACTGCGCACCTGTGGTCGAACTACGGAAAGACAAGTTTGCAGAGACTAAAGGTAGCCTATAATGAAGCCATGAGAACACTGCTAAGGAAACCTCAATGGTGTAGTGCTAGTAACATGTTTGTGGCTGCAGGAGTCAGTACTTTAGAAGCTATCCTAAGAAATCATATGTATAAATTCATTTGCAGGATAAATGACTCTAAAAAAGTAATTTTACTTCAGAGTCATGTGAGTGACTTCCTGAAGACCCGCCAGCACGCATGCGCGACGTATCGTCGCTCGCATAGCAACCGACAGGCTGGGAGGAGCGCCGCTCCTCTACCGGCAACTTTAAATAGATAACCCTCAGGTAAGTGCAGCTAACCTTGAGTTGGTTAAGGCACTCTGTCTACATTTTTGTTACAGAACACCTACGAATCGAGCATGGAAAAAGCTCGAGGTAAGAAAAGGGCTGCTTCCAGGCACACCAGGGAGGACCGCGGGACTGCGGGGAAACATCAGCGGCCAATTACACCGCAGCTGGCCGTTGAACATACGGCAGCCCCCGACTTAATACCGCTACAGTCCGGAGGACCACCGCGGACTGGCGGTAAGGCAGCGCGGAAGCCGGGTAGCCCCGTTCAATCAGCAGGCCCTGACTCTCCACCGCTACAGTCCGGAAGACCACCGCGGACTGGCGGTAAGGCCCTTCGGAAGTCGGGCAGCCCCGTTGACTCAACTGAGTCCGGGCATGACGACCTGCCATTCGCAGATAGAGACGGCGATCGTATTTCCCGCATGGAGCGGATGATGGAGCAATTGCTCCAGAGGGACCTACTCTAACAGGAGTCTGGTCACCGTGGGCCTCTTTGCAGCACACGGCAGTACCCTATTCAGGGCTGCCCAATGTCTCTCCCTCCTCGGAGGGGAGCATCAGGAGTCAGGGCTGGACTGACTCTGAAGAGGGGTTGACTGAAGAACCAAACTTGCTGGGGGTGCAAGAAGAGGAACTTCTGTGTATGGTATCCAAGTTTGCAAAACCATCCCAGAAAGGACAGCCACTACAGCCGCAGATGGCAGCGAGTATTAGCTACTTAACTACGCACCAGCTGCAGGAGCAGGTAATGACCGATACTACAGGAAGATACCTTGCCCCGGAGAACTGCGTGTCTCTGGACGTACCGGCTGTCAACAACCCCAACTGGGGGAACATAAGCCCCAGCATCAGGGCACAAGAAATAAAGATGCAGAAAATTCTGAAACTGCTAGCTGCAGGGATCACTGCGTTCTCCAGGTCTGTCGATCGCACGGATATGACGGAGGAACAACAGGACGCGTTAGCCCTGTTTTGCAACGTGCAATTTGAAATAAAATGTATCAGGAAAAGCGCGATCCGACCAACACTCAACCCCAAATTTGCGGGGTTGTGCAAAACCAGCAGTGCACCACCGCTAAATTTGCTGTTTGGAGACATCGTGCCAAAGCAGGTCAAGGACCTGCTTTGGATGAAAAAGCAAAAGCGGTGGGCATGATAAAGCCACCTTCCACCATCAGGTCCACAGCATACAGGCGGCAGCACCCCTATGCAACCACCAACAGGCCCCGCTACCATACAGACAGGATGGCACGTAAAACTCCGAAGGTGGCACCATTTACGCAGAGGTCTTTTTTAGGCCATGCCCGAGAGGGACCTTCGTGGAAGATGCGTCAACCCACACCGCCTCCACCTCCCAAGAGCCAAGGACGGAAGAACCCGACCAAACGCCACCGGCAACCATGGAGGTAGGTGGGTCTGGTTGCCTTGGGAATACAGCATGTATAACTTCACAAGTGGGGGGTAGGTTACACTCGTTTGGGATGCATGGAGTTCCATACCTTCTGACCTCTTTATATTGCACAGTATTTCAGGGATATAAAATTGAATTCATTAACAAACTCCTCCCACCAGCTCTAAAAAAGAGACAGTGGAAGGACATGCGGAAGTACTTAGATTATATGCCAAGGGAGTAATAGAGAAAACTAAACATGAACCTCTTGAGTTTGTATCAAACATCTTCACTAAAACCAAAAAAGATGGTGGATGCCAAATTATCATTGACTTAACTCACTGAATACTTTTGTGCAATATACCCACTTCAAAATGGAAACATTTGTAACTGCCAAACAACTAGTTTCCAGAGGGTACTTCATGGCCTGCATCGACCTAAAAGATGCATACTATTCAGTATCCATACATAAAGATCACCGCAGATATTTGAAGTTTATCTGGATGGGGCAGCTATGGCAGTATAGAGCGCTGCCTAATGGATTAACAACAGCTCCCAGGTTATTTACCAAAATATTGAAACCGGCATTGGCGTCTTTATGGAAACAAAACCATATTGTCATGGCTTATCTTGATGACATCTTAATTGTGGGAACAACCTTGGAATTGGCTAAGTTAGCTGTGACAGCCACCAAGTTGCTATTTCAAAAGCTGGGATTTATCATCCATCCAGATAAATCCAAGTTAATGACCTCTGCCATAATGGACTATCTGGGGTTCACGATTGGCAAAGTGACAGTCATGTGAATTGTGTCAAAAAACAAGGCGACAGACTTAATAGAGGCATGTAATAGCCTTGTTTGCGCCAGTAAACCGACCATTCGGCACGCTGCCAGGGTAATCGGGAAACTTGTGGCTACATTTCCAGCTACTCATTATGGACCGTTACATTATAAAAATTGACAAAGAGCCAAAATCTCAGCACTCAAATCTCATGCTGGTCATTTTTACCGGCCAAAGCAAAAAATCGAACTGCGATGGTGGATTAGCAACATTCGACATTGCTTTAATCCCATCACAATTACAAATCCTTCAGTCATGCGCTCACGGTTGGGGAGCTACCGATACCACCTCCAGTTGTGGCGGTAGATGGAATTCGCACAAATCTACATTACTTCAGGCACAAGGTATTAACAATTTAGAAATGTTGTGAGCGTTTCACAGGCTACAGGCCTACTGTGCAGACATACATCATCTGCATGTTCGTCTACAAATAGACAACACCACAGTGGTGGCATATTTAAATCATATGGGTGGTATCAAGTCAATATCTTGTGATGAATTGGCAAATACAATTTGGCACTGGTGCATAGAAAGAAACATTTGGATTTCAGCTACCTACCTTCCGGGGAAGCTAAATACAGTGGCGGACACCAGGGCACGCATATTAAATGACAACACCGAATGGATGTTGAACCACCAGGTATTTACTGACATTATAGCTCAGTATGGAACGCCAGATATCGACCTTTTTGCGTCTAGACTTAACCATCAGATACCAACATATGTCGCATGGGAACCAGACCCTGGGGCAGTAGCGATGGACACTTTCTCGCTACATTGGGGGAATTTGTTTTTCTATGCATTCCCCCCTTTCTGCCTCATCAGTCGGGTATTGCGGAAAATCCAACTAGACTCCGCATCAGGGATATTGATAGTACCCGACTGGCCTACACAGCCATGGTTCCTGGTGGTCCTCGACATGGTAAAGGAACTGTGTCTCCCGGTTCCCAAACGCCCGAACCTCCTGATTCATCCCGTAACAGGGAAAAATCATCCGTGTCAAGGTTACATGAACCTGTTGGATTGCAGGTTCTGAAAAGGCCACCCCTGGAGTTCGGGCTGTCGAACAGGACCATGGACATCATCACGGCGACGTGCAGGGAGTCCACAAGGGACAATAACTTACCCATGTTAAGAAATGGGAGGTATTTTGTTCCAGGACTGGTACCACTTACTACTCTGCTACCATCACGGACGTACTGGAATTCCTGGCGGGCCTTCACTACGATGAGGGCCTCAGTTACAGTGCCATCAACAGGGCTAGGAGTGCTTTGTCATCCTATCTCGGGCTTGGAGCGGGATCCCATCCCCTAGTGTCCAAACTAATCAGGGGTATTTTTAATTCTAACCCTCCCAGGCCTTGATACACGCAAACCTGGGATATCGGACTGGTCTTGTCTCTACTCAGGGGTTGGGCACCAGTCTTGACACTCTCATTGGCTAAGCTCACCTACAAAGTGGTGATGCTGATGGCACTCTTCACTGCACAACGGGTCCAGATCCTTCACAAATTAAAATTGGATAATATGGTATCAACTCCTACCAAAGTAACCTTTTTTGTCAATGAGTTACTAAAACATCACTGACCAGGGTCATCCTTCGGCACTATTTAGATGTCACGAAAAATATCAGGGGTACAGAAATGGGTCTTTTAATCAGTTTTAAACGCCCTCACCATAGGGTAACTGTTCAGACCATTTCCAGGTGGCTCAGAGTGGTGTTGGGTGCAGCAGGGGTAGACACTGACGTTTTTAAATCTCATTCTACCAGGGCTGCATCTACATCAGCGGCGAGGATCATGGAAGTTCCCATGGACCACATCCTCGCAACAGCGGGTTGGTCCAATGAGGTTACCTTTCAACGGTTTTATAATAAACCTGTGGCCACACCCGCAACTTTTGCAGACATTATTTTAAGTTCTGTTTCTTAACTCACCGAGGTTAGGGGTTTATTGTTTGTTTTTTATTTGTTAAATATTTTTATTGTAGAAACATATTGATGAAAAATACATTATTTTACATAAATGAAAAAACATTATTAGATACTTTCATGATATTAATAATATTAATATTATTATTAATATTAAAATTTAAGACTATATGCTTCTATACACTTTTCTAATTTTTTTATAAAGTAAGAAAAGATGGAGAAAGATAATATAGAAAATATGAAAGCGAATGGAGTGTTAATCATTAATCCATCATTGGAGATATAGGCATGATTTATTATGTATACTTCTTCATCTATTCTAATATTCAGGCCTCAGTCAAGCCCTCGTACTGAGCCATTATGACCCTGTAAATATTAAATATATGGAGACTATATCTCTCTGAAGAGATCTAACCTGTCCATTAGGGAAAGCCTCAATCTCTCCAGATGAAGTGTCTCTGACATTTCTGTATTCCACATTTTGATTGTGGGGGATGTAGGGCCTTTCCAAAATGTTAATATTAATTTTTTCCCAATTATTAAACCGTAATCAATAAAGTTTCCAGTATTCCTAGTATTATTAACTTTGAATCAGGGGTCAAAATTATATTAACAACATTCGAAATTATCCTAAATATTTCTATCCAGAATTATGTAATTTTTATACAGTTTGTAAATGAATGTGACAGATTAGCTTCTAAATGTTGACATTTATCACATATGGGAGATACTTTGGGAAAGATGTTATGTAGTTTAGATTTTGAATAATGTAGTCTATGTAGTATTTTAAACTGTATAAGAGAGTGTTTAGCATTTAACGAACAATGGTGTATATGTTGTAAACATTCGTCCCATACTTCTGGTCTAATAATTTGGCCCTAGTTCATTTTCCCAAGATTGTCTATATATTTCTGTTGATGGGACATCACTTTCCAATAAGATGTTATATATATATATATATATATATATGAAATCATGTTTTCTGTATTCGGATGTTTATTTAAGCATTCATCTAAAATTTCTATTTTTCTATTTCTAAGTTCCTGTGTATTTGCTTTAACATAGTCTCTGATTTGTAAATATCTAAAATAATCTTTAGAGTGTAGTCCATAAATTTGTTGTAAATCTTGAAATGAAAGGAAAGAGTTTTCCTTATAGAGATCACCCATCTTAATAATTCCCTTGTTTTTCCATTGTAAAAAAGCTTTATCCATCATTGAAGGTTTAAACGTAACGTTATTTACAATGGTAAGAGATAGTGGTATAGATTTTAGTTTTAATGTTTTCTTTATTTGTTTCCAAATACGTATTCCACTTTCTATTATCGGGTTTTCACTATAAATTTTCTTAGCTAAATTAATATTAGCAAATATTATAGAACTAATTTCAAAAGGAGAACAATCTTCTTTTTCCATATTTAACCAAGTTGGTTGGTTATCTGTTTCTTCTAACCAAAAATTCATATTTTAATGTTGACTGCCCAGTAATAAAACATACAATTTGGTAGTGCTAAACCGCCATTTATTTTTGATTTACATAAATGTTTTTTATTTGTTCTATGGCTCTTATAATCCCAAATGAAGTTAGTAATTAGGGAGTCCACCTTTTTAAAGAACTTTTTAGGGAGATATATCGGAATTAATTGGAAAAAATATAATAATTGTGGAAGAAAAATCATTTTTATTGTATTAATTTTACCTAACATTGAAATAGGTAGGGTTTTCCAATATAAAATATTCTTATTTAATTTATTCAATAATGGTGGAAAGTTAGATTTAAATAAAGAGTCAAATCTTTTTGTTACGAAAATTCCAAGATATTTAATTTTTTCATTTGTTATCTTAAAAGGGAATTGTTGTAATATGTGTAAGTTATTTACCGTTATTGGCATAAGTTCAGTTTTATTCCAATTGATACTATATCCCGCGAAGGATCCAAATTCAGTTATTAATTTTAACAAATTTCAGATACTAGTTTCTGGTTTTGTGATGTAAAGTAATACATCATCCGCATATAAGGAGATTTTATTTTTAGTGTCTCTAGTATCGTATCCATATATTTCCGGATGTAATCTCACCCTCTGAGCTAGCGGTTCTATTGCAAGTGCAAACAATAGGGGGGATAAAGGGCAACCTTGTCTACAACCTCGAGATAGATTGAATTTAGTTGATAACATTCGGTTTGTTGTTATTCTAGCTGTCGGATTTGTATATAACAATTTGATCCAGATAATAAACTTCTCTCCCAGTTTGAAAGCTTCCATAACCGAAAACAAATAAGGCCATTCCACTTGATCGAAGGCTTTCTCTGCATCTAACGAAATAACTACTAGATCTTTTTTAATACCTCTTTTTGAATATATAATATTGAATAACCGTCTCAGATTATATGAAGAATATCGTTTTGGTATAAATCCTGTTTGATCGGGGTGAATTAATTCATTAATAACTGTGCTTAGCCTTTGTGCTAATATTTTGGTTAATATCTTTTGATCAGTATTTAAAAGAGCTATTTCTCTAAATGATCCTGGTTCATCCAAGTCTTTATTTATTTTAGGTATAAGTGTTATAGTAGATTCATTTAACGTTTCTGGTAGTTTCTGCTGTGTGTATATATGTTCATATAATGATTTCAGACGTGGTACAATCTGATCATAAAATATTTCATAAAATTCCGAGCCAATACCATCTGGTCCCGGTATTTTACCATTTTTAAATGATCTAATAGATTCTTGGATTTCCTTTATTGCGATATCAGCATTTAGTAATTCTCTATTTTGTAAATCCAACCCTATCAGGTTACATTTTTTTAGAAATGCTTCTATTCCCACTTTATTTTCTGTTGTTTTAGCAGTGTATAAGTTTTTATAATATTGCATAAATCTTTCATTAATATCTTTAGGTTGTATTAGCAATTCGCCATTATGTGATTTAATCCTATGGATTATTTTTTCGGCTTCCATTTTCCTTAGTTGGCGAGTCAATAACTTTTGAGGTTTATCTCCGAAAGCCAATAATTTTTGAGGTTTATCTCCGAAAGCCAATAATATTTGAGGTTTATCTCCGAAAGCCAATAATTTTTGAGGTTTATCTCCGAAGCCAATAATTTTTGAGGTTTATCTCCGAAGCCAATAATTTGAGGTTTATCTCCGAATATTGTTTGTTTTTTAATAAATATATTATTATTTTTCAGCTCTGTTTTAAGTCTGAAATACGTTAACATACTTCCTCCATTAATCATAATGGCAGTGCATGAGCATGGACTGCGTTCCAGGGCATGAAGTCACAGAGCTTTGAAATCTTCACGAAGTCACCCACGTGACTCCGAAGTAAAATAGTAAGATTAAACGAGAACTTACCAGTTCGAAGTTTGATCCTTATTTTATGAGGAGTTACGATGAGGGATGTGTGCCCTTCGCTCCCAACCATCTATCATAAGGTCAACTGGTATGTTAGTTCTCTTAATCTTACCATCTTCAGTCAATACTACTATCTGCGATTTCACACCGCTGCTTCGAAGAATGTCGCGCATGCGTGCTGGCAGGGTCTTCACGAAATCCCTCATCGCAACTCCTCATAAAATAAGGATCAAACTTTGAACTGGTAAGTTCTCGTTTAATCTTACTATTATTGTGGCCTTGTCAAACATAAGGTTTAGCACTACACGCTACGAATCCCAGTTGTGGAGACACTGGTATAGCTGTCTCGTTGTAGGACATTGATCTTTTTTTAATTCTGGATTTTAATTCATGTATTGTGGTGTTTTTTTAATATATAATTTATGATGCTTTTATAAGTGACTAGACCAAGTGCAGACTATTATTATTATAACTACATGTGATTTTTTTTTTCTATTACAAATCTCAAATTGTGGCATACAGAGGCAAATAAATAAATTATGGGTCTTTGTCCAAATCATTGTACTTCACACGCCCTTCAACAACTTTCAATTCCTAAAACCCCATTGTCCCAGTCCCTTCACACCTCCAACAGCTATGTGGACGGTCTCAAGGCCCACCAACTCTTCCTGAACAGAGACCTAATCAGTTTCCCTCTACCAACACTCTCCTCCACCTGGCGGAACCTACACTCATTTGCAACAACTTTTTACTCCTCTCACTTTCTTCAAGTTAGGGTGTAGTCATGGTCACTCACGCAGGCACCAACTATGCCTATCTTTTTGTTGGTTACGTTGAACAGTCGTTGTTCCAAATGTATACTGGCACCATTCCTCAAGTCCTACTCCGTTACATCATCAATTGCATTTGGGCTGACCCCAGCACCCATGCAGAACTCACTGATTTAATTAACTTTACAACTAACTTCCACTCTGCCTTCTAATTGATTATCTCCAACACCTCTTTCCCCGCTCTTGCTCTGACCCCATCACGGGGGCAGGGGCAGAAATCGCTAGCAAAACATGGGGGGGGGGGGGGGGGGGGGGGGCCTATCGGGCCGATTCAAGCGCCGCTTTTTTTGCTCCACCAGAACGTCTCCCTCCTCCAATCACCGCGCTCTATCCTCAGTCCCACCCCCACTACTTCCGCCTCTGATCGACACCTCCCTCCTCCAATCATCGCGATGAATCATCCAAACGCCGCTCTCGTCCAACTTGCGCCCTCGATCATCAGTCCCACCCCCACTGTCTCGCGGAAAGCGGAGATTTTTTAATAGATTTTGTTTTCACCGAATTTCAAAATCCGGATTACAAACTATGGGGGGGGGGGGGGAATTTCAAAAATTCCACCTTTCAAAACATGAAGGGGACGTGTGTGTGTCCCTGTACCCCCCGGGATTTCCGCCCATGCTGGGGACAGACTATCGACTGACGTTTACTGCAAACTCCGACTTTCAGTTATCTGGACGACACTTTGTCCCACCTTAGTGCTTGCAAATTGCTATCCCTTTCCCTTGATTTCTCAGTCTCCACCACATATGCTCCCAAGATAAGGCTTTCCATTCTACGACATCCGAGATGTCCTCTTTAGTAAATGTGGTCCGTCCCCCCCCTCCACTGCTGTCACAGATGGATCCCTCACAGTGTCTCGTCTGTGCCCCTCAGTCCTGCTCGCGCTCACTTTCCCTCAGATGGAATAAGGTTCCCCTGGGCATCACCTATCACCTCACCAGCCTCCGCATTCTCAGGGCAAAAGCTGGGACTCTATTCCTTGGAGCGCAGGAGGATGAGGGATGATCATGTAGAGGTGTATAAAATCATGAGAGGAATAGATCGGATGCACAGAGTCTCTTGCACAGAGTAAGTGAATCGAGGATCAGAGGACATAGGTTTAAGGTGAAGGGGAAAAGATTTAACGGGAATCTGAGGGGGTAACTTTTTCCACACAAAGGGTGGTGGGTGTATGGAACAAGCTGCCAGAGGAGGTAGTTGGGGCAGGGACTATCCCAACGTTCAACTTAGATATGGACATTGATAGGACAGGTTTAGAAGGGTATGCACCAAACATGGGCTGGTGAGACTAGTGTAGCTGGGACTTGTTGGCCGGTGCGGCCGTTATTGGGCAAGATGGACCAAAGGGCCTGTTTCCACGCAGTATCACTCTACAACTTTATTTAACACATCATTCTGACATTTTTGACACCAATATGATCCCACATCTGCCCATCCCAAACCCTTTCCATCTTCCGCATAGACCGCTTCCTCAGCAACTCCTTCGTTCACTCATCCCTTCCCCCCCAAACCCCCCCTCTCCAGGTATTTTCCCCTGCAAACACAAGAGATGTAACACCTGTCCCTATATCTCCTCCCTCACATCCATCCAAGGACCTTAGAAGTCTTTCCAGAGGTTCACACATACCTCCTCTAAACTCATCTACTACATTCCCAATGTGGTCTCCTTTACATCAGCAGAGGGTACATTAGGCGACGTTTTTCGTCGAACACTCGCATAGGGTCCGCAAAGGCCTCTTGGATCTCCCAGTTGCTAACCATTTCAACTCCTTCCGCATACTATTTCTGTGATCCACGTCTTCACTGTGGGGACTGTTATCTTTTTCCAGAATTTAAGTATAGGTTTTTTCGCAGTTATTAAACCGTAGTCAAGGAAGCATCTTTGAAATATCGTTAGATTAGGGCAGCCCTTTAACATTCCTAATATTATTAGTTTTGGATCTGGCTCCAATTGAGTTTTAAGTGTTTTAGAGATAATATTGAATATTCAATTTGGTCTTTGAATATAATTAACCCTTCTTCTATCGTTATCTCAAATGTTTTGTCTTTTTTTCTCCGGCCTTTAAATACCTTAAAAGGAGGCTTGCACATGCTCTGCGAAAAAGCAACGCTGAAGCACTATTTCTCATTCCATACTTTCTCACGATTGTCTTAAAAGGTACACAAATGAAGAAAAAAGCTAGCCATAGTGGTAGTGTTTCACATCCAGTAAAATTGACCAGGGAATAACCAAGTAATACCCTGGCACTCAAAACATTTTCATTTTTTTTGACATTTTCGCTTCAGCTCCTTCCTCATGCAGTTCTTATCCTGAAGTACTCCCAAAGTATAGACTTACTAAAGGTTGCCTTCATTCAGTTCAAGACACAGAGGGTTCTAGGGACCACTGAAGGGCAACCTTAGAAGCTCTGACATCCTTTAATCAAAGACTGCAATCTGGCAGTCTATCAATACCAGAAAAATCCCTCAGCACTGGATGTTTTCACAGTATGAATAGCGCTCCATTGTTGTTAGGGGCTCTGCTTATGGTTGCAGACCCCGTTACAAGTGATGAACATGCTTCAAGATACATATGATTGTTGACCATTATTGACACCACAAAAGTAATTTGCAGGCAAACAAGTTTATCCCTCCCATTCGTTAGTAGCATTTATTAAAAAAATTATATCTCTTTCAGCAGGCAGAAATTAGAGCATAGCAATTTGTCAATGCTTTCCTTCCTGGTACCACGATGAACTATCAAAGCACACTAACAACTGAAAAGAGACAAAATGCACTATTCAGCACTTTGTGCACACAAGGCACAGCAATATGCTTCATAACCAAAGAATCACGTTTGAAGAAGGGTCTCGACCTGAAACATCACCCATTCCTTCTCTCCAGAGATGCTGCCCGGCCCGCTGAGTTACTCCAGTATTTTGTGTCCACAATCACTTTTAAAGTGTTGCCACTTCTCTGAAAAATGGCATCTCCAATAATGCTCTTCTTCAATATAGTCATCAATAAAGAGGAAATAAATAAAATCATTACTGATTGCTTGATAGAACATGAAATATATAAAATGTTAATTATGTGAGGTTTTAAATGGAAGCAGGAACCAATTTTGAAGCTAACAGAAATAGTAACATAATTTCACATTTTATAGACATTAATCCATTAAATTTCATGTTCACAACTCTAATGTTGTCATTTGGATTGGAAATATGATATTTATTTTTTATTATTATTTATATTTATATTATTTATATTTATATTATATTTAAGCTTTCTTATTGTCATGCATGATAAGCTATCCCTTAACTTTTTATTACATTTCCTTAATCATGACTTTCAACGAGAACAATAGCAGGTTCCCACTTTCTCTCCACTTGCAATCCCATTGGCCTTCTTATTCAATCTGTAATTCTCCTATGAATTTTCACTACTTTCAACAAGATTCCAGCATCAAAATCATCTATCCCAAGATTGTTGGACAACTGCAAGGGCAGACACGACTGCAACCTTACAAATTAATTTTCATATCCATCTCCCCTGTGGTCACATTATCATTTAATTATTGACTGACCAAAAGTACAGAACTTAATCTGGGATATGTGATCGTCTCCTGGAATAAAATGCTCAGGTAACTTTCCTCCTCGCTGATGCACCTCAACTCCCAAGGGATTCGATCTCACCAACCAGAAACTGAAGTTCCTCGAACTGAAGAAACATACTGGAGATGTGGTAGCCAAGAAAACCAATGGCTTCTCTCAACTTCCACTTACTGCCAAATATAATTGTTTGAAAATTATTGGGGCAATAATTAACCTAATTGAGATACAGGATGAATTATCCACCTTATCAAATTGAACGGCTGTGTTGTAAGTGATCAAGAACAATATGGTTAGTGTGTATCTAGCACCAGAGTACCTCTTTGTCACAGCAATTGGGATAAATACAAGCAGTGCAGTTTGATAATGTCCCCTCTTCAATGACCACCAATACAGTAGCACCTCAAGGTTACAGACTATCCCCCGGCTCCACTTTCTTTGCACTCATGACAGCGTGGCTAAGCACAACTCCAATGCCATCCATAAATTTGCTGAGGACACCACTATTGTTGGTCAATTCACCAGTGATGATGAATCAGCTTACAGGAGAGAGATGTGACACCAGTTTGAATGATGCTCCAACCAGTCGCACAACATCAACAGAACCAATTAATTCATCATCGACTTCAGAAAGAAGAAGTTGGAAAAATAAGAGGTTTTCCTTGGTGGGTTCCTGGTGGAAAGAGTTAGCAGTTTCAAATGGCTGGACTTTAACATCTTAGACGACCTGCAATCAAAGACAGTTCACCAGCGTCTCCACTTTAAAAAAAAAGTAATTTGGAAAGAGATTTGTCATGTCACCGAATACGCTGCAGATGCACTGTAGAAAATATCCAAATTGCATCCTGTTATGTCTATTCAAATGCTTAGGAACACTAAGGGTGCAGAGAATGGTAGACGCAGCCTTTTGAACACTGTATAGATCACATCACGATCAACCTTCTGAATATCTGCCAAGTAGGAATTATTTTTTCCTTCGATTGTCATTTCCAAGAGTTTCCCCATGACTGAAATTGGATTGATTGGTTTATTTTTCTGCTTTTTTACATTTAAAATTTTCGGTACGTTGAAATCTCTTCAAAGAGCAAGAATGACCGGAAGATGGTTTGCTATCTTCCCTCTATCTTTTTCCCTCTATCCAATATCTATCCGCCCCATAGTTCTATGATACTAATTTGAAATGCTTATTCCATAGATTTTCTGAATCAATGACTTTTACCTCTCTCACTCGATAATTCAGATTCCAGTTTTCCTAAAAAAAAAAGTGCTGGAGGAACTCAGTGGGTCAGGGAGCATCTGTGGAGGGAATGGACAGATGATGTTTCTGATCATGATTGACTGATCTGATTATTTGAAGAAGGGCCCCGATTCAAAGCATAATCATTCCATTCCATCTGTAGAAGCTGCCCAACACTTTGTTCCTCCAGCATTGTGTTTTCCCAATATTTCAGCATCTGCAATTTGTGTTTCCAGTTTTCTTACAAGCTCCAGATCTTTTTAAACAAAAGCACCCAATGATAAGTAATTTGCAATTTTGTTAAACCTTTTTACACCAGGAAATTTTTTATTTTTCTCCTCCACTAATTACAAATTTATACAACACGTTCTTGTTACACTGGATATCAAAGGTGATAATGTAATATTGAGTACTCGAAACTGGATAGCGCTGTGAATACTTGGTGCAATTTATTTCCTGCAGTGCCACTCAGTGGCTAGAACTAGATAGCACAACAAAGCAATCCAACTAAATGTTGGTAGCACTGACATCAAGTGACAAGTAAAGGGCACTGCATTACTGTAAAAGTCTTGTGCATTATAGATTACAAGATTTTTTTAGTAGTTCTCAGAATGAACAATTACTCACCATTTCATCTGGGTAGGTTGAAATGACATTGATTTTAAGATGAAGATGCACAAATTTACCATATTTAAAAAAAAGGTGTTGAAGATCCACTGGGGTAAAAAGGAATCCTGCACATATGGGGTACTTTGCTTAAAAAAACGATATTCTGGACGAAACATTACTTTTTTCCTAGGCTATGTCTGAACAATAATTTTGAATAATTTAGACAAAAGTTTTAAATAACTGATTGCCCTATTACAGGAAGGATGTGGACGCTTTTGAGAGAGTGCAGAAGAGGTTTATCAGGATGCTGCCAGGATTAGAGAGTATGAGTTATGAGGTTGGACAAATTTGGATCAAAGGGAACAGGAGATAGCTCTGGCAGATAGCGTTAAGGATAATCCCAAAATATTTTATTTAAAAAATAAAGGAAAAAAGGATAAGCAGAGAGGGAGCAGGACCCATCTTCAAGTTTGCCGACAACACCACCATTGTTGGACGAATTACAGATGATTACTAGACTAAGTGGGACCCGTTGGGTCGCAGCTTCACACGAGAGGACTGGTCCCCCAGCCCTCCGGTTCTTCCTCGACCAGAAGAGCAACCCATACCCATCCACTGACACCCTCCTCCGCCTAGCAGAGTTGGTCCTTACCCTCAATAACTTCTCTTTTGACTCCTCCCATTTCCTCCAAATACAAGGCGTAGCTATGGGCACACGCGTGGGCCCCAGCTACGCCTGCCTCTTTGTCGGTACGTCGAACAATCCTTGTTCTCGGCGTACCAGGGCCCCACCCCCCGACCTCCATCTCCGTTACATCGACGACTGCTTTGGTGTCACCTCCTGCACCCACACACAACTGACTGACTTCATCCGTTTCACCATCAACTTCCATCCGGCACTCAAATACACCTGGACTAT
Source organism: Okamejei kenojei (assembly GCA_035221665.1). Taxonomy (NCBI): domain Eukaryota; kingdom Metazoa; phylum Chordata; class Chondrichthyes; order Rajiformes; family Rajidae; genus Okamejei; species Okamejei kenojei. The sequence goes on along the minus strand of CM069140.1, from coordinate 23,705,006 downwards.
TTCCGACACTTCCCTACCATTCCTTGACCTCACCATCTCCATTGCAGAGTATACACTCCTGACCGACATCCACTATAAACCCACTGACTCCCACGGCTACCTGGACTACTCTTCCTCCCACCCTGCTTCCTGTAAGGACTCCATCCACTATTCCCAATTCCTCCGTCTACGCAGCATCTGCTCCCAGGATGAGGTGTTCCACACCAGGTCATCACAAATGTCCTCATTCTTCAGAGAACGGGGATTCCCCTCCGCCACTATAGATGAGGCTCGCACCAGGGTCTCCTCCATACCCCGCAACACTGCCCTCTCTCCCCATTCCCCCACTCGCAACAAGGGCAGAGCCCCCTGGTCCTCACCTTTCACCCCACCAACTGGCACATACAACACATAGTCCTCCGCCAGTTTCGCCACCTCACCACTCGCCACATCTTCCCCCGTCTGCAAAGACCGCTCCCTCCGCAACTCCCTTGTCAATTCTTCACTTCCCTCCTGCTCCACCGCTTCCCCGGGCACTTTCCCTTGCAACCGCAAGAGATGCTACACTTGCCCCTTTACCTCCCCCCTCCACTCCTTTCAGGGACCCAAGCAGTCCTTCCAGGTCCGACAGAGGTTCACCTGCACCTCCTCCAACCTCATCTACTGCATCCGCTGCTCTAGATGCCAGCTGATCTATATCGGTGAGACCAAGCGGAGGCTTGCCGATCGTTTCGCCGAACACCTCCGCTCAGTCCGCAATAACCAACCCGACCTCCCGGTGGCTCAACACTTCAACTCCCCCTCCCATTCTGTATCCGACCTCTCTGTCCTGGGCCTCCTCCACGGCCAGAGTGAGCAACACCGCAAATTGGAGGAACAGCACCTCATATTCCGCTTGGGGTCTGCATCCTCTTGGCTTGAACATTGAATGTTATCAATTCTGTTAACCCTTGCTGTCTCCTCCCCTTCCCACCTCGCCCTCAGCCCTTAAGCTCCTCCTCCTTTTTCCTTTCTTTTCCCCCCCCCCCCCCCCCCCCCCCAACAGTCTGAAGAAAGGTTTCGGCCCGAAACGTTGCCTATCTCCTTCGCTCCTTAGATGCTGCTGCACCCGCTGAGTTTCTCCAGCTTTTTGTGTACCCGCAATATTCCACTTCTCCATCAATTCCAATATACACACACACACACACTCCACTCACATACACACACACACACACACACACACTCACCATATATATGACAGTAAACTTTCTTGAATTAACTCACACGGCTGAGCGCGGCCTCTCCACCGTGGGGCTTCCGTCAGTCCGCAAACAGCGGCACTTACCCGCAATCAGCGCGACCTCTGCACTCACCGGAAATTACACAATGAGCGCGACCTGTCCACTAAGCGGAAAGTCACGAAATGAGTGGGACTTTTGGACTAAACACAGTCGGACCTAATAAAGCATTTAGGCCTTCCAAACAGTCAGACCTAATAAAGCATTTATTCCTTTCAATCAAAGTCAGAACTAATAAAGCACTTATTCCTTCCAAACACAGTCGGATCTAATAAAGCATTGCAGTTTCAAGCACAGGCAGGGCAGCAGGCCAAACAACTCATGGCATTGACATTAAGGGCTAACAAATCATTTATTGCAAGTACATTGCAGACTCACATTTCAGTTGATTCACAGCTTAGAATGGCCTCTCCCGCGCGATCTTGCAGAATGACTGACTCACGTCCAGGCATCTGGAGTTTTATAGTCCTGCCCCCCCGCCCCCCACCCCGGAAGGGGCGTCACCTTCATCACGGTGATTGACAGGCGAGATGACCAATCAGCTGATCTCAAGTTTTGTTTTGGTTTTTTAAACACTCATAATTGTTTTATTTTTCACTGATGGGAAAAATCCTCGGGGCTGGCCCAGCGGAGGAAGACTGAGTAAATTGCCCAGAAATCACAGCGATACAGGGTAGCATTTTTTCTAAAATCAATATACAGCACAGACAGGAAGTGGTCAAGATGAGACTTTTAATTGTATAGATGAGTCAGAGTATAAAAGGGAGATTGATTGACTGACCAAATGGTGTCAGCGCAACAACCTGGCTCTTCATGTCAGTCAGACCAAGGAACCGATTGAGGACTTTTAGAACAGGAAGGATAAATATAAACCTGTCTATATCGATGGAGGAGAGAGTCAAAAGCTTCAAATTCCTGGGCATGCATATTTCTGAAGATCTTTCCTGGGCCCAGCACACTGATGCAATTATAAAGAAAGCCCATCAACGCCTCTACTTTCCAAGAAGATTGCAGAGATTTGGTATATCAGCGGATTTTCTTGAACTACTATAGGTGTACAGTAGAGAGCATATTGACTGGTTTATTTACAGCCTGGTTTGGCAACTTGAACGCCAAGGTATGAAGACGACGTCAAAAAGTGGTGAGCACCGCCCAATCCATCAAGGGTACTGACCTCCCCACCGTCGAAGGGATTTGTAAGACTTACTCCCGCAAAAAGGCAGCCAGCATTATCAGACACCACCCTGGCCACACAGTCATATCACTCCTACCATCGGGAAGAATATATGGGAGACTGAAAACTGTGATGTCCAGGAAAGAACTGCAGATGCTGGTTTAAATCGAAGGTAGACACAAAATGCTGGAGTAATTCAGCGGGACAGGGAGCATCTCTGGAGAGAAAGAATGGGTGACGTTTCGGTTCGAACCGTCTGACGGATCGCAACTCGAAACGTCACCTATTCCTTCTCTCCAGAGATGCTGCCTGTCCCGCTGAGTTACTCCAGTATTTTGTGTCTAACTGTAATGTTCAGGTGTGATTGTGTTTATATATATCTATCCACACAGACCTTTTTTCTTATTTATTATATTGCTTACAGAGTACTATGTTTATTGTGCTGCTGTAAGTAAGAATTTTGTTGTTCTGTCTGAGACATACGTCAATAAAACACTCTTGACTTGACTCATGACTCAGCATCCCCTTTGCAACTGGATCCTTTACTCCTTGACCCATAAACCACAATCAGTAAAGAAAGGTGACAAATTATCCTCCATGATGGTTTTCAACAGGAGTGTCCTGCAAGGCTTTTTTTTTTTTTTTTAAACTCCCTGATTCTTCCCATACATTCTCAACTGTTTAGCCAAATTTTGCTCTTGCTTTAATCACAAGTTTGCAGATGACACCATCGTAGTGGGAAAGATCTCAAATGGTGACTCGAAAGAGAATATCGGAAGGTGAGAGAGAGAGCTTAGAAGAGACAACAACCACTCCCTCAATGTACACACCCCAGTCTGTAACAATGGTGCTGAAGTCAAAAGTGGTCAAGAGCTTCAAGTTCCAAGATGTAAATATAATCTACAATCCATCCTGGTCAAACTACATTGACATTTCAGCCAAAAACTTACATCAATGGTCTATTTCCTCAGAAGGAAAAGGAAATTCAGCACACCTCCCATGACTCTTGCCAATTTCTACAGGTGCAACATAAAAAGCATCCTATGTTGATGCCCAAGACTGCAAGAAGTTGCAGTGAGTTGTGAACACAGCCAGTCCATCAGGCAAACCAACCTCGCCATTACTCCACCCTTTGTATGTTTCCTTTGCACTGCCTTGCCATTATCTCTTTTTCCCTCTCGCGTCAGGCAGAAGGTACAAAAGCATGAAGAGACAAAAGCTTTGTACCCACGATTATCAGACTCTGAAGCAGACATCTGATATGCTCGGGATGAATTTCTAATCTTCCAACCTACCGAGTTGTGGCCTTTGCCCTAATCATCTACGTTTTCTCAGTAGTTGTAACACTATATTCTGCACTGTTTATTTTCTCTTTTGCACTACTTGATATACTCATGTACGATATGATTTACCTAAAAGCATGCAAAACCTTTTTTCACTTTATCTCAGTACACATGACAATAATAAACCAATACCAATAGGAAATGATTAAATGTATTTTTCAAAGCTTCCTTGGAAAAGTGTAAAGTTCATGGTCCATAATCACTCAAAATCACTCAGGGGGTATGGAGAGAAGGCAGGTACAGGATGCTGAGTTGGATGATCAGCCATGATCATATTGAATGGCGGTGCGGGCTCCAAGGGCCGAATGGCCTACTCCTGCACCTATTTTCTATGTTTCCAAAATGAGGAATAACATTTCCTTTCCTCAGGAGGCCACCAAGAACTCAAAACCATTCATTGGGAACACACATCCAGTATACCATCGATACTAGCTCCAGAACTGCCCACCCACCCAGCACTTCTTTCATCAGAGACTGTAAGTCCCACATTGGCACAGTTCCAAAATAGAAGCCATTGAAATGAAGTGGAAGCCAGTCTACCACAATCCCTCGGGACTGCTCAAGATGAAATCCATAACAGACATAGCTATTCAATCTAGGAAGTTAAAATGAAAATTAAAAACAAAAAGATGAAGGACTCAATTAACAAAGGCAGAGGTTGAAAATAAAAGTTAGGTGGAGCCTGGATCTCAGAATATTTATGCTGGCAATGCCATTTTTTACTTTTAGGGGATGATCAGCCCTCTGAACGTTTCCAGTATTATCTCAGAGCCATACAGCGTGGAAACAGGCCCTTTGGCCCAACTTGCCCACATGTTCCAGCTACACTAGTCCCACCTGCTTACGTTTGGGCCATATATCCTTCTAAATCCGTCCTATCCATGCACTTGTCTAATGGTTTCTTAAATGTTGTGATAATCCCTGCCTCAACTACCTCCTCCGGCAGCTCGTTCCATACACCCACTACCCTTTGCGTGAAAAAGTTACCCCTCAGATTCCTATTAAATCTTTTCCCCTTCACCTTAAATTCATGTCCTCTGGTCCTCGATTCCCCTACTCTGGACAAGAAACTTTGTGCATCTACCAGATTCTTCTCATGATTTTATACATCTCTAAGATCACCCCTCATCCTCCCACGCTCCATGGAATAGAGTCCCAGCCTACTTCTGTTTTATTTTAAAGAAAGATAGACACAAAAAGCTGGAGTAACTCGGCAGGACAGGCAGCAACTCTGGAGAGAAGGAATGGGTGACGTTTCGGGTCGAGACCCTTCTTCAGATTTTACCTTGTTATTTCAAATACAGCCCCAAAACTAAAGAATGTGTAACCCACATCAACTTCAAGCTCCTCTCCTTACCAGGCATTCATGAAAAGAGTCAATTATTTGAAGTAAATCAACAACAAGCATTTATACTTACCCTCTGACTTGAAATGATAGCATTTTCCCAGCAAAAAGACAGGCGAATTTCTACTAAATTTTGTTTTGATTCTGAGAAACCAGCCTGAAGGGATGGAAGACAGAAGGGTATTATTAGCAAGCAACACTACAAAGTCCTTCATGGGGAATTTCCCATTATTTCCACAGAGATTTAGAAAAGGCTGTACAGACAAAAAAATACAGAAGCTCATTGTTTCACTTTTTTTACACTGCCACTGGCAAAAACCTGCAGTGTCAGTGTTTAGGATTTCATTAATACAATTTGGGGGGGGGGGGGGGGGGGAGAAATGGGTTGGGGTCGCATTAGTTGAGACTTTTATACTGGGATGGCATAAGTTAGAGATATCAATTTTGTATTAGCACCATCGCCATTCATTAGATGTCATTAAAATGAATAAGCTGATGCAAAACTACCAAGTTGAATCACTTGTTGAAAAGACCATTTACCGAGAAAATATTTGCCCATTATTTACAATGGCTATTTCTAATTGCGCAGCCTGACATGGTTTTCAATCACACAGCACAGGCTTCCATTCTTGGTCTGTCAGAGTTAGTTGATACTTCAGACAATGAATGCAAAACACTAAATTTGGCATTAGAAGCTTGAAGACCTCCACATCACGTCATTCTGCAAAGGCATCTCAAAAACTACATTTGTTTGGAAATCTTCAGTTAAATATTTCTGGATTTTTATTAATGCTATATTTTAATATCAACATTTAAAACCAAGATTTTCCTATCAAATTTGAACAAACTATCCACTTGGTCTTATTTCCCTGCAAATGCTTTCCCATGAAAATATTGTTTTGATTACTTTTTGAAAGTTGTCATTAAATCTGTCTCCGCTCCTGATAATAACTCTGCATTACAATTCCTTAATTCATAACATCTTTGTTGCAAATTTCCTTAAATAGGCATCCTCCGTTTACTGACTCGTGCCCTGGGGGGGGGGGGGGGGGGGGGGGGGGGAGGGAGAAACTATAAAACAGTGTGATTCTGAACACCTCAGCAAGGCTCAGAATGAGAGGCTGAAGCACGGTCAAATGATGATGCATCACAGCATTCTCCTGAGAACTCCACTATCACAGGCAGCAATGGGGCCAGTCAATATCCCAGCTATAATACTGAAGACTTGCCCTCCAAGCTCTAGACAGACGGTTAACGTAAATCCTGCAAAATTGAATAATTCCATGTAAATATTTCATGAGCACTCAAGCAGCCAAGACTTCCTTTTCTGTTCTGGTACATATGATAATAAAACACTCTCAACTCTTTCAACAGAGCACCCAACAAAAATATTGCACTCATTCAGTACTTTATTGTAATCTTTTCTTGAAGCAGGATTTAAAGTCATACATTCATTCCAGGGGAAATGTTATTATCACCGTGCTGGCACTGGAAGAGATCTTTTCAATAACCCACGTGCCATTGCTGCCTTTATTGATGTTGTCCCTGCTCAACATTTTACTCTCCCTCTCATTAAGGTTTGTTTTAGAGATTGTGTGGAAACATGCCCTTCAGCCCACTGAGTCCACACCGACCAGCGTTCTCACGTATACAGGTTGCATCCCAATACTAGGGACAATTTACAGAGGCCAATAAACCTACACGTCTTTGGAACGTGGGAGGAAACCGGAGAACCCGGAGAAAACCCCTGCACTCACAGGAAGAACATACAAACTTCATACAGTTGTGATGGAGTTTTCATTAGAGTTTCTAGCTTCCTAGTTGTGTTTCCAAGGGAATCGGACTGTGCTTGGTGAGCTTTAAAAATGTAATCCCCTAATCTCTACAGCAGTGGTTCTTAACCTTATTGGCACCAGCATATGTGAACAAAATACTGTAAGTGGTATGTACCTTTGTTAGGTTCATAAACATGGGCTCAACAATTTGACAAGTTATTTGTGTCCCCTTCATGACCCCCGGCAAAGCACCAAACGGCCCCCATAGGGGGTTACGACCCCTAGATTAAGAACCACTGCTCTACGGTATGTATATGTAAACACCACCTACCATATTTCACATTGTGCCATGTGGACATAAACTTCATCTTCAGTTTATCCACTTCATCAGGGTCACTATCTTTCATTTTCAGCCTTCAGCATTTCTTTCATGAATGAAAACTTTATTCCTATACGGGACATATATCAAACAGGGGAGAAAACAGATAAAATTGTGATTAGCAACTTAATATTAAAATTGATAAAGGATCTATTTCAACTCTCACTACAATTCAAATTTCACTGTAATGGATGAATGACGAAAACACACGTGTCAAAATGAACGACTAAAATCCGAAAGACTGATTATCATCTATCCACATCACATCCAATTGATACAACTTCACTGGTAAGCTATTTTGATTGATTTTTTTCAACCCAACATAAAGATTCTACCATTTCAGTAAACTCTATTACAGAAATGAAATTATCCAAATATGCCTGAAGAGCTTTACTGGGTTAATTATCCAACCCATGTCATACTGACCATACTTGCCATCATTCCCAGCAAGATGCTGGGCAGATTGGTCAGCTTTGAATAGGGATATCGGGTTTGTGACTTCGTACCTACATTCACATTGACAACCTGTTACCAACAGTTGAGAGTTCCGAAAGCCGAGCAGTGCATGTGGAGGCCACAACCTATCTGTAAAGGATGGATGAACATTTACCCAACTAGATAATCAGGTCCATTTTTTGCAATATTAACTGTACACACAAGTGAAAACCTCAAAAATCCAAATCATAAAGAGGATAGAAACAATTTTGAATTTTAGGCTTGGCTTTTTTTTGTGCTCCTACGATCATTTTAACTTTTTTTTCCCTTTCACACTTTATTATATTTTATTACAGGTAGAACTACATTACTCAGTCAGAAAGATATTTTGGCAACAAATTATCAGAAATATGCATCATATATTCAGTCTCAAGTAGATAGTGCCACTAGCTTGACATTTCTCTTCCTTCTTGGAGTTTCTATTTTCATTTACAAAATGTTCAAAAGTCAGTTTTATTTGGTTAAGTACAAACGGTTTACCCATTTGTGTATTTATTGACAAATGAAATACCGCCAAACAATCCCAAGCAAAAACAGCATTGATATTAAATAGAAAAATCATCCATGCTGCCAGTGTGTGGCTTAATTTAGTGAGATAAAATGTACAGCATGAAAACCAACAAGCACTGGGATAGCACAAATTAGAACTTGGCAAAATAGTTTTGATGACCTCGTCTATGAAGGATAGGACATGTGTGTAGGAATGTGCTCGAAAAGTCAAAGCAGAGTTTCACAGATGAGCTGAAGCAAGGATGGAGTCAGATTATTTTACAGAAGTGAAAAAAGGGAAGCTTCAGTTAAAGCGAAAATATGGTGTCACGTTCATGTTGGGACGGGTAGCATGAATTTAAATAACTGATGGCTTGTGCAAGCCAAAAATAGTAACATCCAACAGTCCTGGCCCACAAACTGGTGCCCAGAGAACTGTACATGTAGAAAGAATGTGTAAATGTATCGGATAGAAAATACACATTTTCCAATTCCTGCAACATTTCAACATCTGCAATTTCTTGTGTCAAAAGTAAAGGCTTTAAAACTTATAGTTTTCTGCGTTACTTGTTTCAATCTCAATGGTGCTTTGTTGTCACGTGTGCACTGCAGTGAAATTCTTTTTGCATCGCACACATGCACAAGTCGCCATATTTCTGCACTATTTACAAAAAGTCCAGTCCGGTCCAGGCTCTCGATGTACAGAAACCCGATCCAGGTAAACCCCAGGCTACTATAAGGCCTCCTCCGTCGCCCTCGATATCCCGCTCCTCACCCGACCACCTTTGTGTCCAGGGGGCGTCTCCTATGCCGACCGACCTCACAGGTGCTGGAGACAATACCCTGGTCCCTCTCCTACCAGCCCACTCCTTGCGTCTGTCGCTGCCAGCGGCTCCCTCCTGCTCTACTCTAGGTCTTCAGGACTGAGCTCCGACTTCTGAAGCTTCTGAGCCCCATCTGCTCGCAAGGTGCACCAGTGAGCCCTTCTTCACCCACAGCATGGACCAGTTGAAGTGGCAATTGCATTTTCAGCCCCTGGGGACAAGGCTTTCTTCAGGCCGCTGCCACTAACAGGACGTGCTCGGACGCTGTGGGGCTCCCTCCCCTCTCACCTGCTTTATCCGCTGCCACCTCCTTCTCCCATTGCTCTGTCCACTCAGCCTCTATCCCCTCTCCTCCACCACCATTTCCTCCCCTTCTCCCTCTGAATTGCCAATACACTGCCTTTGGAAGTGGCAGCAGGTGAGAGGATTGTCATTGCCATTGGCAGCGACATCAAGAAAGATCAAGAAAACATGATCTGCTACAACAGCCACATCATCCGACCGTGCAGCAGCTAATGAAGAATGCAGTCCGGCGGCATTGGTGCCTAGTTTTATGGTGAAATGACCCAGTGCTGGAGTAACTACTCAGCAGACAGAATCAGTCTGAAGAAGTTGTCCTGATTTCACCGATCCATCTTCTCCAGCAATGCTGCCTGGCCCGCTGAATGACTCCAGCTCTTTGTGTCCTTTTGTGTATTAACCATAATCTTCAGTGTTATTTAACCTAAATCTTCAGCCTTACTCTTATAACGACAAAGCATAAAACAGGCCATCATTCCACCCCTGCCCCATAAGTCCCGCTATACTGGAAATTACGCACATTGATTATTTTCCCGTACTTTTTTTGCCTGATTCCGATTCTTCCTTAAAAAAAAAAAATTGCTTTTAATGCCATTCTGTTAGTTTGTAAAGGGTACACAAAAAGCTGGAGAAACTCAGCGGGTGCAGCAATAAGGACGAAGAATAACGGAGCGCTGCTTCTTCAGGGTCAGGGTTCAGGGAAACGAGAGATATAGACGGTGATGTGGGAGAGATAAGGAACAATGATGAAAGATATGCTCGGTGATAAAGGGCAGACCTCTCAACATTTGATTGTCAAAATTCATAATATTTCCCCTCAAAATTCTCATAATATGTCGCGTGGCCCCTTTGTGTCACAAATTCTAAATTGTGAGAAGTATTAAATGCCAAAATGTGAAAAAGGTACATGTATGCTGAAACATTTATAATTCTTTGTTAAACTTTGATAAACTTGCAATTAGTTTCAACTCAAGGGCATAAAGGAAACATACCTAGAAGATATGAGATCTATAAATTAGGTAATTAATGGTTGTATTCAAATACTTAGCACAAAAGGATGCAGAATATATTGTATTGTATTTCAATTCAAATTTTAAACAAATATAATCTGTGTAGTTCCAGTCATCATTGCAAAATGCTCATTTTTTTGATGGGTAATTAGTGATAATTACTATTTCATTATACCCCACCAGAATAAAAAAAACAACAAATTATGTAAACAGCATTACAAAATCTGTACTTTGTTCATGTTTCCGTGTTGTGGAAGAACGTTGGGAAAATGAATTCACAAGCGATTCATCCCCTGGTATAAATTACCTGCCCCCATAGGTCCGCATGTATTAAAATAAATATATGTTTTATATTTCTATTGGAAATTATGCTGCGGACACTACAAGTTATTAGTTGGGTCTAGTTGGATTAGTTTTTGCAATGTTTACTTTCTGTTACGCAAGCCGATTCCCGCTGAAGCGGATCGTAGATTTTGATTATTGTATTAAACAGTCAATATTTCATTGTTTTACAGAATTTACCTGCATGTTTACAATAGTTCTTGGCTCCCGTGACACAATGAAGAGCAGCAAAAAATCCGGAACAACTACTATTTGTTTTTGTCAGCAACTACAATCGCTTACAAAGAAACTAAAACAAAGCTACAATGCAAAAGGGGAGGAAAAATCCAGCGAGATAATAGACCTTTCATATGATGGCAAAATAAGAAACAAAAAGCACTCGGAGAGGCGGGCAGAGGGGGCAAAGGGAGCGGCGCCCTGCCTCCCGCGAGTGTGCCCGGCGGCGGCGACCCCCGCGGGCAGAGTTTCCAGGAAGAAAGAAGCCAAGTGTGCCTTACCTCTTCTGAACTGGCTTTCGCCGCTTACGGCTGGCGTAAGCTGGAGTTCAGAAAAAGAGGTGCAGGAATGTGAGAGTGAGCGCCGCCCGGCTAGCTTCCTTCTAAAGTCGGGGCCAGAGCACCGATTCCAAAAATACGCTCTTATTCTCCACTTCGTTTAGTTTGAACCTTGCTCTAGTATATTTTCACAAAGCTCGCCTTCTTCCTTATTAGACAGAGAGCCGGGGGAGTGGGCGGTGTTGCAGGGTGTCTTGCGGCCCTAAAAGCGGGACCAATTAAGCGGGATAATTAGGTTACAAATTGGCGGAACATAAAAAGCGGGATATCCCCGCCCGGATAGTTGGGAGGTCTGTGTGCGACTGGGGTGGGGGTGAGGATGGTGATAGAGATAATTGAGGGAGAGGTGGGAAGGGGAGGAGACAGCAAGGGTTAACAGAATTAATTCAATATTAAGCCCTGCAGACTCCCCATATGAGGTGCTGTTCCTCCAGCTTGCAGTGTTGCTCACTCTGGCCGTGGAGGAGGAGGACCGAGAGGTCGGATGTGGAATGGGAGGGGAGTTGAATGCTGAGCCACCGGAGGTCGGCTTGGTTATTGCGGACCAAGCGGAGGTGTCGGCGAAGCGATCGCCAAGCCTCCGCTTGGTCTCACCGATTAGATCATCTGGCATCTGGAGCAGCGGATGCAGTAGACAGTTAGTTTGTAAACTTTCTTCCACAATTTGTGACAAATAGAACTTTTAACAAGTAGCTTTTTTTTCCCCATTTAGCTTGCATTAATAAAAGTAATTTGTATATACCACTGTGAACGTGGTTCAACATTGCAATGTGCAGACAAAGGTTACCCAAGCTGTAATATGCAAACATTGGTCATATTTGTGCATGCGCAATTATTTTCCTCAAAATGAGAGGCTACGCCTTACACAGAATATCAACAAGGCTGGGGCCTCCATCATCCATTCCCTGCTCTATCATAATGCCCCCCAACAATTAAGATTCATGGAGCGAACCCCGGACAACATTGAACACTTCCCATTTCTTGGAAGCCATCTTTCAGTAAAGGCAGACATGAACAGTGGCAGCACGGTCTTTGGCTGATTGAAGAGAGCATTTTATGAGAACTCAGGACTAAGCAAAAAACTTTATTGAGCAGCAGTGATTTATATAATTCTGAGATATCTACTTAACACCTCAGGCTGCTTAAAGCACGGAACAAATACCGACAATAACGGTCTGCAAAATCCTCTCAATATACATGAAGGACGGGCAAACAAACAATTTTTTCTCTCCCAGGCCAATATTTCCAGGATTAAGATTCTAGTTACACTAAGTTACTTTAACCAAGCCATGTCAGTCATATATCCAATACCAGAAACCTTTCCAAGCTATTTCATGAGAACTAGACAAATGATGAGATTCAAGAATATGCAACAATGAAGAAATGTAACAATCCAAACGTCTCCTTGGAATCTGTAGCCCAATGACACCTCAAATTGAGAAAGACCATTTGGGACAGTATTGAGACTTTTTGGCACTGGAAGCACATAAGGTCATAAGTGATAGGAGCAGAATTAGGCCGTTTGTCCCATCAAGTCTACTCTACCATTCAATGATGGACGATCTATCTTTCCCTCTCAATCCCATTCTCCTCCCTTCTCCCCATAACCCTGACACGCTTACTAATCAAGAATCTGTCAACCTCCACCTCAAAAATATCCATTGACTTGGCCTCCACAGCCGTCTGTGGCAATGAATTCCAGATTCATCACCCTCTGATGAACAAAATTCCTTCTCATCTCCTTTCTAAAGGCACGTCCTTTTATTCTGAGGCTCTGGTCCAAGACTCTCCTACTAGAAACATTCTCTCCACAGTCACTCTATCCAGGCCTTTCATTATTCGGTAAGCTTCAACGAGGTCTCTCCTCATCCTTCCAAACTCCAGCGAGTGCAGGCCCAAACGCTCATCATATGTTAACCCAATCATTCCTGGGATCATTCTCGTAAACCACCTATGGATCATCTCCAACGCTAGCACATCCTTCCTCAGATATGGGGCCCAAAACTGCTCACAATACTCCAAATGAGGTCTGACCACTGCCTCATAAAGCCTCAGCATTACTTCCCTGGATCCTAGCTATGCAAATGGCATTATCTCATAAATTAGCCACCAGTCCAATCCATCAGCTAACACTTGGCCCATCTACACAGTACTTTGAGTCTAGTGTTGACTTCAATAGGCACATCAGAATCCCCAAAAACTGGAATGGAGACAAGTCATTTTCAGTCAACATGGAATCCATTTATCTACACAGAACAGGATTGTTGACAATTCACGGACGAATGAGTAGAGGCATCAATTTACTGTTTCATCTGATGTACAGGACTTTTTATGCCATCGCACAAGTACATAAAAAACTCTAGACAATCTGATTTACAAGTTTAAGTCATACTGCAAGGCCTGAACATTTTGGATGCAAAAGCAAAAAATTAAACTAATAACCATATCAATTTGCAAATGCAGAAATTTAGCTATTGAAACCAATCCTTTTGAATACTGGAGAAAAACCTCATCTGGTTTACCTGCGCACTTACAGAACAAAAAAAATCTGCATTTCCCAATTTGGCTAATGTGACTGGAGTTCCAATATTTTTTTTTTATCTACCTTTTTAAAGAGTTTGGCCAAGGATCCAATTTAGAGGACAAGTAAGGATGAGTAATAAATCTGGCTGTTATTGCCAAGGATAAAATCTTGAATATTTTATGGAAATGAACTTAAGATTTTTTATCAGAATGCTCATTTTCTCCACATTTTCTTCCCTTGAAAGTCCTTTGTTTGTGCCTTTGTTTGTCCCTTGAAAGTCCTTTGTTTGTCTGCATGGCTGAGGTAATGTGGTTTTCTCCAGCAGCAATTGAAATTAACTTGCATTTCCTTTTTTACAGTTACATAACCATAAGTTGAATATCAGGTATTGTTTTACTGGGGCACGTCTCAAAAATAGTTAAGAACACATTTTAAGACATCTCCTAAACAGTTCAAAAACAAACACAAAGGAAATTGATAAATTATGCAATTACAATGTCATAAAATAGTGATATAATTAACACAAGGAGAAGTTTGGGTCAACGTTTTAAAGTGAATTGTTTTACAAAATAGACAAAATGTTCAATTTTAGAACTAAAATTCATTCTGTACTTTCAGCTGTGCCCGTTACACTGATCTTTTCGTCATCTGAATTAAAATTCAAACTATTCCCCTGACGAACGAAGTTCAATTCTGGCGAGAGCACAAAACAAAGTTTTGGTTTTGCCTTTCATTTCTAGCAGTCAACACAACAACAGCGGCAAATTAAAAACTACCTCTCTGAAGTGTCACCAAGTGCGAAATTAGTTTTGGTTTAACCTTCCCAGCAGTTTTTTTCCCCCCGATCCAGAGAGACATAAGGTCCACCCGATTTTGACCACACTCAGTATCACAGCACAGTAACAGGTAAGAGATCGTATTTAAAACAAAAGGAAATTGCTGTCAGAAGCGATGCAGTCGGGGTGAGCAAAAACGCCGTGGTCGGCAAATACCTGTGGCTGGTGCACCTTTAGCATCAAATACCTGTGGCTGGTGCACCTTTGCATCAAATACCTGTGGCTGGTGCACCTTTGCATCAAATACCTGTGGCTGGTGCACCTTTGCATCAAATACCTGTGGCTGGTGCACCTTAGCATCAACGGTGCAGAAACACTCAGAGACCAGAGCAGGCACCCGCGTCAACCACAACGACCCGTTAGACGGCTTAACCCCGGCTCCCTCCAACCCCTAACAGACGCAATCTGCACACACTTTCACCTGGCGATTTCCTTTTATGTTCGCATGTCACGTTATAATTTACTCTCTATTTTGAAGTTTTTTTTTCCGTCCACTTACAGTGGGAGCCCCGCTTCCGGGCGCACGCTCCTCCTCTAAAATGGTGTAGCTGGCGGATGGCGGCCGGGCTGGCTGAGCTGGGGCGGGCTGAGCTGGGCCGGGCTGGGCCGGGCCGAGCCGAGCTGGGCTGGGCCTGGCGGGTTGAGCTGGGCCGGACTGAGCTGGGCCGGGCCGGGCCGGGCCGGACTGAGCTGGGCCGGGCTGGGCTGGGGCGGGCTGGGCTGGGCTGAGCTGAGCTGGGGCGGGCGGGCCGGACTGGGCCGGACTGGGCCGGACTGAGCTGGGCCGGGCCGGGCTGGGCTGCGTCTCGTCCTTGGTGCGGCAGCCGGCCCAAACACGGGGCATCGTGTACAATGCTGCACGCATTGCACATTTGACAGGAGATCCCGAATAATTGCACTAAAGCAATTAGCAATATTGTATAGATCCCGTTGTTTGCAATATTTGCCATATGTCAATTAATGTCTGAAGAAGGGTTTTGGCCCAAAACGTTGCCTATTTCCCTTCGGCTCCAAAGATGCTGCCTCACCCGCTGAGTTTCTCCAGCATTTTTGTCGACTGTCAATTAATAATCTTGCTCACTTTGCAAATGAGAATAAAATAGATGGCACACACGATCGAGGTATCGTATATCCAAATATATTTATTTCAGAAATAATTTGGGTTGAATCAAGAGTAAAGAGTGGTTGGAATGGGATGATTGGGCTCATTGTTGTACACATTTTTTTAAATCAAGAATTGAAGCTGTCCTTGTTTTAATAATCAAGGTGTACTGTAAAATGTTATGCAAAATATTATGTAAAATGTTATAAAGAAGCATGCAAACACTGCAAATAAAATACCGTAAGTTTTTGCAGTAAACAAAAACCTTTTTTTAGAAAATGTTTTGTTTGTTGATTTGATTGCCTGTTGCTGTTCGACTGTGTTAGTGTGTGCACATTAAAATATGAAGCAAAATAAAAGTCGCAAACTATGAAATACATATTTTTCAGTATTGTTATCAAGGAAAAGAAAGTAGTTCCAATTGTTTGATATTATTCATATGGAGGAGAAAATATAATTGCTCTAAAACCTACCTTAATTTTGCAATCTCACTAAAGATAATCCCCGTTTCCCTCTCCCCCCCTCCTCCTTCCCCCTCCCCCTCTCTCTCTCCCTCTCTCCCCCCTCCTCTCCCCCTCCCCTCCCTCTCTCCCCCCGTCTCAACTCCCCCTTTCCCCCACTCACATCCCCCCCCCTCTCTCTCCCTCCCCCTCTCTCTTCCTCCCACGCAGCGAGGTTCCGACTCCGCGCTGCAGATACAGCAGCCCCTCCCCACTCCCCCGGCCCGGACAAACGGGCACTCCCGCAACGCAATATTCCATTACTTACCTGTAGTAGACACCTAGGATCTTTGGTAGACAAGAGGCTTCGAGGTGATTGTGTGGGGTGCAAATGGAGATCTGAACCCGCCCGGGCCCACTGCGCATGCGTGGAGGGACAGCGTCATTTTGCGTCGCTAGTGCATCACCGGCATCCTTCAACTGCGCAGGCGCGGATGGTCGCAATTTTTCCCCCCAAAACTTCCAGTGGGCCAGAACCAGAATTTCAGGTAATTTCCGTCAAAGTGGAAACGCTGATGGCGCTCCAATTTTTTTTTCCTCTGGATTTTTTTTTACTCTGGGGAAAAAACACCTTGGCCAGGGGCCCCCTAGATTTTCAGGCCCTAGCCTTCAGCCTATGAAGGCTATAGGTAAACCCGGCCCTGCCGAGGCCCCCCTAGATCTCAAGGCCTTAAGGTTAAGCTTGCGAAGCTTATACGTAAATCTGGTCCTGGTCATGTGTCCCAGATAGGACAATGAAATTCTTGCTTTGCTTGAGCTTTGTAAAAGTCCATATACAGAAAAGATTAGCAATGTGAGATGGGTTGTACGCAGTAGACTTTAGACATACAATGCAGAAACAGGCCCTTCAGCCCACCGAATCCATGCCGACCAGCGATTAACCTGCACACTGAACAATCCTACACACTAGGGACATTGACAAAAGCCAATAAGCCGACTTAAGTCTTTGGGATGTGGGAGGAAACCGGAGCACTTGGAGAAAACCCACACGGTCACCAGGAGAACTACAAACTGCGTACAGACCTCACCTGTAATCCTGTAGTCAGGATTGAACCCGGATCTCGATTCCTGGAAGACAGCAACTCTACCACTGTGCCACTGTACTGCCCAAATGGATTATTTGTTATAAAACAAGGAATGACATTATAAAATAACAGACATCGCAAGTGGTTCAAATAGTACGAGAGAAAAGGTGAGATATGGGAAATTGTCTACTTTTTGCAAGAGTTTTGTCATGAACCTTTATTTTCAAAGAACAGTGTGGTGCTACACGGCTAATTGGTCAGGGACCTCGGTCTTGCTGACTTAACATGTAATAGCAATCCCCTTGTTTGCTTCAGTGAACGAGGCAACAAATGTCTTGGAACTTAATCTCAAAGCAGGTACATGCACAAGTATCAACTGCCTATTCAATTCAATTCAATTCAAATTTAATGTCATTGTACAGATACAGGTATGGGTACAATGAAATGCAGTTTAGTGTCAGTACGTAGTGATAGCAATGTTTAGATAAGTACAGATAAATAAATACAGAAAAATAAATACAGATGTGGGAATCTATCGGCGGGACTCCGAGTTCAGCAGTGCGATGGTGTTATTGTAGAAGCTACTCCTCATCCTGCTGGTGCGGGACCTGAGGCTCCTGTACCGCCTCCCCGATGGTAGGAGGGCAAACAGTCCATGGTTAGGGTGGGAGGGGTCCTTGATGATCTTCCCAGCCCGTCTCAGACACCGTTTTCGGTGGAGGGCATCCAAGGCAGGGAGCGGGGCACCGATGATGTACTGGGCGGTTTTCACCACCCGTTGTAGTGCCGCTGAACTACTGAGATTCAGGTGACCTTGGCTCACCACAACCAAGTTTCCCATAGGTTCCCAAGATTAGCTGCACTTCACAGGTAATCATTTCTAGGTGAAATGCAACACTGAAATAAGAAAGATTGAGAAAAGTGTGGGAGCAATGATACATCCTTGTTTGATGTTGTTCTTCAGTGAAATTGGTTTGTTGCAGACCCTCTGGCAAGTATCATGTCTTGAATGCCATCATGGAGAAAATGTAAAATCCATTGTCTCATTTATGAACTGTAGTTCTGCTCTTGTTCCCCCTCCCTCCAGATGGAACAATGATAGAATTCCCCCAGTCCTTTCCTTTCACCTCACCAGCCTCCGCAACAAACACATTATGCTAAAAACATTTCTGCCACTTTCAATGTGATTGCACCTCCAGCCAAATCTTCCCAACCCACCCTTGCACAGAGACCACTCCCTCCATAAATCCTCATCTCACTCATCCTTTCCTACCCAAACCACCCCCTCCTCAGATACTTTCCCCTGCAACCGCAGGAGATGTAAATCTGTCTCTACACCTCCTCCCTCACATCCATCCAGTGGACCCAGCAGTTCTTCCAGGTAAGACAGATTAACATGCACCTGCTCTAACCTCATCTACTGCATTTGATGTCCTGATGTGAGCTCCTTTATATACCAGGTGACCGTTTCACTGAACCCTTGGCCTCAGTTTACCAAGGACTGCTGGCGCTTTCTGTCATGGACATTCTCCATTGCCAGCATGAGGCCATACAGAAACTGGAGAAAAAGCACCTCATATTCCGCTTGAGTACCTTACAATTCAATGGTAAGAGCACGAGATTCTTCTATTTTTTGTAACTACCCATCAACAACACAACCCCCCCCCCACCCCACGTTATTTCAACCCCACCCCTGCTCTCTTTCTTATCCCCACCTAGATGCACACCCACCTCCCACGTACCACCTTCCTCTGGCCTCACAGTTTTGCCTCTTCTATCCTTACCTCACAGACTTTGTCTCTGTCCTTTATCCATTAATTTGCCAATCAACCTAACTCTCCCACATCCATCCATCACTTGCTGGCTTTTCCCCACCCCTCTTTCAGCTAATTGATTGTCTCTGGTACGGGGTTCGTATTGATGGCACTGTCCTGAGCTGGTTCGTCTCCTATCTCAAAGATAGGAGTCTCTCTACAAACATAGGTAACTCTTTCTCCTCCCCAGCTAGCCTTGGCTGCGGGGTTCCACAAGGCTCCATCCTAGGCCCCAGTCTCTTCTCCCTGTACATGCTACCACTAGGCCAAGTCATCCACTGCTATGCAGATGATACACAACTCTATCTCCCCTCAAACCCAACAAACGATCTAACCTACTCAGCCTTACCCACTGCCTCGAGGATATAAAGTGTTGGATGGCCCAGAACTTCCTCCAACTAAATGAGAGTAAGTCTGAGGTCATCCTACTCGGCTCCTCGGAATCCATCAAAACGATAGCAGACAGCCTTGGTAGCCTTACCCCATTACTCAAACCTCACATCACCAACCTTGCTGTGGTATTTGACTCCGCGTTGAAATTTGACAAACAAGTCAATGCCGTGGTAAAAGCTAGCTTCTTCCAGCTTAGAACGATAGCAAAAATAAAACCTTTCCTCCGATTCGATGACCTCGAAAAGATCATCCACTCATTTATCTCCTCCTGTCTTGATTACTGCAACTCCCTTTACACTGGCATCAGCCAATTGCCGCAGCGAGACTCCTGACTCCTGACGGGCACCCGAAAATAGGGGCCACATCACCCTGATTCTGGCCTCTCTCCACTGGCTCCGAGTGCGGTTCCGAATCAATTTCAAGCTCCTTCTTTTTGTTTACAAAGCCCTTAACGGGCTCTCCCCCACGTACATCAAAAATCTGCTTACCCACCATACCACTTCCAGGTCCCTCAGATCGGCTGACTTGGGGGTTACTGACCATCCTGCGGTCTAGGCATAACCTCAGGGGCGACCGCGCTTTTGGAACAGCATCCCTCTTTTCATCAGAACTGCCCACTCCATCAACTCTTTTAAGTCTAGACTTAAAACTTATTTTGAGTCTGAAGCCTTTCTTGAGGTCCTCTGAGGGAGCGCTGTATGTATGTATCTATGTATGTATTGTTGATCTATGTACCACTGTTTGTAGCACATTAGTACCTGCACAAATGTAATGCACATTGGTCAACAAGAGTTGTTTTTAATTGTGCTATAGAAATAAAATTGACTTGACCTGACTACTACAATCAGTCTGAAGAAGGGTCTTGGTCCAAAACTTCACCCATTCCTTCTCTCCAGAGATGCTGCCTGTCCCGCTGAGTTACTCCAGCATTGTGTATCTACCTTCAATTTAAATAGCATCTGCAGTTCTTTCCTACAATCTGAAGAAGGGTCCTGACTTGCAACATTGCTTATACATTTTCTCCAGAGATGCTGCCTGACCATTGAGTTACTCCACCACTGTACATTTTGTACTCGTGTTTAGTTTGATTGTACTGATGTATTGTATGATTTACCTGGATAGCACCCAAAAGGTTTTTCATCGTATCTCAGTACATCTGACAAAAATATACCAACGCACCAATTTGGAATGAATGTTTTTTCGACTGACCAGCTCAAGCTTGGTTATTGTCACAGTCTTGCAACATTTATGAGGAGTCTGCTTCATTATCTGAAGATTTGTGAATAGAACTAGAAGCTGTTCAATCATTAGTAAACATCACAATAATTGCCACCTGCCAGCTGTGGTTTTGTTATTTTCATTATATTAAGAAAATCACATGGTGAAGTTGGATTTCAGAGTATGCAGTACCCAGCACAAAATCATCAGCACAATACTAAAGGGGCTGTCGAACTGCAGCGACCTAATTGGCGAGTTTAGAAGAGTTTGAAAAAATGTCATGTTGAAGACCTCCTTCGACTATGTAGAAGACCTCCTTTGACTATGTTGAAGACTAGTCCGGGTCGGTGGGGGCGCTGCAAGCCGGCGCCCTGCTAGCAGCGCGTCCGTTTTTTTTCTACTTTTAAAATTTTTTAGTATGTTTTAAAGTATGGTTTTAAATTTTCTTTGTGTGTTTTATGTGGGGGGGGGGGGGGTGAGGGAGAAACCATTTTGGTCGCCTCCTCCACGGAGAGGCGACTTTCTCCAGGTCGCCTCCCCCATGACCTAACAGTGAGGATCGGGCGGCATTTCCCGGAGACGCGCCCGGTGCTTCAGCGGCGGGCGCAGCGTGGATTCTCGGCGCGGAGCGGGCGAGACCTCATGGGGCTCACCGGAGGGGAGCTGGCCTGCAGCAGCCGGCAGCCTGAAGCCACAGTCTGTAGGTTGGTAACTTCCATTCTACATCACTCCCCTCGGGTATCACATTGGGCTGAAGATGGACATAAAAAGCTGGAGTAGCTCAGTGGGTCAGACAGCATCTCTGGCGAAAAGGAATAGGTGATGTATCGGGTCGAGACCCTTCTTCAGACTGAGAGTCAAGGGAAAAGGAAACGAGAAATATAGAACAAATGAATGAAAGATATTCAAAAGAAGTAACAAGGATAAATGAAACAGGCCATTGTTAGCTGTGGGCTAGGAGAAAACGAGTTACAATGAGACTCAACAAGACGACTTGGGTGGGGGAATGCAAAGGTTCTTTAAATTAGATAAATCAATATTCATACCACTGGGTTGTGAGCTGCCCAATATATGAGGTACTGTTCCTCCAATTTGCATTTGTCCTCACTCTGACAATGGAGGCGGCCCCAGACAGAAAGATCAGTGTGGGAATGGGAAGGAGAGTTAAACTGTTTGGTATCCAGGAGACATTAGGGTCTTACCTTCCGATGTGTTGGGGGGTAAATCAGACCTTTTTTTTACTAGTCTGAGGAAGGGTCTCGACCCGAAACGTCGCCTATTGTTTCTCTCCATAGATGCTGCCTCACCCGCTGAGTTTCTCCAGCATTTTTTGTCTACCTAGTTTATTAAAATGAGACCAGAGTACGGATAGTTTCACCTTCTATCTTTTAGTCAACGTATTAAGGTGACGGAGTCATAGTACGGTGTGCGGGGGTAGAAGCCCCTTTTCCTCCGGTGTATTACAGTAATTGACTCCCTCTGTGTATTACAGTCTCCATCTCTCTGTGTGTAATACAGTGAAAGTTCCCTCCCTCCCTCTCTCTGGTGTATTACGGTAATTTAGCCCCTCTCAGTGCATTACGGTGAAGCCCCCCTCGCTCTGGTGTATTACGGTAATTGACCCCCCTCTCAGTGCATTACGGTGGAAGCCCCCCTCCCCTCTCTCCGGTGTATTACGGTAGTCGCACTCTCCGGTGTTTTACGGCCGGGGGCTCGGTTTTGCGCCACCGCCCTGCCTACACTTTTTTTTCCCTCTCTCTCGGTACAAATGGCCGAGCGACGCGCCTTCGCTCAAAAAATCAGCAGGTAAAGCTTTTTCCTCCCGTCTGCTTGGCAGAACCGTGGCTCACCGTGAGCAGTTAGTGGTCGGTTGGTCGGGGAGGTTTGCCCGCCTCGACGGCTCGGCCCGGCCCGGCCCGGCCCGGCCTGACCCAGCTTTGTCGCCCCGGCAGCGGGGAGACAGATGCAGCGGTGAAGAGCAGAGCCGAGCAGAGCATTGCATTGCATCGCAGCAGAGGAGCAGTCTGCAAAGCACTGCAATCAACAGAGCAACATTACCGGGACAGATCATTAAAAAAAAAAAATAAATAAACAATCCGTGAGGCTGCACAGAATGACAAAGTGATTGCAGTTATAAATCCGTACAAAGACTTCCCAAATGCCATTCCATGCAACAGCGACAATCCCAGCTGTTGTTATGAGGAGTGGAACCGTGTACTCCGGAGAAAGCGCAGTGCCCGAGCTGCGCAGTTGATCGGATTTACATTATCTGATCCAGATTGCATATTAAAGGCAACGAAATGTTCATTCAAATAAAAGTTTAGTTCGCTCTGCAAAGGGCATTCCCACCCACGAATAAATAATTTCGACATAACTTATGAATGTGCAATCTAAATGCATGATGCTGGGGGAAAGTAAACGGACGAATACGGTGTAATCTCAGCGGCATCTTTATTGTATATGCGATGAGATTTAAAGATGTAATATGGTGTTATGCAATTTATATTTTATATTAAATTGGATTGGCAGCTATATAGTGTAAATACGGTGTTCTCTTCTGGTTCTGGCGAGCACCATTTGTGGACCATAAATTTTAAAGTAAAAAACGTATTTGTTGAAATTAGACATATTCATACATTTTACAATCACTCCATGCGCAGAATTAACCGGCTCCTGGTCCGCAATTTTCTTGATACTGCGAACTATTACGTCTGTTTTAAGAATGTTTGGCGTTCAGAATGTAATCTGCAGATAAAATCTCTTACTTAGAGTTTATTTTAAGAAATGGAATGCTGGTTGGATTTGCTAGGTTTACTTTGGGCTACGCTTTTTCTGTTTGATCCAGGTTTTGTAGTCTGCTATACAATAAAAACATATTTTCCATTCAGTTAAGAAAATAATGTTTCAGAGCCATATATGGTTTATCAGTTGTAACTACACATGAATATAAATAATGTTTTTAAAATATATTTTCAAACGACACAATTTCCAACAAGAAATATATCGGAAAACCTTCTTTACATTTTGGATTATAACATTTGTGACATTTTTTTCTGTAAAATATCTATCGACAATAGATGTTATAATAGATTAAAACAATTAAAATAGACTTCAATTTGAATTGACTGTTTCAAAGTGATTCTTAAAAGTGATGTAAATGTAATCATGCCAAACAGCATTTTATTGTGTGCGGTCAAAATTGGCGGCGGAATAGAACCAGCACAATTTCATTTATTCCTCTGTTAGAAATCATTTAGATTTTGACCTCTTTGTGGTTGGTGGATTTCCTTTATGGAAACTGAAAGGAACTCCAGAGCTCAAAAATATGTTACTTGAAACTTGAATTGCCCAGTTGTGGTGCGGTTGAACTTTGACACATCCTGGCTTTCATCTTGTGGCACTTAATTGTGAGGGCAGTTCTAATTTTGCTGTTGGTGCATTTCTGATATCATTGGGCTGTCCTGTAACAAATGCAATGCAACTTTCAAATTTTAAAGTTCAGAAAGTTTAATTTACCATATTATTTGGCTGCATTGTGATATTGGAATAGTCAGGCAGAGATAATTTCAATGAAACAAGGTGAATGCTAATTGACAAACTGATTTTATGCACAGTTTTAGATGCATTTATCCACATTTCATGATTTTGTTTCCTGGAGAGGCTTTTATAGGGAAATGTTGCTGTTTTTGATCTTTCAATAGATCCCGCTTACTGCTAAATTGATGCCTTTTGCTGCACAATAGTCTTTTGCCATTAACTATTTGGTCTGTCCCACCAACAATTCATTGATTAAAACAGTTGGTGAAAAACGCTGTTTATTTAAATCTGAATGGTATTAATCTCATTGTTAAAACATTACTTATAAAGATTTTGCTTATATTAGCTCATATGCTACTGAAAGAATTGCCTAGTGTTCCAATCCATTTTGATCTTGTTCTGAGCATTATTTGCAAATTTCACTATTCATTCCCTGACATGAAACAGATAAATATTTTGAAAATATACTGATTACTCACGTTTTATACACACGGCCCAAGTATGCCATAGGTCACATTTGACGGTATATTCTGGCTTATGACTTTACCCTAGATCAGAAGCCTGATAACAGCGAAGAAGGTCTTCCTGAATGACATCATAATGTTCTGTTGCACCACCTGTGCTGATTGTTGATGTGTTTTAAATATACTGGGGCACAGTTGTATTCTTAACACAACATTGAAGTATAATACTTTTTTCAATTTTTCTCCAGGACTGTGGCAGCTGAAGTAAGGAAGCAAATCTCTGGTCAGTATGGCAGCTCTCCACAGCTGCTCAAAAACCTCAATGTGGGGGCAAACGTTTCCCACCATTCAGTAAGTTCATTAAAAAATATATTAGAACATTGCGAATTGATGGGATTTGGTTTGATAAGACGTTCTTTGCCAAATTGAACATTTCTTGGAGGATGACTTAAAGATCATACAAGAGTGGAAGTGAGCAGGACTGCCCTTGAATGTAGTGTTGTGATTGGGTTTGGTTTGTAACAGCATATTCAGTTAAATAGCCCATTGCTTGGTTTTACCAAGAATTTCCACTTTAAAAAGCAACTTGTTCAATAGAAATACCAGCCAAATCCCTGGAATGTGATTAAATCTTAAGAAGGGGAAGAATAGCATATATTATAATGTAAGAATTATTCCCTTTAATGTTTTTGATCATGGAGATAACTACATGGCTCGCTAAGGGAGATTACATAAAGAATGACAAAGTAATTAATCAGTTCCCCCATATAAATAATTTTTTTTTCCTCATTAAGCAAAAATTACAACTGGGTGTTTGATTCTGGATTTGTGAATAAGTGGATTGTATTTAATAGAAATAGTCAGTTTCAAGAACCAAACAAATAATTACTAAAATGAAGAAAGTGTAAAATGTAATATTAGAAATAAAACAGCGATGATGGAAGGAAAAGCGAGGTCAATCACCACGTGGAATAAAAAGAATGCTTAAAATTTAAATTCATACCTTTGTCAGTATTAGGAGATAAATAACATTGTCGGTTGTATCTATTGCTTATGGTGTCATCACTACACTAGAGAAGCCAAAATGAATTTTGGATGACTATCATGGTATACATCTGTCTCTGCTCTGTATGAAAAATGAAAGGACCAAAATTTTAATCAAGTCTTTTTAACTGTTCTGAAGAAGGATGTGTAAATCTGTTTTGTCTCGATTCAGAATGCTAAGTAACTGCCGTGTGTTTCCAAAATATTCGGTTTCTTGTTTAATGAATTGGTGACTTCATTGTGTTAAACAGTTGTAGATAACTGGGTTATGTTTTTTTCTGCATGTTCCAGTTATTTATCTTAATGTAATAATGTAATTTTTGGTAGAGGAAGTAGCCATGATAAACAGAGAGCAGGGCTAAAATGATGAGACTTGAGGATAGATCAATAGTCTCAAGGGAATTTTAAATGCATGCAATCAGTTTTCATGTTTAATGTGGGTTTGCAGCATAAAACATTTCATTCCCTAGTGTAAAATCTCTCAATTTGACCATGGAGTTTGAACTTTTTTTTTTAAACAAAAAATCTTTGGATTTTTTTGGCAGCAATAGTTTTAATTTTTTATAAATTATCGTTCTAAAAACCGAAATAGAATTCGGATCTAAAAGTACAACAAAGCAATGGAATAAATCACAATTGTATAAAGTATGAAATATATGGAGTCATAGAGAAAGAAAAAACGATTTTATTGTAATCCACAATTGAAGGATGATTCCTGATAATCTACTGAAGTTCCTGAGTTAAAAAAAAAGTTAAATATCTGTTCCAAATAAATTTGCTTTTAGTTATAATTCGCTGGGATCTCAAGCATAAACTAAAACACTTCTACATTGAGAAATTGGCCACAAAATATGTAATATGATTTGATAAGCTGCCAGCCACATCATTATGAAAGTGATAAACATAGGAAAACCTTTGTCTGGCTTATTTAAAATTAAAACAAATATATTGCAAGGATTTATATTGCTGTTTATTATTGTGATTTTGAAATATCTCTTGTTTTCTGTGCCAACTAAGATGATTTTTTTCCAACTGCACACAAATACATACTTGTAGTCATTTTGTGGTTCTGGGAGGATAATGGATATGTTGGTGTCTCGGTGTGCTTCATAGTTCAGCTGCAATAGAGATATTGAGGAGAACCGAAAGACCCTACAAGCATTGGAATTCCATTGCTCTGGACAATTTAGGAAATTGTTCTGTGTTCAACAGTTTTAACATATGTAATTTGTGTAGTATGTGGCATGAAATTATCGTTCTGTAATCCCACTAATGGTTCTTGATGTTAAATAGGCAGGTAGAACAAACATCTATGGTGCCATGAGCATCTAAAACAGCAATGCTAAAATCAGTATTGCTCGGTGGATTAATCTGTGATGCAGGTTTCTCCTGAAACCAGCTGCATGCTGTCTGATTATGTATTTTCCTGATAATGACAAAAGTATGCTGATATTTTGCCATTGCGGTTCTTCAAGTCGAGCTGAGAATATGACTGACGGTATCTGAATGTAGACAGCTTCATGGCTAAACATGATCTTTCCTTTGCCAAGTGCACCCACAAGTGTTTTCTGTGTAAAATATAAAAGTTGTTGAATTGCATTAATTTTCTTGCTTCAATGGTGGATATTGCTGTGAATTATGGAATTATCCCTGATATAACAAATTTGACACGAAGCAAGATTCAATCCTGTCTCAGAATTATACTGGCTGGTACTGATTTATATAAATGCCATGTCTGTAGAGCAAGAACAGAAGCTTCCCATATTACTCCTTGAATCTAAAATGAAAACAATGAATTATACTGTATGTCTGTGTATGTGATGCACTTGCACAGTAACTATTCATGATTCTGGTAGAATTAGTATTTGAGTATGTGAAATAAATATTGAAATAATGACATTGAAAATTAGCAGTTCAAATAAGTCCCTGAAGTTCACACTTATATCAGCTATAAATTGCTGTGCATCTGATTTGTTTTTCACAGCATTTAGCTTCTTAAAAATGTCTGCAATTTATTTTTAGTGGAATCACTTTAATTTTGATTATAAACTTGAGGATATGAACAAAATATTTCCTCATTTTATTTGTGCACTAAACCACTGTCCTTAAGTTTGTCAGCAATAAAGGAAATTAAGATAAAAGCAAGACATCTGAATTAAACAAAAAATAGCATTTAGAAGGAGAAACAATGTTAAAAAATTAAGGTCACTGAACCTCATCAGAACTGGAAAAGGTTAATTAATATATTAGGTATGAACCAAAGACAGAAATGAAAAAAAGAGATGGTGGTTGCATAGCTGACAGAGCTACTGCCTCAAAACATCGGGGTTTGACCCTGACCTCTGGTGCTGTTTTTGCAGAGTTTGCACATTCAGTCTGTGACTAGTGGGTTTTCCTCGGGTGCCTCGGTACCCCCTATATTCCGATAATATGCTGGTTGACTGGTTAATTGGCTGTCGACTACTAGACTAGGTGGGTATCACAAGAATCAGCAGGAGGTTAATCGGCAAGCAAGAGTGAAAGTAGGTTACAGGGAAATAAATGGGGAATGAGATTGACGGTATTTGCTTTGAGCAAGAGCATGGGCTCAATTGGGCTTAATGATCTCATTCAATGAGTGCTCAGCAAAGCCAGTTTGTGTTTGGTTTTCACAATGGAGTGGAAATTGTACCATGACTAGCTAATATAAATAATAACATGAAGGGATTAATAGGAATTACAAATTTGTCCTGAAGAACTCTTTGGGAATGGAAGAGCTAAGTATTTTCTGTACTTGCTGGAGGAGAACCCACAGGACGGTGTCAGGATTTTTGTCGTTATTGGAAAATGAACTTGGATGCGTAAGTAATCCACCTGGATTGCTGAGTGGTGGTATCGCACCAATGATTACGTCTCTTGTTCTCTCGTCTGGCGTGCACAGCCTAAAGTTGTAGGACAACTTGTTCTATTTGATCTTATTTGATTGTGCACACCGGGTTGATTGCATTCGTCGAAACAGGGCGGACCACTTGAAGGTTGCAATCTTCCACCCCATTATGCCTCTGAATGTGGAGCATGATAGGGTGGAAAGTGGGGACATGGGGAACACTACACATGGGGACCTCTACACAAGGAAGGAAGGGAAATCTGAGAGCAGAGTGCAGTCAATGTACTGATCCTTAGATGGAGGTGAAACACTGTGTTCAGGAGAAAATAAAGCATATCATAAGAATTGGTATGGGCCGTGGATATTGATTAATATATTATGCACAAAAATACTTCCACAATTTGAGAGGGCATCTCTCAGTGAAAGCAGGTATTATTATGAAATTTGCCATTGACTACTGTGCTTCTCTCATAGAAGCGGCCCTCGCACGAGTCCCCACATTACCCCGCAGCTCATCTCTTGCTCCCCCTCCACCAGTCGCAACAGGACTGAGCCCCCCAGTCCTCATCTCAAAAATAAATTAGAAATAGACAATATTAAGGTTGAGATTTCTGAGGTTGGTTATAAAGGGCAAGCCTCAAGGAGATGAGGGTTCAGAGATGATCTTCTTAACAGGTCGATTCTCCAAAACATCAGCTAAATCACAGTTTTTTTCAAATTGGAACATTTACAAGTCAGTAAAAGTTAGTTGTGTTCTCATGGAGTCTTCAGATCGCTGCTTCTGAACACAATATAGAGGGCGATGATTCAGAGTCACAACTAAAGTCAAGCTTTCTGCTTTAATTTCTGTCATAATCAGGGCTCTCACTTAACTTTTTTTCCCTGTTGCCAGCCGGGCAACCTAAGCAGCTTTTTAGGTTGCCAAATGACAGTTTAGGTGGTCATTTCAGAGGGCCTGCACGTGTGCAATCACATTTGATTGACGTGTGCAATAATGTGCTCGGACGAAGTGCGTAGTTACCAGTTGAAATTATGCTAAATGAAGCATTCACATATTATTTCTGCTTCAAATAAAGTCACAAACTAAACACATTCACCAATCAAGACATGATATATACCACAATGACATGCAACAAAATTATAATACAGTATCTCAACTCTTTTTACACATTGCAATTAATGCAATTTCTATTATTTATTTCCACTTCCAAACAAAAATGTGGTTGGATTATTCAGCGTATGATCAACCTGTGTCAATAAAACCTGGACCATGGTAACATATATGCTTAACCATGCACACTACAGATTGATGCAAGCATGGTTTCTGTGAAGGAGCAAAAATTATCATGACATGGCCATAGCATGGGTTGTTATTGCTATTGGTACAGAAACACTCTCGCTTCCCACATAATTTATCCACAACAAAATATACAGGTTGCAAGGAAATTTCTAAAGGCATTTTATGATAATAGCTGTTAAAACCGACTATACTTATCTGACAGGTTAAACATTACACTAACTGACAAGAGATAGTCAAAGGACATAACTGCAGCAAATATTCTTTTGGTAATATGTTTAAAGGTGTCAAAACGCCACATTACCGGACATTCAGATTAGATGTATGTGCTGTGAACAGTAATGAAGATACCCAGATTGCACGCACCAGATTAAAAATAAATTATTGATAAATGCTGTTTCTGTCATTCCCACATCAGAATTAACGTTAAAATTTCAACTGAAATATCTCCTGACCAAATTTGTGGTGTATATGACCGACTGTAGAAGTAAAACCTGGATAAATCCAACGTATAGTTGTGAATGTTGCTCATTAAATAATTACAATACTGATACTCCATATTAAGAGCATTGATTTGCCGTTAAAATGAATTCTGTAATAACGTGTCAATGGTAGCAGTGACAATCGAACACTGCGGTTTTAATGTTTCATGTGTTCACAATTTAATAGAAACATAGAAACATAGAAATTAGGTGCAGGAGTAGGCCATTCAGCCCTTTGAGCCTGCACCGCCATTCAATATGATCATGGCTGATCATCCAACTCAGTATCCCGTAGCCTTCTCTCCATACCCTCTGATCCCCGGACTCTTAAATATAGCCAATGAACTGCCTCAACTACCCTCTGTGGCAGAGAGTTCCCAGAGACTCACCACTCTCTGTGTGAAAAAAGTCTTTCTCATCTCGGTCTTAAAGGATTCCCCCTTATCCTTAAGCTGTGATGGACTTCCCCAACATCGGGAACAAATCTAGCCTGTCCAACCCCTTAAGAATCCATCTTTATGGATTAAAAAACAAATAATAACATTGGGATTAAAACACATTTGATTGCATTCTGTTATCAAACATAGTCAATGTTCGCTCTGAAGATATTTCCAGCACAATAGGGTCGGGGGGGGGGGGGGGTGTGGGGTAGTGTGGGTGGGCAGGATGGATGGGGGGGATCAGTACAGGATGGATGGGAGGATCAGTACAGAATGAATGGGGGGGATCAATAAAGGATGAATGTGGGTAGACAAAAATTCTGGAGAAACTCAGCGGGTGAGGCAGCATCTACAGAGCGAAGGAAATAGGCAATGTTTTGAATCGAGAACCTTCTTCAGACTTGTAAACTGGATGGTCTGATTTACCCCCCATTCTTCTTGAATGGGGGGGGGGATCAGTACAGGATGGATGGGGCAGGGGGATCAGCGCAGGATGAATGGGTGGCTCCAGGATGAATGGGGGTGGGTACAGGATTAATGGGGGGGATCGCTACTGGATGAATTGGGGGGGGGGGGGGTCGCTACAGGATGAATGGTGGGATCGCGACAGGATGAATTGGGGGATCAGCACAGGATGAATGGGTGATCAGTGCAGGATGAATGGGAGTAATCAGTACAGGATGAATGGGGGTAATCAGTACAGGATGAATGAGGGGTTTAGTCCAGGATGAATGGGGGGGGGATCAGTACAGGATGAATGGGGGGGGGGGGGGGTCAGTACAGGATGGATGGGGGGGATCAGTACTGGATGGATGGAGAAGTGCAAGATGAATGGGAAGGGTGGTTAGTTTATGATGAATTGGGGGACCAGTGTAGGATGGATGGGGGGTGGCAGGAGAATCAATGCGAGGTGGATAGGGTTATGAGGGCAGGATGAATAGATGGGGGGGGGGGGGGGGTAGATGGGGAGGGGAGCACGGGGGATGTCAGTTAGGACTGAATAGAGGCGGGAATGGGGATTAGTGTGGGATGGAGAGGAGGGGTCTCAGGATAAGAGGGGTGGAGGGGGGCGTACAAGAGAGAGAGAGAAGGAGAGGGGGCGAGGTGAGGAGGAAGGAAGGTCAGCGTTCCTCGGACAACATCGCCTCGCTGCCTTGGCCGTCCCTGTCCACCGCTAAGTTCCGCCGCCAAAGGGGGAGGCGGTTGGGATCTCCTTGCCACCGCCTCTGCCGGCCAACAGCAAGGTGCCAACAGCACGCCGAGGCCTCCCCCTCCCTCCTCCCGGCCTCGGCGTGTGAGAGGGTTTGTTTTGAAAGCGGTTATCGCCGTTAGCGGATTTGTAGGCAGCGGCCGCTATCGGGGCGGGCAGGGTGCGGGAGAAGGAGGCGGTGGAGCCGCTTGCCGCTGTGCGGGGCCCGTCATTCGCTCTGACCCTTCGTCACCCTGCACCTAGTATCTGCCTGACCCGCTGAGTCACTCCAGTTTTTTGCGACTATCTTCGGTATAAACCAGTATCTGCAGTGCCAAGCTGGGCAAAATGACTCGCCGTTTAGGTTGCCCAGCGGCACTTTGGGTGGTCATTGGCACCCGGGCAACCGTTAATTTCGAGCCCTGATAATCCAAGTCAGCAAAAGTAATTGTAGCACCTCTTGGCCTGGCATCTAACAAACCAGACATGAATGATAGCTACCTCCAGTTAAATATGCTGGAACTCAGTGTGATATCAATGTTTTGGGGTGAGTGGTTGGGGGTTAAGGAAGTGGATTTGCTTTGTGGAACCATTACATCATGTTGCAACATCAGTAAAGAGGAATGTAACAACCTTGATTGAGGTTGATGCGTAAGTCCTCATTTATTCTTGCTTTCCATCCCTTTTTGCTCAAAGCTGTGTACACCAACATCCACATGTCTGGGCATTTTCTGAAATGATTTGTCACCACAATGATTTCTAAGCATTTGACAAAGTTACGTCAAGACTGGAATGTATTTTGTTTCCTTACACTCACAGGACTTTTGATGAGTGTAGATCTGTAACTCAAATAAAGATCTGATATCAAAGTATTTCCAAACTCCTGGATCTAGGTGTCAGCACCGTCCTCCTCAGCTGCTGGAACCTTGACTTCCTGATGCATAGACCACAATCAGTGAGTATAGGCAAAGATTTACCCCACATAATTCTTAACACTGGTGCCTCACAAGAATGCATTCTCAACCCCTTATATTCCCTATTTGTAAAGATGGTGGCGCCTCGCAGCAGCGGCCTCTGCAGTCCGTCTGTCTTTTTTCAAATGTTTTGTCCTGTTGAGTGTATAGTTTGGTTGTAGTTTATATTTTGTTTTTAGCTGTGTATATGTGGGGGGCGGGTGGGGGGGAGGGGACTTTTAAATCTCTTCCCTATATGGGGGACCCGACCTTTCGGGTCTCCGTTGTCGTTGGGGCATAGCACCATGGAGCGGCCTCCAACCGGAACGACCTGGGGGCTCCAGTCGCGGAGCCTGCGGATTCACCATAGTGGAGCTGGCCGGCTTCGGAGCGTGGAGAGCTGTGGTGGCACGCGGCTGTGACCCTTCGGAGCTTCGGAGGCTCCAGCCGCAGGCCCAGTGGACGGTGCTCGTGGGTCCCTGGTGGGAGACCGCTTTTCAGAGCCCCCGCTACGGCAACTTCTCCCGCCCGAATTGAGGGGTTGAAAACGACCCGGAGCGGGGCCTTACATCGCCCGGCGCGGCTTTATCGGCTGTGGGACTTGTCATCGCCCGCCGGGGGCTCCAACATCAAGACCCGGAGCGGGGCCTTACATCGCCCGGTGCAGCCTTAACGGCCGCGGGACTTGCCATCGCCCGCCGGGGGCTTTAACATCAGGAGAAGAATGGAAAACAGGGGAGAGACAATGACTTGCTCTTCCATCACAGTGAGGAGGAGATTCACTATGATGGATGTTTGTGTAAATTGTGTGTCTTGGTTTTTTCTTGTTGTATGATTGCAGAAACCAAATTTTGTTTGAACTTCATCTGAGGTTCAAATGACAATAAACGGTATTGTATTGTATATACTCACGACTGTGCAGCTAAATTATGGTCTATATCCATTTACAAGTTTGAGGATAACAACACAGTAGTGAGACAGATCTCAAATAATGAGAAGTCAGAATACAAGTAGGAATAGGGAGTCAGTAATATGGTGTCAAGACAACAGCCTCTCCCTCAATAACAGCAAGATGACTTCAGGAAGCAAGGTGAAGGACATGCCTCAATGAGTGTCAAGGTTGCCAAAGTGCTGGAGAGCTTTGAGTTCCTCAGTGTAATTGTCACTAGCCACTGTTCGGGACCAACCACATTGAAGCTATGGCCAAAACACCAACACCTCTACATCCTCAGAAGACTTCGGAAGTTTGGCAAGTCTAAAATGGGTCTCAAACTTCTACAAATGCACCGTAGAATGCTTCCTATTGGGATACATTACAGATCGGATTAACAACAGTTCTGCCTGAGACCACAAGAAATTGCAGAGTTGTGGATGTGGCCCAGTCTATCACACAGACCAACCTGACTACCATCAACTCCATCTACAGTTCATGCTGCCTTGCCAAAGCAACCAATATTATCATAGACCATTTACAGTAGTCATTCCCTCTTCTTAAGTCGGGCAGAAGATACAAAAGTGTGAAAGCACATACTACATGATTCCAGAACGGATTCTTCCCTGCTGTTATCAGACTCTTGAATTGTCCTCCCATAAACCAGGGTGTCATCTCAATCTTACGACCAACCTCATTGGATATCTTGGACATGTTCTCTGTAACTGTAAAGTTATAGTTCTGTTGCACTATATTCCGCGCTCTAGTATTTTACTTTTTGCACTGCTGGTTGTACATGTGTATGGCTTGATTAGACTACAGAATGATTTGATTTGACTTGATAGACCCCAAACAAAAGCCTTTAGCTGTGTCTCGGTACATGTGACAATAATGAACCAATACCAATTTCCTTCACTATAGTTTGGTTCTAAATCTGATTTGCTGCATTTCTTTACTTAAAGCCACATTAGCTGACTTTGGTTTAGTTTAGTTTTGAGATACAGCATGGAAACAGGCCCTTCGTCCCACTGAGTCCCTGCCCACCATCGATCCCCAGACATTAACAGTAACCTACACACACTTGGGACAATTTACAATTTTACCAAGCCAATTAGCCTACAAACCTATGTCTCTTGTGTGTGTGAGGAAACTGGAGCTCCCAGGGAAAACCCATGCAGGTTCAGAATCAAACTCTGTTCACACAAGCATTGGTAGTTAAGATTAACACGGGTCGCTGGCACTGTAAGGCAGCAACTCTACCGCTGCGCCACCATGCCGCCTGCTAAGGTTTCTTCAACCAGGTATCATTTTTTTCCGTGAGATTGCACAGTGAATGTCAGCAGCATTACTTTCCAGCAGAGGTCACTGAATAGTAACATTTTGTTTTTCCTTACCTTTCTCACCAAGGAGCTTTGAATCCAGCATTCCTGGTTCAAATGTATCCAGGGGATGAATATTGTGCAAATTATAAAGCAAAAACTGCTGATGCTGAAAATGAAACCGAGTGGGGGGGATATGACAGTGGTCCTGGCAGCAACTGGGGATTGAGAAATAGGGTTAGAGTTTCAGGTGAATGATCTTCCATCTGAACCAAGAAATTAAAAATCAACATGTTTGATTTCTAAAATTTCTTAGTTCTGATGAACTGTTACTAACCTAAAGCATTAACTGTGTATCTCTTCATAGATGCTGCCTGACCTACATGCCTCGACTATTCTCTGCTTTAATACTACACATTATAAATCCATTTAGGAGCGTAGCAGTTTTCAGAAAGGCATATTGGTCTTGCATCCTTTCTTCCCAGATGCTGTGTTATCTAAAAAAGACTTGAGGGACTAAATTATAGGGAGAGGTTGGTGCGTGCGAGCCTGAGAAGTGATCTTATAGAGGTGTATGAATTCATGAGTGGCTTAGATAGGGTGAATGCTTTTTCCTGGAGTTGGGGAATGAAGGACCAGCGGGCATAGGTTTAAGGTTAGAGAGGAATGATTATTGGGAACCTGGGTGGTAACTTTTCTACACAGAGGGTAATGAGCTGCCAGAGAAAGTGGTTGAGGTAGATTTAATAAAAATAATTAATGGACATTTGAACAGTTACATGGATAGGATAGGTTTAAAGGGCTATGGGTCTAACACAAAAACATGGGACTAGCTTTGATGGTCATCTTGGTCAAAATGGAGGGCTTGGGCTGAAGGGTCCCTTACCATGCTGTATGTGTACCACTTTGCATTCATTTGTACTGGATATACCTGCCTTGGAGACAGCAAAAATAAGATTCACTGGATTGATTCAAGGACAAAGGGGTTAATTTATGATTAAGATGAATCAAATCGAGCTTATATTCCCTGGAGATAAGAAGAATGCAAACTGAACTTATTGAAGTATATTAGAACTTGTGCAGGTTTCTTGCGTGGGCTTCCTCTGCTGGGGCAGTCTCATGTATAGGAGCGATCCAATAATGATTGAGATGATGAGGAACTTTAGAATGTTTTTAATCTTATGGCTTTTGGATATGAGGCAAGAAAATAGAGTTGAGGCCAAGACCAGCAAGACCTTACTGTATAGCAAATCAAGCTTGAAGGGATGTTACACAGATCTGCAAATGTATATGTTTTCTGAGGGGTTTTTCAGCTTTTGGTTAGGTATTTTTTCTATGCTCCTTCATCTTGGCCACTGCCTCAGTTTGTCTGCATTTGGGAAACTCTTATATGTATGTCATCGTTATCTACAAATATTGACTGTTCCAGAATTCTCCTGGAAAGCCTCCCTTCCGGTAACCTCCATAAATGTGAACTCTTCTGTAATTTTGCTGTCAGTATCTTAATTCTTACAAAGTCCACTTTGCCCATCACTCTTATGCTGTACAGTTATATGTTTAAACTGTCTCCATTGGCTAATAATTCAGAAACCTCCTGATTCTAACAATCAACTCCCTCCAAGGCCTTGCTTTCCCTTTCAACAGTAACTTCTTCCATCCATGGAGCCCTCCAAGATCTTTGCATGTCTTCAATTCTGGCCTTTTGTATTTTGCTGATTTTAATTCCACCAGTGAGCACTCTGATTTCAATTGTTATTCAAGCCTAAGGTTTATAGTTCCATCTCCTGGCCTCATTTTTTCTCTTTTATGATGATTCTGAAAGCCTATATTTTTGACTAAATTTACAATTACTTGCCCTAATATCTCTCCCTGTGGCTGTCAAATTTTATTTCTTAGTGCCCAGCTGAATTGCCTGAGGAAGTTTAGCTTTGTCTTGCAGGAATGCAAGTTATGACTCTTTCCATAGGTATTGTCAAATTAGCTTTTTTAATAACCAGTTTTTAGCACACTCCACTTTTCACTCAATCTTGGGAATGTATCCACCAATACTTTGTTCAAGTGCCCATTCTTATGTGAGTAATGGCAGTGATATTTAGCAGGTTGATTCTCTATTTGATAAACTGATTGTTTATTTGATAAGGTATCATGGGATTGGTTTGGTTGGGGGTGTAATGGGAGGCAAACTGCAGTAGAAGTACAGATCAATTATGATCTAAATTGTAGAAAATTAGTGAGTTTGTACTCCTGTTTGATCAACACGTTTAGCAAAGGAGTGAAATCTATAGAGATGTTCCTTGATCATACAACCAAAACAAAATGTTGATTATTTAAGTTTAAAATGGGGATCTTTCAGACAATATCTACCATTATTAATGTGTGAATTCCAGGTTCCGTTAACTGAGGCAGTGGATCCAGTGGATTTTGAAGATTATGTGATAATGCACCCTCCCATAATTGATCCAGGTCCCTTAAGGGACTTGCTGGAATTTCCACCAGATGACGTTGAAGTTATTTACAGCCCGAGAGAATGCCGAACACTAGTACAAGCAGTACCTGAAGAAAGGTAAGAACTACATTCTACCTTTGCTGAGAGTTTGATCAGATGTAAGCTAAAAATAAGTTATTGTATGCACAGAATAGTCACGTGAATATATGATAGCTAAAACTGGATTTAATGGAGAGTAACTGTTTGAAATATTAAATGATGGCAATTCTTATGTATTTGCACTATTCTGTAAGAAAATCAAATTCTGTATTCTCTTTCTTGCTGTGGTTTAGGTGAAGGAATGTAGTGTGAGGGTCGAGTATTTGATCAAGTTTAACTTGGATATTTTTGTTTGAAATTCTTGTTGCAATTATCTGTTATTTAGATTACAAAACATCAACACAATGTTTGCATTTAAAAAACTTAACTAATCACATGATGACAACTAACTAGGGGAATCTGGATCCAGAGGATATAGGTTTAAGGTGAGAGTGGAAAGATTTAATAGGAACCTGAGGGGCAACTATTTCACATGAAGGGTGGTGGGTATATGAAATGAGCTGCCAGAGGTTGTTGAGGCAGGTACTATCAACATTTAAAAGACATTTGCACAGATACATGGATAGGAAAGGTTCTGAAGTGGGGCCCAACCCAAATGTCACCTATCCATGTTCTCCAGAGATGTTGCCTGACCTGCTGAGTTACTCCAGCATTTTGTGTCTATCTTTGGTATAAACCAGCATCTTCAGTTCATTTTTGTTGCAATGTTTAGAAGGATATGGGCCAAATGCAGGTAGGTGAGACAAATGGAGACAGAGCAACTTGTTCGGTGTGGGCAAGTTGGGCCGAAGCTTCTGTTTCCATGCTGTACAACTCTATGACTCTTAAGACTAAATTGGTGAGGAAATTGCAGATTAGTTGGATAGAATTTTTCATAACCTTGAAACTCCGAAATTGTGCCTTTTGGATTGGAGAGAGAAGGCAATAAAGTAATTATAAATGTTTGCAAGTTAGCTGCTTCCATCTTCGGAGACACACCACCACTTGCATCATACGAAAAGATCAAAGGTTTGTGGAGATCAGTCATTTCTGAAAAGGTCACTGCCATGCTGAGTAGTACTGTGTCTAAAAGACATTTAAAATCAAATTAGAAAATCCGGAGACACTTATTGTGCCTGTCATTAAATGATAAGCATATAAATGTTATGTTCAACAAATTTCAATAGTGAGAAAGATAGCAAGATTGCATTTTCTCAAAATCTCGGATGGATTTGCCTAACCTGGACATCAGCATTGGCATTCAACTAACATCTGCACTAACATCCGCACTTTACCTGAGGGTTGAAGTTCTGGTGCTGTTTGCATATTCATGAATAAGAATCTTTGATAACGTATTCTGGCTTATTGAGTAGGTAAAACAATGGCAAATGGGGCTCAATGAAAGGATGAAGACACACTGCCCGAATAGCTCAGTGGGTCAGGCAGCATCTCAGGAGAACACGATTAGGCAACTTTTGGATTAGGGCCCTTCTTCCGACTGATTGTCGCCCCACCAGACTATGCATCCAAGACATCATTCTCCAACATTTCTGTCACCTCAAATGTGCTCCAACCACCTGTTACATCTTCCCATCCCTACCATTTATGTATTTGCAGAGACCCCTCCCTCCGCAACGCCTTGGTTCACTCATTATTCCCACCCAAACCACCCCTCCATAGGTACTATACCCCACAGGAGGCGGGAGACAGCGTAACATCTGTCTCTATACCTCCTCCCTCACCTCTGTCCAGGGACTCCAGCAATCCTCCCCAATCTTCCCCCATATACCAGCTCCCCCTTCTCTTTGCTCCCACCACTTCTCTCCCCTCCGCCCCCCTTTTCTTGTGCCTCACCTGGACTTACACATTTCTCCACTCCTACCTCCATTTGTTCCTCTAGTTTCACAATTCACCTCCTCAATACTTTTGTCTCATATATTCTGTATTTTGTCCTTGTCCAACCTTCTGCTATCAAATAACCCTCTTCACCTGCGTTGGGCTCGTACTTGCCTGGCTTTGTTCTGCTCTTCCAGCTTTCTTCCCTTTTCTCCCCCAACCCCACCACGCGCGCGCACACACACACACACACACACACACACACACACACACACACACACACACACACACACACACACACACACACACACACACACACACACACACACACACGCACGCACGCTCTCTCTCTCTCTCTTTCAGCTTTCTTCCTTCTTCTCCACACACTCTCACACTCTGAGGAAGGGTTCTGATCTGAAACATCGCCTATCTTCTGAGTTGCTGCCTGATCTGCCAAGCTACTTCAGTGTTCACTGTCTTCTTTTGTAAACTAACATCTGCAGTTCCTTATTTCTACATTTCAAAGCAACAAACGTTATTTTTGATGAACTGAAACTAGAAGACTGCAAAAAATGAAATTCTTTGAGGTCTTGACAAAGTTGTTGCTGAGAGCCTGTTTCCCCTCACTGGACTTATGGTTTCAGGGTAGGGACTGAAATAAAGAAGGTTCCAGATCTTAGGAATTCTCTCCCAGAAGGCTAGTGATTCTCATTAGGCCAGTCAAAGGAGATGGTATAAGATAGTAAAACTGAAGCTCACCCTTGATTTATTTCACTGGCAAAGCAGAGTTACATGAGTTTCTGTGGAATATTCTTCCTTTCTGAGCACACAGTATAAGCATTTTAGGGGAACTGGTTGAATGTCAATTGTTTTTATCAATTGTCATAGAGTACGATGAACGCCAGTTTTCAACAACATTTTTGTTATTGATATTTTCATTCTTACTTTCAGTGACATGGACCCTCATGTCAGGGACTGTGTGCGAACCTACACTGAAGATTGGGCCATTGTGAATCGCAAGTAAGCTTTAGGTAGTATATTTTCACTAGATTTCATTCCACTTGTTTAGTGAAGTTTTATTGTAACGTAAATTTTAAATATTCACAAATACAGGTATCACAAACTCAGCACAGGATTTAATCCCAACACACTTGACAAACAGAAGGAAAGGCAGAAAGGTTTGCCAAAGCAGATCTTTGAATCGGATGAAATGCCAGACACCAACAGTTACCAGGACGATCAGGTGAGGAGGCATTCCATTTAATGTATTTATAAAGTTATAACTAGATACAAAACCCAGTATGAATTATTGGCTCATATTATTTAATATAGAGATCAATAAAATGAAATCTCTGATTATTATTCCATTCTTCTTTATGGGAAGCTATTATGGACAAATTGATAATATTTCATACATTCCAATAATGGCAACACAACAAAGTACTTAATTGGCTGTAAAGTGCTTTGAGACATCTTGAAATTGTGAAAGCACTATTTAAATTCAAGTCATTATATCTATTCAAATGGTCATGTGGAATGATCAATTCCAAGGATTAATGCACAGGCTATAATCTATGCAGAATTAGATGGTTTTATGTGATTAGAAATTTTATTACATGATGTCTCTTCAAATATTTCTAACTTCCCAAATGTTCTCACTCACCATGACTTGCTGGAATTGTCGCCTCATTTGGAAACGAACAAATCGACATTCAATTACTTTTATTTTAGAGCAAAAAATTGGAACATGGAATTTAACAAACGGCTCTCTGATTGCAGGATGATTTGAAACGGCGTTCTGTGTCAATAGATGATACTCCTAGAGGTAGCTGGGCCTGCAGTATTTTTGATCTCAAAAACTCGCTTCCTGATGCTGTCCTTCCAAATCTACTAGATCGATCCCCTATTGAAGAAATAGACCAACAAAATGAAGAACAGAGGAAGGGAAATCGACACAGGGAGCTATTTGCACTTTATCCTGCACCAGATGAGGTTGGAAAATTAATTGTGTTTGCATATTGTGTTCTTTACAGAGTTACATAATGTGAATTTATCTATAGGTAACTTAAGTTTAGTATTAATTGATGGCAACTTCATTCAAAAACCACACAATTGCAGGTATCGGAAATGAAAATTGTTCTACGGTGCAATAGAAGATACACTGAGATTGCTTTAGATGATCAGTAGGGTTGTTGACGACAACAAAATCGGGGGAGCTGCAGACAGTGAGGAATGCTGTCTGAAGATTCAGCGGGAGATAGATCAGCTGCAGAAGTGGGTGGAGAAATGACAGATGGAGTTTAACCTGAGCAAGTGTGAGGTGTTGCACTTTAGGAGGTTGAATGTAAGGAGAGAATATACAGTTAATAAAGTATAATTCATTCAGTTAATGGCAATACCCTTTACAACATTGATATGCAGAGGGATCTTGGACTCTAAGTTCATAGCTCACTAAAGGTGAATAGATAAAAGTAGATAGGGTTGTAAAGAAGACGTATGGTGTGCTTGCCTTCATTACAGGAATATAAGAGTCAGGAATTCAGGATGCAGCTCCCTATGAGTCTGGTTAGGCCGCACTTGGAGCTACAGGGGGCAGTTGAATAGACTTTGATTGTTTTCTCTGGAATATTGGAGGTTGAGGGGAGACCTGATACAAGTATATAAAATTATGAGAGGCATCGATATGGTAGACATTCATACCTTTTTTCCACAGATTGGAAATGTCCAACACTAGAGGGCATAGTTTATAAGGTGAGAGAGGGAAGTTTAATGGAGATGTGTGGGGCAATATTTTTACACA
This sequence comes from Okamejei kenojei, assembly GCA_035221665.1. Lineage (NCBI taxonomy): Eukaryota > Metazoa > Chordata > Chondrichthyes > Rajiformes > Rajidae > Okamejei > Okamejei kenojei. Next base: position 23,662,626 of record CM069140.1, on the reverse strand, counting down.
GAGAGCAGTGGAGGCCTGGAACGCATTGCCGGGGTGGTGATGGAGACAGGTATGATAATGGCGTAGAGACTTTTAGATAGGCACATGGAAGTGAAGAATAGAGAGATATAGATCTTGTACAGGTGGCTGTGATCAGTTTAACTTTTTCATGTTTGGCATAATGTGAGCTGAAGGGCACTTTACAATGCTGTATTATTGGGTATTAACCAGGGGCCGCAGTTTAAGAATAAGGAGTAAACCATTTAGAGCGGAAACGAGGAAACACTTTTTCTCAAAGAGAGTGGTGAGCCTGTGGAATTCTGTGCCTCCGAGGGCAGTGGAGGCAGGTTTTCTGGATGCTTTCAAGAGAGAGCTAGATAGGGCTCTTAAAAATAGCGGATATGGGGAGAAGGCAGGAATGAGGAACTGATTGGGGATGATCAACCATGATCACATTGAATGGTGGTGCTGGCTTGAAGGGCCAAATGGCCTACTCCTGCACCTATTGTCTATTGTCTATTATTTTATGTTCTATGTTTATATCCAATATGCTTTGCTTACCATTATAATACTTGATGTGGATGTTGAACACCTGTATTGTGAACTGTTCCATTATGCATAGCTGAAGTTCTTCACTACTATGCACAACATTTTAAAAAATTGGTCAGGAAAAACTTATGTTATATAAAATGTACTTATTGTTGCTATAAAATGCTTATTGTATGTGTAAATTGACTATTTGGGACTAATATGATGAAGCCCTTTCCATTTTTGTTTCACATAATGTTCTGCTCTGCTGTGCTGTTCAGTTAGCTGAAGGCATATGCTATCCAAAGCTTAGCATGATTAGATTGCTTTTCCTGCAAAATAGTTACTGAATTTGATGCCATTTGGTGACAGTTTGTGTGGACAGCTGGGTGAAAACCAGTAATAAGAAAGTTTTCATTTTGAATGACTATACTTATTTTCCGTATTCTATTGTTGTCAGTCCATGGGTTCTACATAGTACTTTCATTTCTCTATTCCCAGAAAAATACAAGAACAGGAACAGGGTTTCACCCAGTCTTTTCATTTATACTTACCACTTTGCGAGAAACTTATCTTATGAACATATAGACTGCTTTTAAATAACTGCTTTTTCCAACTACTCCTTTGACTCGAACCCCCCACCCCCCACGCACACACACACACACACACACACACACACACACCTCCTCGCACCCTAACTTCTCCAATTTTCTGTTTTACTTTTTGAAGATGATTCTACCGGATTACCGTTCACTGGTTTGAATTCCCCACTGTTCTGATTGCCAAACTTCATGCAGGAGCCTACTCCATATATTCAGACTATTTAATACTGAAGGGTATTGGTACTTTCCTAGATCTGTCTTCACCCAACGCCCATGTGGTACTTTCTGGCAGAGCTCATCTTCAGTTCTCAGAAGTTTGAGATCTGTCTGATTTCCCTTGCTGCAAAATTAAGAACAAGGCTCAGTGGCACAGCAGTATGTTGCTGCCTTACAGCGCCAGACACCCAGGTTTGATTCTGACTGCAGATGATGTCTGTACGTAGCTTGTACATTCTCCCTGTGACTGCGGGGTATTCCTCCCCTAGTCCAAATCGTAACGTTTGTAGGTTAATTGGCTTATGTACATTATCCCCAGTGTGTAGGATAGTGCCAGTGTGCAGGTGACTGCTCGTTGGTGCAGAATCAGTGGGCCAAAGGGCTTGTTTCCATGCTGCATCTCTAAAGTCTAAAGGCTAATTGGAGTAGCCCAGCAGCTATCCCGTCTAGAAATGAGTTACTCATCTGCATGTTTGGCACAATATCACAACATATTTCTCATTAGGGAAGATATCCAGAATGATGCAGTGATGAATGTGACTTGTGTAAAAGTGAGACATTTTATTTCCCATTCTTGGGAGATTAAGGCCAGTATTAAATGTTCATTGGTGTTTCCTTGACATGAACTAACTTCTCTAATTGCAGGATGAACCAATAGAAAGGCACAGTATTCCAGAAGTTCCCAGGGAACATTTTGGTCAAAGGCTCCTCGTAAAATGCTTATCATTGAAGTATGTATGTTTACCTTTTAAAAAAAAATTGTATATGGTGTGCTTAAATTATATTGCAGATTGAATGATGGCAAATGCAATCCCCACCATCTCATAAAAGAGGGAGAGGGAAAACGGGCGGTATAGGCCAGTTAGCCTATTATTATCTGGAGTATGTTATAAAGGATGATAACAGGATCCTCAGACATTTTCAAGGGGATTAGACAAAGACAAAATAAATTTATGAATGGAAAATCATGTTTGACAAACCTACTGGAGTAACTGTTGAATAAATACATTGGAAAGAAAGGATATAGATTATTTAAATTTGAAGTAAGCCTTTGATAAAGTCCCATGTAAGGAATTCCATATGTGGGAAATAAAGGCATACAGGATTGGGGATAATATGCATGCATGGTTTGAAAATTGATTGACATAGAGCCACACAGCAAGAAAATAGGCCCCTTAGCCCAACCCATCCATGCTGACCAAGGTACCCCATCTAAGCTAGTCCTATTTACCTGCGTTTCCCTCTAAACCCTTCCTATCCATGTACTTGTCCAAGTGTCCTTTAAATGCTGTTTTGGTACCTGCCTCAACTACCTCCTTGGGTAGCTTGTTCCACATACTCACCACCCAGTGATAAAGTTGCCCCTTAGGTTTCTATTAAATCTTTCCCTCCATCTTAAACTTGTTCTCTGTTTCTTGATTTGCACACTGTGGGTTAAAGACTGTACATGAATCCTATCAATTCCCCATGATTTAATACACCTCTATAAGATCACCCATTAGCCTTTTGCGCTCTAAGGATTAAATTTCTAGCTTGCCCGACCTCTCCCTATAGATCAGGTCCTCTGATTCTGGCAACATCTTTGTAAATCTTCTGTGCAGTCTTTCCCTCTTAAAGACATCCTTCTAAGGTGACCAAAACTGAACAAATTACTCTAAATGCGGCCTCACCAAAGTCTTGTACAACTGCAACATCATGTCCCAATTTCTACACGCCATCTCTTGACTGATAAAGGCCAATGTACCAAAAGTCCTCTTTTTCCACCGTATCTACCTGTGACTCAGTTTTCAGGGAACGATGTAACTGTACTCCTCGATCGCTCTGGTCTATATCACTCCCCAGCACCCTACTATTTACTGCAGGTTCTGCACTGGTTTGGCTTCAGAAACTCAAAATATGTGGGGTGTTTATAATGATACTGGAGTGTATATCTATAATAATACTGTGCAACGACATTGTGTGAATATTGTGTGAAATTTTGGTCTCTATAACTAAAGAGTGATATACCTGCCGTTAAAGCGAATGCAGTGAAGGTTGATCGGAGTGAATCTGAAGATGGTATAACAAAATGAGAAATGTTTGACGTAACTAGGCCTAAATTCACGAGTTTAGAAGGTTGCAAAGGGATCTCATTGATGTTAATCTCTGACGTATAGGGAAACTGGATCCAGGAAGGATATTTTCTTTGGTTGGGATGAGGGTGGGGTGGCAGTTGGGAGTGTCTAGAACCAGGGGTTGCCATGTTGGTGCAACAAAAAGACATTTCAGTGAAATTAAGAGAAATCTGAAGAGAGATTTCTTTATTTGAGGGGGGTGGGGAGGAGGCCAAATAAGCGAGTTCGGTATTTCAACTGCGCAGGCCTAGGTCATAGGTCAGTCGGGAAAAACATCCTCGCTGGCTGAACTGCTGCGTGTGTACGGACCTGCTTATTCATTTCAATGAGATTTATAAATACATTTATCCATCAAATATGTCAGCAGTAGGCCACGGCGTACTCCAGGCTGCACAAATCCACAATTGTATCTATTTAAATTATTGACTCAATACAGCACCAACCTTGGAAAATGCAAGAATGCCTGGATCGAACCTGTCAATTATTAAATCCCTGGCATTAGCCTGAGTCACAGCCATTTAAATTTGATATTGATTTACACGAATCACTGGTTGTGTGGTCAACCAATCTGAGCTAAACTAGAGGCTTCACTCAGGAGTGGGTGGCAGCTCCCCAGCTGACGGGACCTGTTCTCGCTCTCTTTGAAGGGGGCGCCGTCCGCCCCAGCGAGTGGGCAAACGCGGAGCCAACTCGTAATATGAGTGGGAGCATTTTCTCAGTCAGACTTTGTCGACAGTTGGGGTGGGGGATCTGGGAGAGAGAGCTACCGATGCTGTACAGACGGAACAGTTTAATAACGACTCATTAAAATCCGTCCTTCGGCCACTCGGCAACCTGGGCTGATCTGATCTGACAGCTCTCTCGCTGGCTCGCTGCATGCCCGATTCTAACGCAGAGCCTCCACAAAACCTTTGGGCTTCGGGTAACATCTGCACAAAGAGCCTCTGCTAACTAGGACTGGTGAACTGTGCTGGTCAACGTGCACTGGGTGGGATTGCTGGGGGAAACACACTGCAACCACCGCAAACCTGGTACACCACAGACCCTCCACCCAATCTATCCAATACTGAAGGGCAGGCATTTTGCAGTTAAATGTCTTATATCAGATTGACTGCTCCTTCACGTGGCCAACCCTGTGCTCAATTTTCCTTGGAGATTAATCTTTGCCTTAACAGTACATTCACACCACCTGTAGGTAAAGCATCAGCCCACATCACATTGATACAGTCATGTCTGCCTCAGATTAAATATATTTTTACACATAAATTATGAATAAAGACAAGAAAAAATGTCAAACACAAGTAATATTTTCTTATTCCAGTAGCAAACACATTAAAGATTAAATGAAAATAATAAATTCTTTAACTTTTTGAATATCTCATAATTGCAGATTTATGAACTGAACTCGAACTGGGACTGTGTAAGTAGTGTGTGAACAGCAGAACAAGAAAGAAAGTTATTGAGTTGACAAAATTCTAGATTAATTCATTGGTAGAATAGTTAACAATTTATATACAGTTTATATAGCGCTGCGCTTGCTTTCTTTTCCCTGAATGACCTTTGATAAATTCCATGATTCATTGCGTTTATCGGAATACCGAACTCGCTTGTTGCTAAATGTATTTAAGATGGTAGATTTCAGGACACAAAAAGTATCAAGACATAAGTGATGGAGCAAGAATATGATATCGAGTAAATAGATCAACCATGGTTGGCTTGAATGGTGGAGCAGATACAAGAGGCTTGCTTCTAATTTCTATGTTTATGCAATTTGACTACAAAATTCTTGTCTTTATAGGTTTGAAATTGAAATTGAGCCAATTTTTGCAAGCTTAGCCTTGTATGATGTGAGAGAAAAGAAAAAGGTTGGTACTGTTAATATATTTTGGCCCTTAATTTTTTTTATTCTCTTTCTCTCTAAGGACACTTAGCAAGTTAATGAAACTTGTGTTCCATTAAATATAAATAGGAACTTTTTGTCAAATTTGCATTTAATGCTGGACAAGAATTAAGAGCAGAAATTTGGGTTAAATTTTCTTCTTCCTATCCGAAGTACTGTCTTGCGTGAGATCAAACGTGGAATATCTCGGCCCCCTGTGCAGCAGTGCATAACCAACTTTGGACAGCACCGTAACCAACCAAAGTGTCTGTGGATTCGTAAAATAGATCCTTTGATTAATGTTATTTTGCTCATCACATGTCATGTGAATGCAGTTCGCAACAGAATTTTCTCATGGGCCAGTTACAATGCTGGCTCTGTTTTGATGCAGTTTTGTTTATATGATGGATTGCAGATTCTCCTTGCTGTACTTTTCTTTGATTTGATTGTTGCAATGTAAATAACTGGGATAAATAACCTAAAGTACCCCTGGGTCAGCGACTATTTTTGCTTGTTAGGGAGTGTTGGATTAAGGCATATAATCTAAAATCGGAACGTTTGTGGGGCAATTAAGGTGTTTTTAGAGGTGAAGATAGGAAAATAAAAATCAACATGCAAAAGATGCGAATGTTTGAATTCCTCTCTGTAAATGTCAGTTGATGCGGGGTCATTTGTTAATTTAAAATTAGGAATTGTTATATTTTTATAATCAAAGATAGCAAGTGACATGAGGAATATTCCAAGGCTGAATTTGTAGGATCTCCCCAATGCATTCAATCTATTTAAAAAAATGACTTTGATAGTAATATTAAGGCATCTTTAAGGGGAAATTAACTTGCAAATGTTAAACTCCCTTTTCCATGAAATGTAATGTTACCCATTTTCTAGTTGCTGTGCTGTTACTTTTAATTGTGTTTGTCTTGTCTACTTCATTGTGCGTTGTTCCCTATTAACTGAAATTCCATGTGTGCATCTCTAGAGGGTAGCATGGAGCTAATGCAATTGAATTCGTTCCATTGAATATTTTGCAAGTTTTTAAAAATCGGATCTTTCATTTTTCTACGTTATACCAAATATTGTTTCTACTCCACAGATTTCTGAAAACTTCTTCTTTGATTTGAATTCTGAGCAAACTAAAGGCATGCTGCGACCTCATGTTCCTCCTGCAGCTATTTCAACGTTAGCCCGATCAGCAATTTTTTCAATCACTTATCCATGTCAGGATGTTTTTTTAGTTATAAAGGTAAGAAATGTTTGTTTTTAAATATTTTCTTCCCTTCTACTGCTCTCTAACACTGTGGTAAGATGTAGTCATGTTTGTTTTCCCTTTATTCTGCTTCAAATGTGAACCTGGACTGGACACTGATTATATGGTAATGGGCCATGGGGGTGGGAGAACAGAATGGGTTACCTTTGCTTACTGGCAGAAGTTACTCGAAAATCAGAAGGATAGGGGAGGAGCAACAACAACAACTTGTATTTATTGAAGCAGCTTTAATGTTAAACATTGATTGATATTTCTTACTGTTACCCAAAACTTGTATATGAATATTCAAGCCATTTGCAGATTACTGGAGTGAAGTGTGCCAAATTATCACCCAGCGAACTTGCTCCGCACAATTAAGTATAGTTTTAATTGGTCTTTTTAAAATTTACGTGAATAATGAGGGGAAAGTGTCTTACAAGCTACATGATCATTCAATTTATGAGCTCAAAATCAAGGAGAAACGGTTGTGATTGTCACAGGACATTTGTTGGGTATAGACCATACCTGTGCCAGGTTCAGCAAGATCAAGTGCACCTCAAGTTGCTGACCAGGTTCTTTCCCCTGACGGACAGTGATTGCCGTTGCCAGTATATTGTTTTTTTTCTTTACCTTAACAATATGCTCCCCCCCTGATCTTGGTGCATGCTCCAGCCCCTCTGGAGCAACACCTTCAGGTAATCGGACCTGACAGCGAAGGTAACAAATTGGTTGCACTAGCAGTTGAAGAATGCAGTTTTGCCGCAATTGACTTTGGCCGTCATGGCCAGTTCATCTGCAGACTGACATTGAGATTGGACAGAAGATATCACCCATAAGCAGGTAAGCTTCTTGTATCTATGATTTCCAGATCTAGCCAAAGGCCCTATGTATCACCCAAAGAAGAGATGGGAGTGGGCACCTTGCTTGACTCTACATTTGGTCAGGCAGCTTACTGTTTCTCACCTACAGGTTAGGACTGTACTACAGATGTTTATATAGAGCAGTCATACTCAATTACAGATTCCCTTCGCAAAAACGATTTTGATGATCTCTTTCATCATAAGTGTGTGCAATATGCTGTCAAAGATCTCTAGTCAGGCATTATTCACATAAAACTTTCTCGCCTCTTCACATCTTTCAAGATGCTTCTTTAAATTCACTTTTTGGATAAGCATTCAGTTCACCAGTCTTTAGCTTTAGATTTATTTCCATTTGAGTCATTCCTCTGTGAAAGGCAATTTATATTTATTTTGAAGGTAGTGCATAAACTCTTTGCTGGCCAAGAGTGTCAGGCTAGGTTCACTAAAGCAATCTCTTGCATTCTAATGTGAATTCTGAAACTTTCCCAAGCCCGTGTTTATAATTGAAGAGAACATGCGACCTGCTGTTATCAACGATTTTGTTTCGTTTTTCAGTTGGAGAAAGTTCTGCAACAAGGAGACATTGGTGAATGTGCAGAACCCTACATGATCTTCAAGGAGTCAGAAACAGCCAAAGTAATAGTCTTTCTGAAATATTTTGGGAATGTTAGGAATTTATATTTACCAAACAATGACTCTAACCTAAAACTAATATGTAATTTCTAAATTGTAATTGAAATGTTATAATTCTGAGTTGCTGTTAACAAGCTTGCACATAGTTATTAATTATGTGACAGTGAAGGTTAGACTGCCCTAGCTGAGTTTCTAACTCGCAAGTTTAAGAACGGTGTGGGACTAGATGATTCCTTCGGTGACGGAACATCAGTTGCCCTTAATTATATATATATTTTCATTTCTTACAGAACAAGGAAAAGTTGGAGAAGCTGAAGAGCCAAGCAGAGCAGTTCTGTCATAGATTGGGAAAGTACCGCATGCCTTTTGCTTGGACTGCCATACATCTAATGAACATTGTTAACAGTGCAGGAAGCCTGGAGCGAGACAGTACAGATTTGGAGATTGGAACAGGAGGTGATGCACATTTAACTGAATTTTCATAATTAACTTTCCATTCCAAACAGTTCCTCCAAGCGGAGCAACGATTCAGTCTAGAGAATGGTATTCCCTGCTCATTTTGCGGTGTCCTCTGCTTTGGAGAAACCAAATACACATTGGGTGACTGATTTGTGGAGCATCTGTTTTCAGTCGTGCGGGTGATCCCAACCTTCCTGTTGCCTACCATTTTAGTTCTCTATCTCACTCCTGACTCGTCCATCCCTGGCCTTGTGCAGTGTCATAACAAGGCCCAATGTGTAGGAATGTTGCAAAAATTTTAGATTTTTAAAATCAAGCCTGTAAGTTATAGTATCAGATAAATGCATTAAAAAAATGTGAATTTGATACCTAATTCACTTTTATATCTTCAGTATTAAAAAAGTTGTAGTAATTTTCATACTTGGAAATTAGCATCTTTTTCCCTATTGCTTTTCCATTGACTTAACACAAAAGCTGTGATCGAGGACAGTCAAAAGCTCATCTTTCTTAAAAATTAGAACTGAATGAAATTTTCAGTTATTATAGATTGAAGCATTCTGAAACAAATATGAAACATCTTACGTGGATGACCTGAAATTAAAAGCATATAATTAGTTAGTTACCTAATTGTAGCTAATGACAAAATTGACAGTTGTGACGGAAATAGTAATAAACACCCAGATTGCCTTGACAATTCAAAAATGTGATATTCTCAAGATCAGAACTTTAATATTATTGTATAATATGCTGTAAGTCCGTAACAGATAGGTAAATAAATCACAATTTCTAGCAATAGACCAAGTCTTTATGGAGAAGATCAGTTGCTGGCTGGTACATTGGCATATCATAATCAGTAGCATCATCATATTCCTCAGATTGTAACCAATAAGCAACTCTGTACACCTGGTTTTTCCTCAACTTTTCCATTTCGGCATTGTAAACTACAAGTTTTTGCTCTTCAAACCACGCATGACTTGCCTTTCTGCCATCTACTTTCCCATTAAGAGTGTCCTATAGATCATCACATTTGGAGTAGTTCAAATTCGTATAATCTCTGCGAATGCTGTCTAAATCAGTCTCTTTTGCTGGGCATTTGGATCGACAATTTTGCATTTCTTCTTCGGAGACATCTGTTTAAAATGTAAAGGAAAAAAAAACACTGAACAGCATTAACAGAAACAAGTTATTACTTGCAGTTTTAGAAAAAAGGGTAGAAATGCTAAAGTTAAACATGAAAACAAATAGTAAATACCCAACAAAAAATATTCATCAGTTTTATCAAATCAATTAAATTCATCTAATCAATTAATAAATTAATCTAAATTCAATTACTTGATCTAAACATCTATCCATTTCTTAAGAAAAGGCAAAAAAAAGCCTAAAGGGCCTGTCCCACTGTACGAGCTAATTCAAGAGTTCTCCCGAGTTTCCCCTGATTCGAACTCGGAGAATTACGGTAATAGCCGCTCGTAGGTACTCGGGGCTCACGTGGACATTTTTCAACTTGTCCACGAGAACATGTTGAAAAATCTTCACGAGTCTTCACGAGCTTACTGCGTTTCCAGAGTACCTGCCGTTAGCGTTACGAGCCGCTAAGAGACGTCCCGAGCTCCGGCGTAGCAGCTACGTAAATTCTACGTGCTTACCACGAGTTTGATTTTTTTTTAAACTTGGGAGAGCTCTTGAATTACCTCGTACAGTGGGACAGGCCCTTAAGTATCCAAATAATAAGTAACAAACTGATCCCTTTCACACAAGAATTCACAATATAACATGATTTTTAAATCTCACTTTGTCATGAACTTATATGCCAAATGGAAAGAATTTAATGTTTAATTCCCATAAATTAATCCAGAAACAGCCACTCTCGAGATAATCAAAATCATTATTTTTTGCACAATACATCTGACTAAAACTGCACTGTGGATATTTAGTATGAAAATATTGATCATGGATAGACAATAACACAAAATATAGATGATTTAGATGTTGTTATGACATGATTGCGCAAAAAAAAATGTGATTATCTTGAGAGTGGATGTTTCTGGAATGTGATCGATTGGAATGTTGCCATTGCCATAAACTTTAGACACGGCCGATTAATATGGGGACCTAAATAACATTTTTGCATCATAAAATTAAAATGAAGCCACACCAAAAAGCAAGATAGTATGTTAAATAAACGACATACTTTTTGTTTTGTCCTGATGTTGCGATCCGTGATGTTGAAGGCGTTTTTAGTCGCGTTTAACTTCAATCCAGCTATTAAATAGTCCAGTAAATTTTTTAATTTATTTTTAAACGGGAACGGTAGCGCGAACGATTTTTCTTCATCAGCTAGCAGCCCGAGGAAATCCCTCTCCGACAACCAGTACAAACCTGCATTTTAATCCCGCCCTCCCAAAGCCTCCGGAATCGCACGCACAGGCAGTGGCAGATCTCTAGCGCCGCTGATGGTAGGTTTTGTAACAACGCTACAATGTAAGCTTGAGAAATAGTACCTAATCTTCCTAATGGGATTTTGCAGCCTTCCAGATTCAATGTTAAATTTAAAAGCTATTTAAAAGCTCATGTTTTCACTGAGTATTATCACTGGCCATTTCTACTGTATGTTGTTCATCTATTATAATTGTTTATTTATTATTGTGAACTGACAAGACCTAACATGCCAGTCATCTCCCTGATTTTATTTGTGTTTTTTATAAATTATTTTCGCTCTTTTAACTGTCCTTATTAATCAATCAACCAGATTGCTTCCTCACCTACCACTGCTTGTGACTAGCCTAACCTGCGGTATTCTCTCTGTAGATTAACACTAACTTGTTTTCTCTTTCACAGTTCTGTTGAAGGATCATTTTTGACTTAAAATGTTAACTTTTTTTTCACTTTCCACTGATTCATCCTGAGCAGCCGAGTATTTCCAAACTTTTCTGTTTTATTTCAGTTTTCCTGCATCTGCAGATTTTTGGTTTTCTTGTTCCCAGATTTTGTTGTTGCTGTCAAAGCTTTAGAATATAGAACAGTGCGACATAAGAACAGGCCTTTCAGCCCACTATGTTGGTGCTGACCATCATGCCAATTTAAACTGCACATCTGTCTGCACCTGGTCAACATTCATATTTGTTGCCTGTTTGTGTCTGTCTAAATATCGCTGTTATATCTGTTTCCACCACTTCTTTTTGCAGCACATTCCTGTCTCAGTGAAATTCAATTTTAGACTTTCCCCATCTCACATTAAAGCTATGCCTTGGGGAAAAAGACTGACTGTTGGTTGATTGGATTAGTATTAAGGCACTGACTAGTAGGTAACAGGTGAATTAAAAAATAATAATTTTACTCTGTGGAAATTACTGGTTTAGTTCTTCATGTAATCAAATACAATTACTATTTTAAAGGACCAATTCAGCAGTTATTCCTGAACAGCAACATCGGAAGGAATGATGGGATTGAGAATGGCGGAAATAACATGTGGGATTTTGGAGGGATGTTCAAAGTTTAAGGCGTGGGGGAGGAAATTAGATACAACTTGTGAAGTTATGTTGCAGTATTTGGGGGAAGGGGCTTTCTGTGACACTGAGGATTTTCTTAATTGTGTGATGTAATTTCCCGATAGAGCGGAAAGGTTCTTGGTCAGAAAGAAGGAACTCCGGACTGGTCGGGAGACGCTCTCTTGAACGAATGTCAACCGGGGACGAATCATGCAACCTTTCGAGCTTCAGGCCTGCTACACTGACGGTCACAAACTTCTTCAAACAGGTATCCTGACATAGTTTCACATCATACATAAGAGTAGATAAGACCACCTGATATAAAAGCAGTTAGTAATTTTATCCATAAATACAACATACATCTTTCACTCCATTCTTTGCTTCTCTTTCACCTAATGCTAATGTCTAGGAGGGAGATCGTCTTAGTGATGAAGATTTGTATAAATTCCTTGCTGACATGAGAAGACCTTCATCTGTTTTGAGAAGACTAAGACCAATCACAGGTAAGTTGTTCTTCTCTGTTGCTTCTGACAGTAGCTGAAATGTGGGTGAAAGTGCTACTGTTAATGGGACTGTACATGCTGACATGGAATGTTTCATGGTAAAGCCTCTATCCTAAGTTAGCTTTTCTCCGCAGACAGAATGGTCGAAGCATGATATTTGGTCTCAGTGGCCAGAGAAAATCAGCTGGGCACCCAAATTTTGATCATAATTCAAATACATTATTGTTCCCAAATCCCCCTTCAGCAACACTCAAGGGTTGCTATTGACCAGAAACTCAACTCACCCACACAGATGTGGTGGCTAAAAGAACAGGTCAGTAGGATGGGTATCGTATCATACAAGATTATTATTGAGTGCTTTATGCTTGCCTGAGTGAGATGAATCTCAAAGAGTTAGATACCACCAAACCACCCTGTACATTCATCCCTTCCACCACTGATGCACAGTGGCTGCATTGTGGACCACGTACAAAATGCACTGCAGTTGCCTGCAAACGTGTCAAGGGAACACCTGAAGCTTCAGGTTCCCCACTAACATCATCTGGACTTTGAACTATTCACTGCTACTTTATTGCGTGGTCTAAGTCCTGGAATTTCCAATATAAGAATAATGTGGGAATATCTTCACCTTTATTTAAATGTAAATTTGCAGTTATTCTTCCAGTGGTATCTATATGCTACAGACAAAAAAAAAGATATGTAATCATGTAGATATTTATTGCATAATCAAGTCTGATGTTAAACAAGGTAATGTAGGTTGCAAAAACGTTTTGAATTGCAGGATGGATGTTATACTGAGCTATACAACAAGGATTTGAAGGATCTTTTCAGATTAATTTCAAAATGGAGAATCTGGGATTATTCTTCCTGAGCAAAAAAGATTGAAAGAAGATTTGCTGGAAGTGCCCAAGATAATGACTTGTTTAGATCAGATAAATAGAGGGATTTTGCATTCATTAGCAGATGGTGTGTGGGCCAAGGGATACAGATTTAAAATCTTGCGCACAAGGCACAAGAGTGATACGAGGATTACCTTATTTTCATCAGAGAGAGTCATCATCTGGAACTCGCTGTCTGTAGGGATGGTGGAAACAATTAAAATGGTGCCTTCAATAAAGAATTGGATAGAAAGAATAATTAACAGAGCATCAAACAGAGGAATGGGACCAAAGAATTGTCCTTCTAGCAGTTGGCATTGTCCCAATTAACCTAATGGCCTCCAACTGTGCTGTAAGACTTAGGTGATTTTCAGTGATTGTAGAGAGTGTTATTCTTTCATTCCTAAAAAATACTCCTAAACCTAGAAAATACTGGAAATGCACAATCAGGATCTGTCAGCTGTTGAAGGGCTAGATTTTCATGTGATCTTCAACATTAACTTTATTGTTCTTAAAATTCACAAAATTTAAGAATCTGCCTGGTTCTTAAAATTTACAAAAATGACTGAATAACCATTGTATCATTGGCATACAAAGTGCTGGAGTAATTCAGTGGGTGTGGCAGCATTCCTGGAGAATTTGGATAGATGAAGTTTCAGGTCAGGACCCTTCTTCATACTGATTGTAGGGGAGGGTGGGGAGAGGAGAGGCGTGACGGGTAATAGCTGGACGCAAGTGAGGCAAATGGTTGAATCAAAGGCCAGAGATTAACTGGACTGGACTAACATACTGAGATATATCGAAGATAGCCAAAAAGTTGGAGTAACTCAGCGGGACAGACAACATCTCTGGAGAGAAGGGAATGGGTGACGTTTTGGGACAAGATCCTTCTTCAGAGATCTATCACTCGGCTTGAGTCTCACTAATCTTTTACCCTTCAGTTCATTCTCTGTCCATTCACATTCTGGACACCTTCGGAGCCCTCCACTTAGCAATGATGAAATGTACCAATATTTTTAAACGATGATTCATTGTTTCAAAATTCCAGAATTTGCAGCTCTACCATCTGAAATGTAATAGTGTTAAAACTTTTTGAAGTTCTCCTTTCCCTGAAAGAGCATCTCTTAATGTTTCATTTTTATTTTCTATATGCAGCCCAACTCAAAATCGATATTTCTCCAGCTCCAGAAAATCCCCATTATTGCCTCACGCCTGAGTTACTACAGGTCAAACCCTATCCTGACACTCGAGTCAGACCGACAAGAGATATCCTGGAGTTTCCATCGAGGGATGTCTATGTTCCTTACACCACCTACAGGTGAGATTAATACACCATACACTATACAGGTTCTTCATAACTTGTATAGTGTGCAAATAATTCTTTGGGGAAAATAGTTAGGGACATTGAGCAGAGCTGCACCTCACAGTCAATTCTGATTGAACATTTGTGTAGGAAGGAACAGCAGGTGCTGGTTTAAACCAAAGATCAGCACAAAATGCTGGAGTAACTCAGGGGGGCAGGCAGCATTAGAAGGGTCTGAAGAAGGGTCTTGACCTGAAATGTCACCCATTCCTTCTCCAGAGATGCTGCCTATCCTGCTGAGTTACTCCAGCATTTTGTGTCTATCTTATTGAACATTTGTTCACTTGCTTTCATTAATAAATTGAATATGGGCCATTTGAGACTGTGGAGCAGTTCCTGTCAAAGGCTTCTCTTTTGTGATTGTTATGGTTAATCTGATTGGTCGACAGGCTGCAGAAATGTGTTATTCTGTCTATTTGCTGCATGAAAATAGCCAATGAAGTACTGCAAATATAGCGATGTCAAAATGCCGGAGTAAAATTTGGATCAAAAGCCATCTCATCATCTTGCACCTAAATTTGTCTATAAACTGCTGTGTGACCAGCGCCAATACAGTGACCTGTATATCTTCTATGCAGATTTGGATAAAGCAGATGAAGATAAGATTGAATATCAGTTTGCCATCAGGATTTGGGGATTTGATTTTGTGAGAACACTGAGAATTTGTCAATAAAGATTAGAATTAACGAGATTGGATTTCCAAGAGATAATGTTTCTCTTGAATTATCCCGCTGCATTTTTACCTTCCTTTGGTAGATTTTCTTCTAACTGTCCTAACTTTACGTTATTCAGTAAAAGTTTAAAAGAGTTAGTGGTATCGTGTCTTTTAAGGGTTAGTCTTTATGTAAACATCAATTTTTAAGAAATTACCAACATTATATTCACTGTGATCACTCTGTCGAGGCACCTTGGGAAAGTGCTTAACTAGGTCAAGATGGTATTATTTCTACTAATTCATGGGAAACCTGAAATGTGACTTACATGAAGATTAGATAAAGGATCAAACAAATAATATGACTAATTATATGAGTACAATAGCCTTCAGTACAATGGAAGTATTCCGAGCCAGGAATATATCTTTATTCTACTTTATTTTATCAGACGTTAATGTCATTATTTGGAATTAGTATCTGCGCAGACGTAAAGAAAAAAAATTAAAAACTCATTTACAATGGAACTAATTTTGGAAGATTTTTTTCAATTAAAATTAAATATGCAGTGCTATTGATTTAAGTTTAGTTCAGCTGTCATTGTACCTATGACATGATTAGTTGACTTTATGACCATTTTAACAAGAATTTAACATTTATAATCTTGGAAATAAAAATGTTGTTAACAGGAAAACACCACATTCAAGACACAATGTCAGGTTCCATGTGAACCTGTTCCCACTTTTGCTTTGACTCTTAGCTGGATGACTGTAACTTCAGCAACACTTGAGATATTCAACATCGTCCAGAAAATAGTGGTCAGCTTGATGAGCATCCCCGTCTTTTTGTACCCATCCCCATCCAACTAAACAGTCATATCCTTCACCATTGAAACACTGTGACTTCAATGGGTGCCACAAAAAGAAAACATTGTGGTCACTTGCCAGGGCTATATGATTGAACCTTGCATCTCTACTGTCCCTGCTATCAAGCAGGAGAATCAGGTTTGAAGAAGGGTCTCGACCCGAAACGTCACCCATTCCTTCTCTCCAGAGATGCTGTCTGACCTGCTGAGTTACTCCAGCTTTTTGTGTCTACCTTCGATCAGATCAGACATATGGGAGCCATCATCTACAGGCTCCCCTTTAATTCACGCATTATCCTGAATTGGAAACATATCCTTTTTTTCATCGTTGCTAGGTCTAAATTCTAGAACGTGCTGTCTGACTGAATGAGCATGTTGCAGCACAGGGACATTCTTTTACACACAACAGCCAAGTTCTATTTCAATTTCTCTTTAATGCATTTATACATTACCTCATCAGATCTTTTAATCTTCACCTTTCCGCGAATCCTTTGTAATGTTTATTGGATCCCAATTACTGGCTGCTTTCTTTGTCTTTTACAGCTCCCCTCTTTCATAATTTAATTACCTTTCAGATGAAAACCATGATGTCCTTTCTTCTAATCACCTATTTTTTATTTTTTATTTGAATCCATTGTCATGGGAAATGATAGTTAAGGCTTTATTTCATTAGATTTACCTGAATAACTTTAAGCATAGCCGGTGTAATTTCTCATGCTGTTGTCTCTGTCTTTGGTAGAGAATTTCATTCCTGCCTTTTCAGTCATTGTATTGAAGAGATTTCCCAGGAGGTTACCAGACAGTGTAATCTATCTCCCTTTCTTGCAGACTGAAGGTATACTTTATGAAATGCCTGTCACTTTTCTAGTCTTCCAATTCAATGTGCAGGCTGTAATCTCCTTGTCGTATTGTATGGTGTGCCTTTTCCAGTCTGAACCAAAATGTATGTATCATCAGCATCTGCTCCTATGCTGCCAGCTTTAAACAACATTGAAGAATAATTTGAGAATAAAAACATTTATAAAAGTGAATTAGTACATGCTTAAAGTGGAACTTAAGGCCCAGATCAGCTTTGATTCCACTCAACCAAGCTCCACATGTCCAAGTGGCCCACTTTATCATTTTGAAAAATGGTGACCTGAGTAGAAATCATAGCCAAAGCCCAACACAACATTGTATCTTCATAATTTCTGTGGAGGCCAAATTAAAAAAATATTTGAACTCTGGATGACCATCCTTAGTCTTGCTGATTTCCTGATTTCATTTTGGGTACCAAAGGAAGGACATTAATTACTCTTGTCTGTCCAATGATGTAGCATTTCAGGGTAAGATTGTTCTCCACTGACTCATTCTCAAAAGTACTTGTGAATATAAATATCAGCTTAACTGTTTAACTGTGATGTCCTTTCAATAGACTTCTGACTGTGCTTGCTTGTTTGTTTGTCCTCTCCCCCTCTCCCCCCCTCTCCCTCTCCCTCTCCTTTTTTTACTATCTTACTTTATCTCTTGAGGTACCTGTGCTATTGTACTATATTATTCAGCGAAAACAGAGAGAAAAGGAAATGCTCCCTTTGGCTGAATGTTACCAAATTGCAGAATAATTACAGCTTGGAGGGAGGATATTTGTCTTGTTGAGTCTATGCCATCTAGTCTCTATCCTGCCCTCTTCCCATAGCAGGTACCTTTTAGAATGGTAGGATTGAATCTGCTTCCAACTGCAAACCTTGCCAATTCATTCCAGACTCTAACCACTCTCTGTGTTTAAAAAAAAATGTTTCTCATGTCATTTCTATTTTTAACTAATCACTTTCATTATTTGTACCCTGGTCTTCACCTTTCCATCATCTGAAATATTTCTCTTTAACCGCTATGTTCATAATTTTAAATACCTCTTTCTGATCTCCTCACAGCTATTGGTGTTCCCCTGCTCCAAATGCCCTTGACCTTGATGGTAGAGGTCACGGGATGGAGAGGTGCTATAATGAAAAACATGAAGCCCATTATCCTAAACAAATTTGAATCACTTTCTCATCCTGTTCATCCATTATCAACTAACTGTGCACATATACTTTCTTTTGCCCCTTTTATAACTTTGCCTCCTCATATTCTTCTCACTTCAAATTTCATCTGCCATCTGTTTTTCAATTTCACCAGAGGATTTCGATACAAGTCGTATTGTTCTTTAAAAAATTACTATGCCTTTGAAGTTTTGCGTTATCTGCAGATTTGTACTTTGTAAAATTATACTTGATCCAAGTCATTGGTGTGTAGAGTCATAGAGTGATACAGTGTGGAAACAGGCCCTTTGGCCCAACTTGCCCACACCGGCCAACATATCCCAGCTACACTAGTGCCACCCGCCTGCGTTTGGATATCCATCCAAACCTGTCCTATCCATGTACCTGCCTAACTTTCTTAAAAGTTGGGATAGTCCCAGCCTCAACTACCTCATCTGGCAGCTTGTTCCATATACTTGTAACTTTGTGTGGAAAAGTTACCCCTCAGATTCCTGTTAAATCTTTTTCCCTTCACCTTGAAACGATGTAGATGAACAATAGCCCTGGTACTTACCTTTGATGTATTCCACTTGCCTCCAGTTCAAAAAGCAACCTTTCACTGCTGCTCCCTGTTTCCTGTTGCTGAACCAGTTTACTGACAATGCTGCTGGGGCATTTCATTAGAAGCTTTTTGAGAGTCTAGTATACCTCATCAACAAGACTTGCCTCATTAGCCCCCAATATCCAATATTTCTGTACAGTTAGCTATACATGCTGAAACAAGGAACAGCACATGTTGGTTTGCAAAAAAGACACAATGTGCTGGAGTGACTCAACAGGTCAGGCAGCATCTCTGGTGAATATGGATAGGTGACGATTGTTTTCAATTATGTTAACAGCTGTGTTTTATTTTTTTCTGCACTATATTACTCTGTGCTTGCTTATCCAGGAAGCACTGCTTTTAATTTATTTATCTGCTTTCCACCATCATGGAGTGTACCTAGACTCTAGCTGAAAATCTTAATCTTAAAGGCTTCCCATTGTTTAATGACATTTCTGCCTATAAGTCTTTGATTCCAGTTTACCTGATCTGTATCTGATTTAATGTGAGTTGTGAGTTGGATGTGGCCCTTGTGGCTAAGGGGATCAGAGTGTATGGAGAGAAGGCAGGTACGGGATACTGAGTTGGATGATCAGCCATGATCATATTGAATGGCGGTGCAGGCTCGAAGGGCTGAATGGCCTACTCCTGCACCTAATTTCTATGTTTCTATGTTTAATCTCTTTGAAATTGGGCCTTCTCTGATTCACTGATTTTATCTTGGATCAGTCTGTATTCTTTTCTGTACTGCGTAGGATATTTTCAGCCAAAGGTTCCCATTGATACTTGTTACCTCTTTCCTGGCTCTATTCCAGAACTAGGTCTAGGAATGGACTAAAACATATTGGTGAAGAGACTTGAAGTCACCTTACTTTGCTTACTTTGCCTTTTATATCATCCAGGTCTATATTTGGATAGTTAAATCATCATTATCACTCATGCCTAAAGTTAGCACCTCTCTGTCATTCCCATTAGTTCCTTGTATATGGCAACCTGTAGAGCAGTCCCAGTAGGGTCATTGCACCTCTTTAGCTTTTTATGTCTTAACAGATATATTCTGTTCTTGACCATTTCAGGTTGTCAACTCTCTCCAGAGATACAATACTATTAGTACTGTCTTTAGAGACTGTAGAGTCTCTGCTTCGTTCTTCCCTTCCTGTGTTATATGATTATTTAACACCTTCTAGGTTAGATTTAGACGCAAACCTTTTTTTTTTTTTAGTATGGCTTCTGTTAATGTGACCCCAGAATCCCATGTGATTAGCTGCACTTGTAGATCACCAACCTTGTTTAAAACGCTTTTTGTATTTTAGTGAATGCACTATAAACCTACTATGCACCTATTTTATTGATGCAATAACCATATCATTGCTAAGGCATATAAAGTACATGCAGGATAAGTAACTTTCATGGAGGGTTGTGTAATATGACTGTAATGTTTGCTTTAATTATCATTTGAGGTTTTAAGGTTAAAAATTGACTGTGGTGGTTATTGAGGTCAGATAAAGCTTGCTTGATATGATTGGCTCGCTTTTTTTAATGGAACTTGCGGAAAGAGGTACATGACCGAAAGTTTAAACTCTGGGCAGAACTTTGAAAGCTCCCAATAGATCAATTTTTTTTTGTGGGCAGAACCAGAAGCTATTTAATCATCTCTGCTGAGTCAGCGGAGTTGGCTTTCAGAGATTGAGAGTTGGGGAAACGGGGTCAGATGATGCTGCTTTGGTCTCTTAACACATGCTGGAAAGAGTCCTTCACGAAAAACAGCTTAAAACAATGGAGACACGTGGTTGTGAAAGTTCAGACAGTTCAGAAAGTAACCTTCTGACATCTAATAGAGAGATTAAACGAGAACATACCAGTTTGAAGTTTGATCTTCATTTTATGAGAAGTTGCGATGAGGGACTGAAGAAACCCGCCAGACCACATACGTGTCAATCTTCAAAGTAGCTGTATGAACCCACAGAATAGTTGCTACCCTAACTATAGAGAGATTGAAGGCTAGAACTACCGAATGATCTTTATGAGAATAGGGTTGGGAGTGGAGGGCACGTAATCCCTCATCGCAACTTCTCATAAAATAAAGATCAAACTTCAGACTGGTAAGTTCTCGTTTAATCTCTCTATTTTATTTCAAAGACACGTGAGTGACTACGTGAAGATTTCAAAGATCTGTGGTTTCATACTGTGACATAATCTGTGTGTGAAAACACTAAAACAGATAAACCATTAATGGCAGGAAAAACATGAGGTATTAATATCACGATGCTAACTTGCATACATGGCCATTGCTCTAAACTGGCCTGTAGTCCCAATAGACTATTGAGTTAGACAATAACTTATGCAACATTGTGCATAATTCTATCTGCAAACATCCAGACATATTCCACCAAATTTATAATTTGTTAAGCTGCATTATGTAAACCTCATGCTGCATGATGAAAGTGAAAACCATTGTATTGGCTGCTAATGAGCCATCAGCAATATCTTGAGAGTATTGAAAGAAAATCATTATCTTCCATATCATAGGCACTAGCAACTGAGTGCACTTGTATGCCTAATGACATCCCTGATCTCTGCCGTGGTGGGTATGCTGTCAACCTCAAATGCACACAATCCTGCTCATTTGCTTATGAGATTATTTCTATAACAAGCTACCCTAATGTCAGTATGACATAGAGACTAGGCCAGAGATTGAGCAAGGATGTGTTCTTAATGCTGAGATAGCTGCTGAAAGCATAATCATTTTAAGATACTGGTCCCATTAGGGAAATTTTGAGGAATATGTGCACAACAAATACTGATATACATCGCACACTACAATGAGTGTAGGCTATTAAGGTGGTGAAATAAAGGACACCCTGCATTACGTTAGAGAATAGTGGGTGAAGAACTAATCATTTACGTCCCACTTATGGTATAGCAGACATGATAAAGCAGCACAGGAACTGTCAATTGTGCTGTCCCATGAAGTTTATCTAGGCTCAAACTGGTAAGCCACACAACTTTGTTACTTCCGTATAAAATTGACTCACACATGTTGTTCACAAGCTTCTCATACAATCGTGCAGAGCTAGCTGGCCGAGAAGACAGGCTGTCCCAGCCGACACAAGTGAAGGAGTAAATAAGAATTGCTTCAGCCGTCTGTCTACCATGGCGTGACTGAAGAGGGAAACTGGTACTATTAAATTCCATGTTGCCTTAAATGTAATATTGCCAAAAATATCTACCGACAATGCATAAGATTTATCATTTGCAATTTTGCATAATACCCAAAACTCGGTGACATAATGCCCTTAATCTGAGACGGGCAGCATAGGCTTTCACCACTAGCTTTGTTATAAACAGCAGAAACTGTGCCTATGTGTTTAGATATGACAGAGTATGCAACTACAAGATCGATTCTCTGAGTTACTTAAATTGCAGACACCTAATCATCTATCTTAAACTGGGTAAGTGTACCCACAATTTGATTAGCCTAACGCTATCCTGATTCGGCCTGCACCATATTTCTGTAATCTTGAGAAAAATACCCCTCTAGTCCTTGGTCAGACCACATATCCTCGGATGAGTTGTCACTGAATGTACTTGGAACCGCTGTTCCTCCGTAGATCCTACAGACGGAATTTCTGTGGGGCTCCGCTACCCGCGGAAGATGCATATCTAGCTATTCATACATATCGCTGATAATATAATCAGCAGCTAATGACTAGAGCTGAACCACAGTTTTCCTTAGATGTGAGAAAACTAGTTCCCTGTCAACTCTTGACTAAGAGCCACGATGAATACGTAGTGTTTTCCTTCAGAGTGGAGATTAGTATAATGTAAAACTGAATCAAGAATCACCTCGCAGACTTTGACTGAGACCACATGTTTAAATCTCCAGGGTGCATAACACAATTTGTTGGACGCATCAATCAATCAGGGATAGTGGTATTGAGAATCTATGGATTATTATGAATACATTGTTGATTTACAACATGACCTGCCGGTCAGAAAAAGTTATAATATATTGCAGACGAGCTTTCTGCTGGTAACTATCTGTCCCAGAGAAAATGGCAATGAATATTCCAATGAACCAGTAACTGCTAAATGAGGAGAAAAAAAATCATATGTTGAGAAAAAACTTCAACTACTTAATTCTATTGTCCAGTCTGATAACCTCTCATAGATGATGAAGCAGTGCTTTTCTGGTCACTATGACTCGTATAGTCAGCCAGTTTCATGATGGTCTACCCTGATCCAGGGTAACCAAACTGTTCCTACTTGGAACTTACATATGTTACTGTGTAAGGCACCTTGCCAATGTCTCTACATCAACCAGATGTTATCCCAGAGACTGAAAAAAACAACTAGACAGCCCATGCTGGTAGTAAACCTCAAGCTGGGCCGACAGACTGCTCCATTTTGAAGTTTACGGAGGTTAATAATGAGACCTACTTACCAGCGTCTCTAACCCCAGGTCGCTTACCTTTGTTGGAGCTTCAGCGAAGTTCCATTTGCAGACTCTGTCCATCATGTTTGTCGTTTCTGTTAGATAGCTGATGCTGCTAGCCAACTTCTCTTTGTTTGTCATAGGCATTGTAGTGGCTAGTCCGTCCCCGACGGTGCAGCAATTTTAGAGGCAAAAGCACACCGCTTTTCCTCATGCGATTGTCGTACATCATGCATTAAAGCATGGGCTCCCGGCAGATGGTCATGTTCGGGCTCATGTATGGAGTTAGTCCGTATCGACCTTTGACACTCTCTTAGAGTGGGAAAATTGCACCCTGAACCAGGTGTTGCCATATCCATATGCCTCGAACTGTCTGTGCATGCTTCTATACCAAGCATATTTTGCGACACCATCTCCGATAGTCTTTCGGGTTGGGGGAAAATACGGACCTTGAACCCAAGGCAGCTGCAGGCATATGACTTGAACTGCCTGTGTATGCTTCCGTAATACGGGCATAATATATATGGCTCCACCTTCATACTTCATACATCCGAATGGGAGGACTTATGCAAACCTGAACCAGGAGCTGCCTCAGGCATGTGTGCATATACTTTAGCACCATCTCCGTTCATTTGAGTGGGAGGATATTTAAAACCCTGAACCAGGAGCTGCTGCCTGACATGCCTTAAGATGGAGCATTCCTTGTGTTATAATTTGATTTATCAGATGTTCGTAATTGAGACAAACCCCAATCATGTCTGACATAGATGTCCCAAGACTTGGCTATGACTTGGCTTTGACTTTGCCCCGACTTGGGGTTGTCAGGTTGCTCCTTTCAAAGGCCCAGGAGCGGTTGCAGTGGGAGGAGCGACGTCCGACCTGTAAGTTTAAAAACTCGTTCGCGGGGCTTGTTTTCGCAGAGGCCCAGGAGCGGTTGCAGTGGGAGGAACCTAAATCCGTAACGTTCAATTCGCAGCTCGCAGTTCAAAACAAGTGGGTTGAGGAAGCCGCTGATTGGTGGAAGACGACTCGAGGGAGCAGCTGATTGGCAGTCAGATTTCTTTCAGCTAAAATCCTTGTATTGTATTGTATATTGTATTGTATCCAGGGTAAGGGGGAGGATGAGTGCCAGGGCAGCTTACTGTTCTGGATGTCAGATGTGGGAGGTCATGCAGTCAGATAGCTCTCCAGACGTCCACATCTGCGCCAGGTGCGTCACGATGTTGCTCCAAATGGACCGTATTCGGTACCTGGAGCAGCAGGTCGATGACCTCCGTCTGGTCAGGGAGAGTGAGGAAGCCATAGAGAGGAGCTACAGACAGGTGGTCACTCCAAAACCACAGGAGGCAGAAAAGTGGGTCACGGTTAGGAGAGGCATGGGGCAGAGGCAGGGACTAGAGAGTACCCCGGTGGCTGTACACCTTGGCAATAAGTACTCCTGTTTGAGTACTGTTGGGGGGCACAGCCTACCTGGGGGTAGCAACAGCGACCGGGCCTCCGGTACAAAGACCGGCCCTGTTGCTCAGAAGGGTAAGGAAAAGAAGAGGAGGGCAGCAGTAATAGGCGACTCTATAGTTAGGGGGTCAGATAGGCGATTCTGTGGACGCAGTCAGGAGACCCGGATGGTAGTTTGCCTCCCAGGTGCCAGGGTCCGGGATGTGACTGAACGTGTCCAAGATATCTTGTAATGGGAGGGAGTGGTCGTGGTACACATAGGTACCAATGACATAGGTAGAAAAAGAGAGGAGGTCCTGAAAGGAGAATTTAGGGAGTTAGGAGGAGTGTTAAGGAGACGGACCGCAAAGGTAACAATCTCAGGATTACTGCCTGTGCCACGCGACAGTAAGAGTAGGAATGGAGCAAGGTGGAGGATAAATGCGTGGCTAAAGGACTGGTGCAGAGCGCAGAGATTCAAGTTTCTGGATCATTGGGACCTCTTTTGGGGAAGGTGTGACCTGTACAAAAAGGACGGCTTGCACTTGAACCCGAGGGGAACCAATATCCTGGCGGGGAGATTTGCAAAGGCTACTGGGGAGACTTTAAACTAGATCAGTTGGGGGGAGGGACTCAAATAGAGAAAGCACGTAGTCCGTTTGTGAGGCAGGAGGCAGAGAAGAGAAGCAGTCAGACGCAACACGTAGGGGGGAAAGAAGAAAAAAATAACAAATGGAGAATAAGAAGTGGAGGGTTTCTTAAATGTGTGAGCAGAGAGACAGAGGGGTGTAAAATGAGGATAGGAGCAATAGGTAGCAAGGTGAAAAGTGGCAGGCAGACAAATCCAGGGCAAAAATCTAAAAGGGCCACTTTTCAACATAATTGTAAAAGGGGCAAGAGCGTTGTAAAAACAAGCCTGAAGGCTTTGTGTCTCAATGCGAGGAGCATTCGTAATAAGGTGGATGAGTTGAATGTGCAGATAGCTATTAATAATTATGATATAGTTGGGATCACGGAGACATGGCTCCAGGGCGACCAAGGCTGGGAGCTGAACATTCAGGGATATTCAATATTCAGGAAGGATAGACAGAGAGGAAAAGGAGGTGGGGTAGCGTTGCTGGTTAGAGAGGAGATAAACGCAATAGAAAGGAATGACATTAGCTTGGAGGATGTGGAATCGATATGGGTGGAGCTGCGAAACACTAAGGGGCAGAAAACGCTAGTGGGTGTTGTGTACAGGCCACCTAACAGTAGTAGTGGAGTTGGGGATGGCATCAAACAGGAAATTAGAAATGCGTGCAGCGAAGGTAAAACCATTATAATGGGTGACATCAATCTACATATAGATTGGGTGAATCAAATTGGCAGGGGTGCTGAGGAAGAGGATTTCTTGGAATGTATGCGGGATAGTTTTCTAAACCAACATGTAGAGGAACCAACGAGAGAGCAGGCTATTCTAGACTAGGTATTGAGTAATGAGGAAGGGTTAGTTAGCAGCCTTGTTGTACGTGGCCCCTTGGGCAAGAGAGACCATAATATGGTTGAGTTCTTCATTAGGATGGAGAGTGACATTGTTAATTCAGAAACACGGGTCCTGAACTTAAAGAAAGGTAACTTTGAGGGTATGAGACGTGAATTGGCCAAGATGGACTGGCAATTGATTCTTGAAGGGTTGACGGTGGATATGCGATGAAAGGCATTTAAAGACTGCATGGATGAACTACAACAATTGTTCATCCCAGTATGGCAAAAGAATAAATCAGGGAAGGTAGCGCATCCGTGGATAACAAGGGAAATCAGGGATAGTATCAAAGCAAAAGATGAAGCGTACAAATTAGCCAGAAAAAGCAGCCTAGACAGGGAGAAATTCAGAGACCAACAGAGGGGGACAAAGGGCTTAATTAGGAACGGGAACATGGAGTATGAAAGAAAACTGGCAGGAAACATAAAAACTGACTGCAAAAGTTTTTATCGATATGTAAAGCGCAAAAGATTAGTTAAAACAAATGTAGGTCCCTTGCAGTCAGAAACGGGTGAATTGATCATGGGGAACAAGGACATGGCAGACCAATTGAATAACTACTTTGGTTTTGTCTTCACTAAGGAAGACATAAATAATTTGCCGGAAATAGCAGGGGATCACGGGTCAAATGAGATGGAGGAACTGAGTGAAATCCAGGTTAGCCGGAAAGTGGTGTTAGGTAAATTGAATGGATTAAAGGCCGATAAATCCCCAGGGCCAGATAGGCTGCATCCCAGGGTACTTAAGGAAGTAGCCCCAGAAATAGCAGATACCTTAGTGATAATTTTTCAAAACTCTTTAGATTCTGGAGTAGTTCCTGAGGATTGGAGGGTAGCTAATGTAACCCCACTTTTTAAAAAGGGAGGGAGAGAGAAAACGGGGAATTACAGACCATTTAGTCTAACATCGGTAGTGGGGAAACTGCTAGAGTCAGTTATTAAAGATAGGATAGCAGCGCATTTGGAAAGTGGTGAAATCATTGGACAAAGTCAGCATGGATTTACGAAAGGTAAATCATGTCTGACGAATCTTATTGAATTTTTTGAGGACGTAACTATTAGAGTGGATAAGGGAGAAGCAGTGGATGTGTTATATCTGGACTTTCAGAAGACTTTCGACAAAGTCCCACACAAGAGATTGGTATACAAACTTAAAGCGCATGGTATTGGTGGTTCAGTATTGATGTGGATAGAGAACTGGCTGGCAGACAGGAAGCAAAGAGTAGGAGTGAACGGGTCCTTTTCAGGATGGCAGGCAGTGACTAGTGGGGTGCCGCAAGGCTCAGTGCTGGGACCCCAGCTATTTACAATATACATTAATGATTTGGACGAGGGAATTAAATGCAACATCTCGAAGTTTGCGGATGACACGAAGCTGGGGGGCAGTGTTAGCTGTGAGGAGGATGCTAGGAGGCTGCAGGATGACTTGGATAGGCTGGGTGAGTGGGCAAATGCATGGCAGATGCAGTATAATGTGGATAAATGTGAGGTTATCCACTTTGGTGGCAAAAACAGGAAGGTAGACTATTATTTGAATGGTGACCGATTAGGAAAAGGGGAGATGCAGCGAGACCTGGGTGTCATAGTACACCAGTCATTGAAAGTAGGCATGCAGGTGCAGCAGGCTGTGAAGAAAGCGAATGGTAAGTTGGCATTCATAGCAAAAGGATTTGAGTACAAGAGCAGGGAGGTTCTACTGCAGTTGTACAGGGTCTTGGTGAGGCCACACCTGGAGTATTGCGTACAGTTTTGGTCTCCTAATCTGAGGAGAGACATTCTTGCCATAGAGGGAGTACAGAGAAGGTTCACCAGACTGATTCCTGGGATGGCACGACTTCCATATGAAGAAAGACTGGATAGACTCGGCTTGTACTCGCTGGAATTTAGAAGATTGAGGGGTGATCTCATAGAGACTTACAAAATTCTTAAGGGGTTGGACAGGCTAGATGCAGGAAGATTGTTCCCGATGTTGGGGAAGTCCAGGACAAGGGGTCACAGTTTAAGGATAAGGGGGAAGTCTTTTAGGACCGAGATGAGAAAATCGTTTTTCACACAGAGAGTGGTGAATCTGTGGAATTCTCTGCCACAGAAGGTAGTTGAGGCCAGTTTGTTGGCCATATTTAAGAGGGAGTTGGATGTGGCCCTTGTGGCTGAAGGGATCAGGGGGTATGGAGAGAAGGCAAGTACAGGATACTGAGTTGGATGATCAGCCATGATCATATTGAATGGCGGTGCAGGCTCGAAGGGCCGAATGGCCTGCTCCTGCACCTAATTTCTGTGTTTCTATGTTTCAGCAGCCGAACCAGGACTAGCTGTGCAGATCGATGCTCTGTTGGTATCCTCATTTACCAAACAGGCTGCATGTGCTAGTGACTCCGAGTCCTGCTCCCCTCCGGTGCCAACAGAGTATTACAGGGAAGGACTGGAGTACCTCTGGCCCCCACACGCCAGACAGAGTGGGAGAAATGTTGCAACCCTGCCAGGTGTTTGTCATAGGCAATGACGTTTACATGACTGAAAGAACCCTATCCCTATCATTATTAAATTAGAGATTTGATCACTTTATTGATATGCATAAAGTTGGTGGCTTTTGGAAAGGAATCTTCCACAGTCCGCTCTAATGAGCGGAAATTACCATGACGCCACCAGGTGTAGCTCCCACAGGTGACTGATAGGCACAGCTCAACAAGGCTTCCCAAGCCAGGGGCTCTGGACTGCCATGGCAGGTCCAATTCCACTACACCTTTTTATTGTTGTAAGTGATAATAAATGTTCCTTGTAATTTTTCTCTTTTAAAACATAAACTAAATTGGCATTATAATACATATTTATGATATTGCCAAGAATAAAACCTGAACTGATATTATAAATCAGAGGATACCAGCACAATGGTGCAGCTGGTAGAGCTGATGCCAGAGACCTGGGCTTACAGCACCAGACCAGGCTTCGATCCTGACCACAGATATATCTGTGTGGAGTTTGTAGCTCATAGAATGTATCGGCTATGATAGTCACAAATGTGACCCTGTGGCAACTGTTATAAATGCCAACTTTATTTTAGCCATCCATTAAAAGAATACACTATATGTGCTATAACATAGCTGTAGCAGCAACTCAGTTAAATTTGTTTGGTGCAACAGCAGGCTGAACTTACTTAAGCGTATTTTAAAAACTCACCTGCTGCTGGAAATCTCCTGCAGTAACACCCGCAATTTATGAATGTAAGTTCCTGAATTTGTAACTCTGGCTGCCTGCTCCCGAGTGGAGGTGTGATGTCGGCAGCCTCTATTATTAGGGCCGTCTGCTGAAGACTATAACGGCTACAGCCATAAACCCAGTTTTTCTTTTTGTTAAATATTTTTATTAGACGTAAATACATATAATAGAGTATACTTCTCACATACATTTGTAATTTTATTAATATTAACAATTATGTCTTATATATTTCTATACTTTTTTTTACAGGTAAGAAAAGATAGAGAAAAATAAAGTAATAGTAGGAATGAATGGAGTATTAAAAAAGTTATCCATCATTGGAGATATATCCATGATTTGTTATATGTGATTCTTCATCTATTCCATTATTCAGGCTTCAGTCAGGCTCTCGTACTGAGCCATTTTGACCCTTTAGATATTCAATAAATGGAGACCATATTCCTCTGAAAAGATCCAACTTGTCCAATAGGACAAGTCTTAATCTTTCCAGATGAAGTGTCTCCGACATTCCTGTAATCCACATTTTGATTGTGGGGTATGTAGGACCTTTCCTGAAATTAAATAATATTATTTTCCCAATTATTAAACTATAATCAATGAAAATTATTTGATTTGTTGTTATTAATTGATCTGTTTCTAATATTCCCAGTATTATTAACTTTAAGTCAGGGGTCAGATTCATGTTAACACCATTCGAAATTATCTTAAATATCTCTGTCCAAAATTTAGTAATTTTTACACAATTTGTAAATGAGTGCGTTAAGTTAGCTTCTAAGTGTTGACATTTATCACAAACCCAGTTTTTAACAAGCCTGTCGGTCTCTGAACTGGGTCGTCCCCTGCCGTGCAGACTAACGGCAACAGCCGCATGAAGCCCTATAACTTGAGCCGCTTGCTCACGTTGGAGACTGCGGCGAAAATATACCCTACGCTAGCTTCAGTGGAGAGGCTACTTTTTTGGGGGCCCGCTATAGAACGGCCCGAAGAAAACTGACTTACCTTGCAGAGCAGCGCGGGAACTGCTCTGACTAGCGCAGGCTTCTTCACGTAATATGCTACTGTCTGACACAGTGTATTGTGCTTCTGTACCCCTCCTTGACAATCTGTACTGTGCTACTGTACTCCTGCCTGCCTTTGTATAGTGTGCTGCTGTACACCTGCCTGACTGACTGTACAGTGCTGCTGTATCTCTGCCTGACTCACGGTAATGCTATTGTCGCCCTTCCAATATTAGTGTACTGTGCTACTGTACCACTTGACGACCAGTACTGTGCTACTTGTGTAGTGTGCTGCTGTGCACCTACCTGACCAATTTAATAAAGAGACTTAACCGTATATATTTTTCTCCTCCCCAAACAGCCAGACGGAAATAGGCCTCCATGTTGGCTCTTTTTTAAATCTTCTCTCCGCATTTTAAGTTCAGCATGAAACCAGAATGGTTCATTGGTTGGGAGGGTTTTTGGATCCATCTATGGTAGAATTGCATTTCATACAAGCACCATTGAGCTTCAGTATTGAAATTAATCAGTATTTGAGAAATAAATATTGAGACCATCTTATTCAATTTAGTTTTCTGAATTCCTTTTGCAAAGATTTTATCCCTCTGGAAACTGCAATTTAGATATCTTATCAAATTCTGATTTTTTTTTTGGTGTCATCTGGTCAGTGTTAGCAGGTCTTTCTGTAACCAAAAAAATATTCTGCCCAATTCTTGGAATATTCATTAATGTATGTACACACTTGTTTCCTTGGGAATGACCAAGTACCATTTGATGTATATTAATCTAACTCAACCAGCATCTCAGCAACTCCCAACTCTACTCTATCATAACAATCCCTCTCAAATTGACTTGGATATAATTTACTGAAGATTTTTCCAGAGATGTTGAGATAATCTTCTTATCTTCCAGTGAATCAAAGCCATTTTTATAGTTTGGTCAAATATGCCTGATCCATTAAATCTTTGCTGGATGACTGAAAGAACCAAATGTAAAAACCCGACAGTAGCTCCTCCATAAGGAGAAACATTGAGCATAAAAAATGAAAAAACTGCACAAAATGTTGGTTCAAAGATATTTATAGTACCACATAAGATTTCTGCTGAAGACAGACAAAAGGCTGGTGTAACTCAGCAGGTTAGACAGCATTTCTGGAGAAAAGGAATAGGTGATGTTTCAGGTCGGGAATCTTCGTCAGACTGATTGCAGTTGGGGAGGGAGGGGTGGGGGGGAGAGAAACTGGAACATGAGGAAAATAGGGAAGGGAGGGTGGAGAGATGTGTTTGTACAAGTTACCTGAAATTGGAGAATTCAACATTCATACTGTTGGGTTGTAAGCTACCCAAGTGAAACATGAGGTGCTGTTCTTCCAATTTGCATGAGGCCTCACTCTGGAAAAGGAGGAGGCCCAGGATAGACAGGCCAGTAGGTGAGAGTTCCTGCACATTGGTGAGACGAAGCGTAGGGTCAACGGCCCGAGAAGGGTTACTGGATTTCCTGGTTGCTAACTCCCCTTCCCATTCCCATACTGACCTTTCTGTCCTGGGCCTCCTCCATTGCCAGAGGAACGGAAAAAGCTGTAGTAACTCAGCGGTCAGGCAGCATCTCAGGAGAAAAGGAATAGGTGACGCTTTGAGTTTAGACCCTTCTTCAGACTGAGTCAGGGGAGAGGGACACGAGGGATATGAAAAGGCACATAGAGAAAATGAATGAAAGGTATGCAAAAAGACAAATCAAATCCAGCAACAATGACCAAGGAACATGGAGCCCGCAATGGTCCATTGTTGGTTGTGGAGAAGGTGATAACAAGTAATACAAACACAGTGAAACTCAGCAGAACGACAGATAAACTTGTATGACGACTAGGGTGGGGGAAGGGACGGAGAAAGAGGGGATGTAAGGGTTACTTGAATTTAGAGAAATCAATATTTATGGGTTGTAAGCTGCCAAGCAAAATATGAGGCGCTGGTCCTCCAATTTGCGTTTGGCCTCACTCTGACAGTGGAGGAGGCTCAGGACAGAAAGGGCAGTATGGGAAGGGGAATTTTTTGTTTGGCAGCTGGTCGGCCAAGGAGGACTGAAAAAGGTGTTCAGCTTCGGTAGCTTACAACCCAGTACTATGAATGGTGAATTCTCCAATATTAAGTAACTTCTACAAATCCCCTTCCTACCCATTCTTCCTCCACTAATAGTCCTTTATCCAGTTCCACAGTTCACAACTATGTTTCCGTCTTGAGATCACATCTGTCTCTAGCCAACAATTGCCCAACAAACCCCCTTACCTCCTGTACCACCTCATCTGTTGCTGGCTCTGATTTGTCCTGTTTTTTTTTGTTGGTAATGTTTTCTCACTTTATTTCACTCAAGTCTTCTGGATTTTATTTCAAGTTTTCTGAATGCTGCTGTCCACACTACAACAATTTACCTATCATTCCATCCCTGAAGAAGGTCATTTGCCCAAGCAGATCCTTGCAGGACCCCACAGAGTAATCCCAACAGAGCAACCCCCTCATTTGCTGTAACATTTTTTGTATAAAAAGAAAATTTCCAATAGTCAGTTATTCTACCACCGTGTCTCTGGAATGTGGGAGAAAATTAGAGCACTCAGCAGAAACACATTGGTCATGGGGAGGGTGTGTAAACTTCAAAGTGACAACACCCAAGGTCAGATTAGGCCCTGGTCCTTGGAGCCAAGAGACAGCAACAGTACCTGGTGTGCCTCTGTACTGCTGCAGTTATATTTGTGTAGCACTTATATGGCAGCACTTGCTTTTATGTAGCGCTCTCAAAACATCAAACAGGCTACAGGAACATCAACATAAAATGTTTGACTTTACAATATGTCAGTTTTATTGTATTTTCACTGACTATAAAAGCCTTTGCAATTAGCTGGAAGGTCTAAAATATTATTTATTAAAAATAAGAGATTAGATATCGGAATCAAAATTAATAGTATTTAACTAAGAAAGAGATTGTAGGATTTGCCAATTCATAATTAATGTAATCTTTCCCAAGAGATTTGTTTGTATAACAAAGCACTATGGAGACAGGTATATTGATTATATGAATAACAGATTTATTACGCTAGTTGTAACCTGTACAAAGAAGCAATACATTACAAAGATGATAGTTTCAGTCTATTCCTTGAAACCGCAGTGTCTCGCTCTCTGGTGGTGGTGTTGTGTCTGTTGTCTCCTGTTGACCGCAGATTCTCTTCCCTCTGGTTGCACTTTCTCCCGCTCTGTGTGTGTCTCTCTCTCTCCCTCTCTCACGCACCCTATATTTGATGTGTTATTTCCCTTCAATCTTACCTCAAACTGCATACTGTATTCACAGAATCTTCCTCGGGTTACTTTTCTTTCAAAAATACATGTTGTACTTTAATTTATTGCTTGCCTTCTCCTCTCTTCTGCAGTTTGAGCTATTCTTCATCATCCTTGTTCACTTTCTTACAGACTTGAATGGGATCCTTGTACTAATTGTGGAGAATTGTGTGACAAATGTTGCTTGCCTCTACAGCATGAACCCTTTGACCCTTCTTTTGCTCTCTTTATTTCTTAATTAGTGTTCTGGCCCAACTGTTTCCAGTGCCTTACTTCATCAGCATGCTATTTAATCAATATACCTGTCTCCATAGCGCTTTATTTCATGTGATTTTTCAGACCTGTGATCCTACAGTCTAAATTAGTGCTCAGCTTTTCCACCTTCATGTTTTAAGCATAGTTCTGTTTTCAGCACGTTCTTTGTAGTTTGCATTATTTCTGGCTTAACTGACCCACCACACTTTGCTCTTGTCCATTTCATCACAGATTACACTTCTTTGTGCTTCTTTGTGTCTTCTCTGTGAATATTGACTGGCTGAAGATGGGCTGCAGAATTTGTAATCTCGATTTTGTTTCCATATGAAATAAACAGACGCTGAGAATAGTTGTAATTCCCTGTTTCATCTCATATCCTTGGATATAGGGTGTTGCTGATCTGTATATATTTACAAGGGAAATTATCAATCAAGATACCACATAAACTTTATTGTAAGGCTGAACCTGGCTTTTGGTGTGAAATGGTCCTTACAATCGGTGTTTTGATAGTTCTGCCCAGTTCATTAAGCTCCTAAATGGATTGTGTGACACAACAGTTTTAGAATTTTATTTGTTTGAAAGAAAAACGACTTGGAAAAAGCAGCTACTTTTCATCCAGTTTCTGTATTTGAAGCTTCTGCTTGTTCAGGTGACTCTGTTGATTATGTAAAGTGTTGATCAAGCTTTTGATATTTTTGTTTTGTTCTTCAATAAGAACCTAGTGGAACAAAATGGATGAAATAATACTCAAAGTAAATAACTGTAAATTTCTGTGCCAGACTTCCCAATGACCATTTTAACATTTGTAACGAATAACTAAATTTAATTTGTAGGTCGTCATTTCTATTTGTACAGTGCGATGTTGATATGAACATGGCAATAAAATTTTATGAAGGTTGTCAACCTCTTTAGGATACTCTGTGCATGTGGTGCTTGATTGAACGGAAGTGCTCAGATGTACACAATTAAACTCAGTGGTGGAAGAGAACCTTCAGGTTGGACTCCTTCAAATTTTGTATTTGCCCTCTACGCAGGTCTCCTTTGGACGCCCGCCATTATATATGGAATCTCTTATTATCCCAAATAAGGCCAGACACCTTTCTCAAGATCCAATTGCAATTTCGCAAATCCCATCCCCCACTCCCCCAATACCCTGAACTGACCCTGACAACGCCTAATGAGAATAAACTTTAACACAGGATTTAACTATGGGAGGTCCAGAATTAAATGTTTATGGCCCATCAAACCTTACTGTTTTAACGTGCCCTTTCCAGCACAAAACAGTTTCCACTGTGAAATATTTATCTATCACATCTTGCATGGATTCTTTCACAAGATGAGCGCAGCACGTGGTGTAAGGCATTTACACAATAATGCATTCTGCAATACTGCATATGGAAGGCAATTAACTATTTGCATGCACCTCAAGCTTAACTCGGCACTGGTTTCAGAACACACTTACAGTGTAATTTAACATGCTAAGCTGTAGCTAAACATTGCTATTCTCTAAGCAATACTTGTGAGCAGATCTAAAGAACGCAGTAATTAAGCCACTCCACATGAGACATGACAGCGATCAGTATTTGTGATTTTCAACACAAGCCTATATATCCGTCATGACGGTAAGGACTTTGTCTAATGGAAAAAAAACCCTAAACCCATTAATTTAAAAAAAAATTGTTATTCTTGTGTGCACGTTGTTATTCTTGTATTGATCTTTGCGCCCGTATTAATGGCGTTCTGTACTTTTGCTGGTGAAAAATTAAATACAAAATTTAACAGAAGCTCTCAATATTTCACAGCCGGATTGGCATAATGGAATCTTGCATTCTTAGTGATCTACCCCCTCCCTTTCTCTGCTGGGTTATTGTGGTATTGTATGTCGTTTAAATTCCAGCTAGTCACGCAAGTGACGATTCTTTCAAATGTGAATTTAGATAGTACTGCCATGTCACTTGACCATATGGGTTATAGCCAACT
The DNA here is from genome assembly GCA_035221665.1 of Okamejei kenojei. Lineage (NCBI taxonomy): Eukaryota > Metazoa > Chordata > Chondrichthyes > Rajiformes > Rajidae > Okamejei > Okamejei kenojei. Next base: position 23,626,603 of record CM069140.1, on the reverse strand, counting down.
TGCCTACACCTAATATCCGCAAATTACCTTTCCAACGGGGATCACCAAATAGGATTGTGAAAGGTTGTTTCTTGGCTCAAGTGCATGGAGAGCAGTAGTATTCCCACTTGACTGAGACGGCTAAGTGCAGAGAGAAATGTTCATTCCCAGGCCCTTTCTGGTCTCTGTAACACAAGATCCAGCCCATACTACTCCATATTTTTAACATTAAAATGTACCTACTTTTAGAGATGGGATCTTCTTTATCTCCAATATTTCTGATTTGATTTCATTCAGTTTGTATAATTTGTCTTCTAGACCTTCTACTTTTGTTTCTAGAACAGTTTGATTCTCCACGATGCCATTTAATTTTTCTCTGATATCAAGTGATAAAATTTTCAGCTCATCACTTTTGGCTTGCAGAATTGCAGTGTGGTTTTTCAGCGTCTGCTCATCAAGTTTGATCCCGTTGGTTTCTTTTGAGAGTTCAGTGAAGGATCTGTCGAAAATGCTAATTTTTTCAAATATTTCTTTCACTTGATCTTTAGTTTTCTGGACAAAGTTTTTCAGACCATGTCCCAACTGAAGCAGCCCATTGGCTAAAATCCTCACATCATCCAGCATTGCAAACCCAGAAGAAGGTTTTGAACCAGAATAATCAACTTGCATCTGGACAGAGTAACCGGACAGTAATAAAATGAGGAATGCTGCAAAAAACATTTTCGTTCTGTCAGTATTTGTGTCACTGGCCCTTCCAGCAAAGTCCTTTATATACTTGCCTGTATTGACCATTTCATTCCTCAAGTTGATGATTAAACAGACTCATCTTGAACTGGTGTTGAGACATCATAGGGAAGAACCACCAGTAAAGTCAACATGTGTACATAGTACAAAACTGAGCAAACAATATGATTGTTACTTACTAAGATGTTTTAGCCTGAGTTTTGATGTTCCTTTTACAGCCAATATGTACATCATTCCTTTGTTTCTCTGAAATGTCGTCCTTTTATCCCTTAACTGGGCTTCCCTTCCACCATAGTGGATAGAGTTTTTGATTGCACATCATTATATCTCACAGCTCTGCACTTAACCCCTTACCTCCTGGGCAGAGCAAGAATAGAGTAGTAAATTTCAGCAGGTTGCTGCATCGTGACCAGGATGATTGAAAATTATGTTAATCAGATAAATTCCAACAGAGATCTGTCTTGAGAAAACTCCAATATTCTGCTCTGTGATTAATTGGAAATTTGGGTTGTTCACATTTTCTTCAAAATGTTGGGACCTTGGATTCCAAGCTCCCTTTAAACTCTTTTGAGCCACAGTACATGCCCCTCCCTTTAATGCACGGGGCCCCCATATCGGTGGTCTCCAGAAACTCAAAGTGCTGGAGGAACTCAGCAGGTCAGGCAGCATCTGTGGAGGAAATGAACTGATGTTTCGTCTCAGTCTCAAGCAGACTCCCAACTCGAAACGGCATCTGTCCATTCCCTCCACAGATGCTGCCTGACAGCTGAAATCCTCCAGCATTAAGGACAGTGCAGTGGTAGAGTTGTTGCTTTACAGTGTCAGAGACCTGGGTTTGATCCTGACTACTTGTGCTGTCTGTACAGAGTTTATAGAATGTCAGGGATGCAAAATTGGGATAACATGGAACTAGTGTATGGGTGACCATTGGTGGGCCGAAGAGCCTGTTTCCACGCTGGACTAAACTTTGTGCTTTGCTCAAGATTCTACCACTTGCAGTTTCTGCTGTCTCCGTTGAAACTCATTTCAGTCCAAATCCTGTGTTCTCTTGAAACTCACAAGGGCCCAGTCCCTGAGCTTCCTTTAAATATACTGGATTCTTTGGAAAATTCTGAGTAAAAAGTGTATTGGAACGTTAATTAGAATAACAGTAGTAGTCTGGAAAATATGTCTGTCAGGCAGCACCGGTCCCAAATTACATTTTGGCAAGAAAGGTAGTCAAATTGCTCAGAAATAAGAACCTAAGTACAATCGAGGAACAAAGAGATATTGGAATTCTAGAAAAAAGAGGTATTGGAAGTCTTGGAGCGCTGAATGGTAGATTAAACCCCCGAGCCTAATGAAATGTATTCCCAAACAGGTATGTTATGACAATGGAGATGTTGATGCTTTGAGGACCTAAATTGATTTGTCCAATGTTAATTCAGCACTAATTACATTGTATTGCAAATAGTCCTCAATAACAGAAATTACATGGACCAGTTAATCTTAACCTTGATTGAGGTCTTACCGGCATCTTTTGAAGTGGAGCTGCTCACTGCCAGAAATTACTGCTGAATAGCATTGGATAGCTATGGCTGCACTTGGCATAATACTGTCTACTCGGACTCTGGAATGTTGACACTGCTTTTCATCACTTCCCTGCAAATCATTGAAGAGATTGATGCTGAGTGAGAGTGTGCTTGCTTGTTTACATGGGGATGGACAATAGGAGGAGACTGGCACAAAGGTTAATGCCTGGAGTGATGACCCTCGGACCAGGTCGCATTGCGACAGGAAGCTTAATAATCCCAGACATGCAGTCAAAATCAGTGAACACTTCTGCTATTCCCTTCCGAAATGTTAATGCACTACTCTCTGCACCTTTCTGGATAGACTTGGCTTGTACTCGCTAGAATTTAGAAGACTGTGGGGGATCTTATAGAAACTTACACAATTCTTAAGGGGTTGGATAGGCTAGATGCAGGAAGATTGTTCCCGATGTTGGGGAGGTCCAGAAAAAGGGGTCACAGTCTAAGGATAAGGGGGAATTCCTTTAGGACCGAGATGAGGAAAACATTTTTCACACAGAGAGTGGTGAGTCTCTGGAATTCTCTGCCACAGAAGGTAGTTGAGGCCAGTTCATTGGCTATATTTAAGAGGGAGTTAGATGTGGCCCTTGTGGCTAAAGGAATCAGGGGGTATGGAGAGAAGGCAGGTACAGGATACTGAGTTGGATGATCAGCCATGATCATATTGAATGGCGGTGCAGGCTCGAAGGGCCGAATGGCCTGCTCCTGCACCTATTTTCTATGTTTCTGTTGACACTTTCTGAACAACAATCTCCAGCAGTTACTCTTCGTACCTAACCTAACATTCAGGCACGTGCTGTCAGCGTAGGCAAGGTAGGCACTGCCTACCCTGACTAAAATTATAAAATGACAATTATTAAATATAAATGGTAAAGGCACGGAGAATTATGCCTACCTAAGAGATCGATCACTTAGGTCCATGCCTTTCATGCGCAGTACATGTAATACATGAAAGTATGTGCAGCTCACGTGCCGTCGACGCTGCTTCAAGCCGTCAATTTCAAGCAGAGCTGAAGGCAGCTGAAATTCTTCCTTTGCAGCGTGGACTGTGTACTGCACATGCACAGCGCAAGCGGCTGTAAAGTGGGAAGCGGCTGTAAAAGGACAGCGCCTCGGGGGGGGAGGGGGAGTTCCTTTCACAGCATTTGGGGAGTCTGCCAGGGGTAAAGTTGCGGGAGGGCAGGAGCGTTCAGAAGGGGGGGGGGTCGGGGATCATGCCAGAGCCACCAGCTCAAGAGCGGGTCAGCGGACGATGGATAACAGGACAGCGGGCGGTGGAGCTTACTCCATGTGTTAGTGCGAGTAACGTAATTGATCCGTTGTTCGCGCTGACACAGGAGTGTCCACTGTCCTGTTATCCATCGCCTGCTGACCCGCTCCGCTCTATGATCTTTGCTCTTGAGCTGGTCCCCTCACTGTTCAGACAGAGAGCACAGCCAGAGGTGAGCAGAAGGCGCTGAGGTCTCGGCTGCCGCTCACAGCCACCCGAGCTGCTTCCCTCCCCGGCCACAATGCGTTGGCTCCGCGCCCGGAGTGCTGCGGCAGCGGTAAGTGAGTGAGTTGCTGGCATGTTCCCCGCCCACCTCCTTCTCACCTCCCCGCAACTTTACCCCTGGCCAGACTCACGCTTTCACGCTGTGAAAGGAACTCTCCCCCCCAATTGGTCCCTTGAACTAATATTAGTATAAACGTATTCATTCATTCATTCATTATTGTCAATTAATAAGATCACAAATGATTCAACTTGTCCTGGTGTGCTCCCGTTTTTCCCACCATCCTCCCCCCACCTGCCGTCACTCCCCACCCCCACCCATTCAGTAATTCAGAATGAAGGAGATTTGGAACCTTGGTCAATGAATTGTTACTTTCTTTATTTTTATTCTTTATGTTTACGGAGAGAACAATCTGCGCATGCGCGGTTTAAGATTTTTTGAAAGCCGACTGACTACCTATCCTGAGTAATTACTCACGGCACGTGCCTGCCAACATTCATATAAGCAGTCGCACCTCCATACATCTACCACTGGTGGCAGGCAACTCAGCCTTACGATATATTACCCTTTCCACTGCCTGGATGTCTGTCTATCCCATACTGCTGCACTGGGCGGGAGACGGTCTCGTCTGAAGTCAGGCCATCCAAGCCCAGATCTGCTTGAGATTGTCCTTAGTAAACATCTGCTGCATTCTCTGTGGCAAGGAATCTGCCAGCTGGTTGCTATCACTGAGCCACACTGAGTGGAAGCAGTTACAGGTAAAGGCATACTGAAAATCTGCAGTCATGAGATGCACAAGGGAATCATTAAATGAAAATGAATGTTGTGCAAACTGACTGATAGATCCTTGGATTCATGATTTCTACTCAAACAGACATTAATGTAATCAACGACAAGACTGTTGTCAACATTGAACATTAGGGGTTTGTTTCATTATGGATTTTGGGACTCTTGGATGGTTATTCATGGATGTTTATTCATTAACATCTCTTAGGGACTGTTGCAAGTGATCATCAATGTTTCATAGGTATACTTGAGGCTGGAATGAAAAGATTATACGACTGCTTTACTACATTAGTCATCTAGTTCTCCCCACTTTAAGTAATTAAGTAATAAGTAGTTCTTACTACTGTCTCCGCCTCTTCCTTTCTTTATCCCGCCCCCTGCTCACATCAGTCTGAAGAAGGGTCTCGACCCAATACATCGCCTATTCCTTCGCTCCATAGATGCTGCCTCACCCGCTGAGTTTCTCCAGCATTTTTGTCTACCTTCGATTTTTCCAACATCTGCAGTTCTTTCTTAAATAAATAATTCTCCGCACTTGTCACTTTCAATTATTGAGAAAGCACCAGCTTCACTTTCAACTTTCGAGAGCGCAAAGGAATTGTGGAAGTCATCCATTCAGCGGATCTGGCAGCATCTGTGGACAGAGAAAGAGTTAACATCTCGGGTCCAGGAATCTTCAAAACTCTTTAAAGATTCCCACAGCTGAAATATTAACTGTTTCTCTTTCCGCAGATACTGCCTGACCTGCTGAGTTTCCAGTATTTTCACATTTTAAGCTGCTGCAATTTTCTTGTTTTTCACAAGTTGCTGGTTAGGAATTTTAGCCTGTATTTTGAAGAACTTTATTTTGGGGTACTTAGATCGTAAGCCTTAAGTACAATATCTTTGCAGCCCATGCCGAGGTAACATGCCCTTTACTTGACTAAATCTTCCAATGGATAAATCTGTAACTTCTAATTTATTTTTCCTGTGCAGTGAATTGGATCTGATAGCTTACAGCGATTTAACAAAAGCTGAAATAGGATTGAAATTTCTGTCCTTAGTCATTTGATGTTCATACCAACATCATGGTTAGTTACTGATACAGAAACCTCTGTGTTTTCTGTTACACTATCTCATTAACTCTGTTTAATTCCCTAGGAACTTGCTGTATGTGTATCCACAGAGTCTTAATTTTGCAAATCGTCAAGGTTCAGCTCGAAACATTACTGTGAAAGTCCAGTTTATGGCTGGGGAAGATCAGAACAATGCAATGCAGGTAAAATAAATTATAATTTTTTAATTGTAAAAAAATTGGTGCAGTTTAATCTTCCATTGCATCATTAAACTGAAAAGTGAAGTGGCAGTAAAGTAAGTTCACTGATAGAAGTCAGGTGATACCAAATGGGAATTTAAAGAGGAAGCCTGAAGATGGTATGAATTTAGATTTGGATGTTGAGTGCCATCAAGGAATGTTACCAGGAAAGTGGTTGTGGGAAATGTAAACATTGCATACTTAGCTCTCCCCTCTTTCCACCAAAGGAAGACAACTGGCACTTCATCTATCACTCCCTTTCTTATCAGCTGCTCCTTGTATCAAGGAGATCTCGAGAAAGCAAGTTCTCAGAATTCATTCTAAATAACCCCAAAGGTTATACCCCCTCTGTCCCTTTCTCTCTCCTCCTATCTGCCCTAGTCCTCTCTCACACTCTTCTACCTTACCCACCGTCCGCATCACGCTGTTCCTTTTTCCATCCGTCCCCACATACTGCTTCCAGTGGATCCCCCACCCCCTCCCCCACTCCCTTCTCCTGCCAACTTCTTCATAACATGTACTTCCTCTCTATTCTTTTAGTCAAAAGAAAGATCTTTACCCAAAATATTGATGTCCATTTCCCTCCAAATATGCGGCTTGACCTGCTGAAGTCCTCCAACCGCTTTCCTTTTTTGTTAACACCAGAGATAAATGAGTTTAAAAAAAATGTGTGTTCAATTTCAAGGCATTCTCTCCCCTTGGATTTGCCTCCTGGCCACTATTGTCAAAACATTGTTGGCAATGTTCCTTCAGAAGATTCTTGCGGTATATCTCAGTTGAATTTAAGTGAGGTTAAAAGCTCGGTGGCATCTTTTATGTCTACAGGAACAGCATCGCCAAGTATGCACCTGTCTGAACATTGTAGCAAGTAGCCTCTTCATTCACATAATCATTTCTAAAGTTGGTATTGGTATTGGTTCATTATTGTCATGTGTACTGAGATACGGTGAAAAACTTTGTGTGCTATCCAGGCAGATGGGATTATACATAATTACAATTATAACATACATTAGGACAACAGCAGTGCAAAAGAAGAAATAAATATAATGCAGAAGATAATTTTACAGTTACAGAGAAAGTGCAGGTTAAAAAAATACACCCTTAGCATTTGGGAATTCCGTTCAAGAATCTAATAACAGCAGAGAAGCTATTCTTGAATCTGGTGGTACATGTTTTCAAGCTTTTGTATGTTTTGCCTGAAGGAAGAGGGGAGAAGGGTGAATGAGTGGAGTGTGAGCAGTCCGTGATATTGTTGGTTGCTTTCCCGAAACAACGTAAAATACAAATGGAGTCAGTGGTGGGAGGGTAGGGGGTGTAGGCTTGTTTGAAAGATGGAGTGGTGGATTGGCTTGTGCAAGAGCATTAAACTAATGAATAAATCTTCATGAATATGACCTTTATCCATTTTAGGCCATTTTTGGAAAGTCAAGTTGTGCAGAATTTACAAGAGAGTCATATACTGCAGTTATATATCACAACAGGTAAGTAAAAGTCCTGAAATATTTTTGTCTTAGTAACAATCAGATTATATATATATTCTTTTGGTTTATACTTGGTAAAGAAGTGAGCGATTTAGAGAGATTGTTTTTAAAAAAAAAGCTATTCCCAAAACGTGGACACCACTCGTAAGACCATCAGTTACTGTCCATTCTATCTGCCCATGAAATGAAGAGACAGTGAAGAGTCAACATTAGTGAGACTGGATTCACAAATAGGGCACAGGGAACAAGGACAGATTTCCCTCACTGAAGACTATTGGTGAACCAGAAGGGTCTTTATGATTTTTTTTTTTTCCCTTCTTGTTCATTATTATTGACGATTAACCAGCCTTCAACACTATCCAAGCCAGCATCACCTCCACTTGCAGTATTTTGTCTTTCTAGGTCACCAGCTATCACAGGCATTCTCTTTGTTTTCTGCTTCACTCCGTCTTAAGCAATCTTTTGGGGTGGAAGATTGCAACCTTCACGTGGTCCGCCTTGTTTCGACTAATGCAATCAACTCGACGTGCACAAACGGAAGATCAAATAGAACAAGTTGTCCAACAACTTTAGGCTGTGCACGCTACACGAAAGAAGAAGAAGACGCAATGTTTTGCCTGGATCTGATAAAAGTTGTCACCCTGAAATGGCAACTTTGTTTTACTCTTCACAGATACTTTCTGACTTGCTGGGTTTTTAATCTAACATTTATTTTTATATTACGTAAAGATATTTTTGTTGTTGTGTTTCTTTGTAGTGCCAGGTGAGGTTGATTGTTGTTCAAAATGGATCTCTTCCCAATTTTTTTTCATTATCATGTCTGTCAAACAAAGTTGGATTTTGTCTTTCTGTGGGGTAAACTGTGGGTGTTTCCTCTGCGGTTGACCATATTTTCATGCTATCTAAGATAGTTAAAAATGTGTGTTTGCTTCAGTGTATGAAATTATTTCCAGTGCTAAATAAGACCTCCGAAAATCTGAAAGTGTTAATTTAGATAGCTTCATTTCATTCACACTTTTGTTCTTGAACCAATGTGACACCACAATAAAATCTTTTATATTTACACTATGATTTCATGTTGGTCAGGAGACGGTCGAAGTATTTGAACAGGTCATGACCACCTGGTCATGAAGAATCAGTCTGAAGAAGGGTCCTGTCCCAAAACGTTATCTGTTCATGCCCTCTGCAGATAGTGCCTGACCCGCTGAATTCCTTTTTCATGACACCCTGCCTATGGTTGAAAAAATCAGCCGAGGTTTCTGCCCCTTATTGCTGACCTCTGCTGCAAACTGCAATTGGCTGGACATTAGATAAAGTCAATATTGGACTTTGTTGTTACATCCTTCGTGGGTAGGAGGCCTATTGATGCAAAATGTAAACCCATTGATAAAGATCTGTAATAATGTACTATAAAACAGTAAATTACTTCATTTAGTGGAATCTAACATTGTGATGATAGTCATCAAGGGTGAAATATAATTATGGAAATATTAAAGTTATGAAATTATTTTACCTTCAGTTTGAAATATTCAGAAATGGTTAATGGCAAACATAATGGTAAGCACCAGTTATTGAGTAGGCATGGCTGTGAAATTGCTGACCAGTGAAGTGACCCTCGGTAGATTTCATCAGCAGTACATACAATCCACCAGAAAGTGAATGAGATCTGTGTAACTGCGGTCAATGACATGTCATGCTTTAAAGTTCAAATGATGATGAAATCATTTAGCTTCCAATTTTTCATGACCATATGTCTTTGCAAAATGCTAATACATAGACTGCTTGTTTCTTTTTTTTTAAAGAGGTTCCATTTCTGGAAGTGTGCTTTACCAAGAGGCTTGCCCTGCTCTCAATATACTCTGAGAAATGTTTGCATGGTTTCTTCAATTCGCAATCCATTAATGGAAACCTTAAAAATCTTACAGCACGGAAACAAGTCCTTCGTTCCACTTGCCCATGTCCCATCAACACTAGTCCCTCCAGCTTGTGTTTAACCCGTATCTGTTTAAACATATACCTGTCCAGGTGTCTCTTAAATGTCTTTTTAAATGTTTTAAATGTAACTGCTTCAACTACCTCCATGCAGTTCATTCAATATACCCACCACCCTCTGTGTGAAACATTGCCCCTCGGGTTCCTATTAAATCTTCCGCTCTTACATTAAACCAATGTCCTCTGGTTCTTGATTCCCCTTTCTCTGAGTAAAATACTTTACGTTCACCCTATCTATTTCCTTCATGATTTTGTACACCTCTATAAGATCACCCATCAGCCCCCTGCACTCCAAGGAATAAAGTCCTAGCCTGCACAACCACTTCCTTTACCTTAGGCCTTCAAATATTGGCAATTTGTAAATATTCTTTGCACTCTAGCTTAACAACAATCTTCCCATAACAGAGTGACCAAAATTGAACACATTACTCTAAATGCAGCCTCACCAATGTGGAGAATTTTGTTTTTGTTCCTTGGAAAGTACATTTGTATTCATAAAAACAAGATATGATTTGGCTTTACTTTAGACTTTGGAGATACAGCGCAGAAACAGGCCCTTCGGCCTACTGTGTCCGCGGCAACCAGTGATCACGCCATGCACTGGCATTGTCCTGCACACTAGGGATAATTTCCAATTTTACCGAAGCCAATGAACCTACAAACCTGCACACCTTCGAAATGTGGGAGGAAACCAGAGCACCGGATTAAACCCATGCGGTCCCAGGGAGAACGTACAAACACCTTACTGACAGCACCCGTGGTTGGATCGAACCCGGTTCGCTGGTGCTGTAAGGCTGCAACTGTGGAGAGTAAGTTAGCAAATTGGTTATATGCAGGCTCTGTTACATCAGTATTTGGAAAACAGGCCCTTAGACAGAATAACGATAGTTCATGTCATACTACCGTACAACATTGCATTGCTTTGTAAAACTTGAATTGGGTACCAATGCTCAAGAGTGTGCAAAAATGGTGCGCATACAATTAAATACTTAAAGCACCTGGTGCATTTATTTTTACAATTCTCACTCCTTCCTTCCTGAAGTGTTTAATTTATGATAAAGGTCGAGAATCCTGAAAACCTTTTAACAGCTTTCCTAACTAGCTATTTTGATGTGTAACTTTTTGTGATATGGAGCTGGCAGAGATGTGGAAGATTCCACAGCCAAATCTTATCTTGTTTTTATGAATGCAAACTTTCCACGGAACAACATAACAGTAGTGCTAACCTTTGACTTCTAACCCGGACTCCATAATACATTTTTGGGCCTAGCTTGGATAAACTAACCCAAAATAGACTTGGCAACGATATTTACACATAGATATCTTATGAGAAAGCGTGGATTGACACTATGAAGGAACCACTGTGTAGGTTAATAATCGTTCACATTGAATTAAATGTGAGTGAGTGGTATTTTACATGAAATATATTTTTATTTTGTCAGATCCCCTGATTTTCATGAAGAGATTAAAATAAAACTTCCTGCTTATCTGACTGATCACCATCACTTGCTCTTCACCTTCTACCACGTCAGCTGTCAGCAGAAGCAGAACACGCCCTTAGAAACTCCAGTCGGGTACACGGTATGATCTAACTTTCAGACTTTGTTGTTCTGGTCTCTCGGTGGTGATCATGACATGTTCAAAGTGAGAATATAGGAAATGTAACGTGTCCTATGCAAATACTGTCTTTAGAGCCGATAGAACTGCTGCCTCACACCACCAGAGACCAGTGTTCAATCCTGACCTCGGGTGCTGTCCGTGTGGAGTTCTCACATTCTCCCTGTGAGGATTTCCTCCAAAAATGCTTAGGTTTACAATTGGCCTCTGTAAATTGCCCCTAATGTGTGGGGGGCAGATGAGAAAGTGGGATAACATAAAGCCAATGTGGGCGGGTGATCGATGATCGGCGTGGTCTTGGTGGGCCAATGGGCCTGTTTCCATGCTGCATCTTTAAACAAAAAGACGCGCCCATTCTCTGCTCTATGCCCTGAGCCTTTAAAACTTCCATCACGTTATATTGTGTGTGAGTTTGGTGAATGAGTGTAATCAGGCTATTCAATTGTCAAGAAATGATGTGTGGCTGTTGCAATCGAGTCTAACCCATCTGGACCCAGTGTCCATGCGTGGGTGTATACTTCAGCACGGGTCTCATTGCAGCCATCAGGTGGGGTCACCGAGACCTCCTATAATGGCATGGGCGGCTTCTCAATTGCGATTGAGGGTGGGGTGGAAGGGGAAGAACCAGGAGGTTTGCCATAGATTTTAGGACTGTGACGTTTAGAGCTTTAACACTAATCCATTGAGTTGATATTTAAATGTTTTTCAACTACTTTCTTTGGCCTGACATGATCAATTTGTCATCCCGTAAAGAAATAAATGAACACACAATATATTTCTTAACTACAAATGTTTCCAACCTGCTTCCTTTAAGAATTCCCTTCCATTCTCCCAGTTTCTACACCTCTGTAATTCTCCCAGTTTCTACATCTCCGTCAGTGTGGGCAAGTTGGGCTCAAGGGTCTGTTTCCACCCTGTATTACTCTATGACTCTATCTGCTCCACGCCTCCTTTTAGGCATCATCCTTTTCTTTCATTGTGACTTTCCCTTTTCCAGAGTCTTTACCCTGTCTCTATTTACCATGTTCCGTATTCACCACGCTGCCCCCAGCCAAAACATGTGTAGGATTTCCTCGCCCTCCACTTCCACCCTGCCAGCATCCACATTCAGGGGATTACCCTCCATAAATCTGTCACCTTCTGCAGCATTTCAGCACCAGACTGGTCTTTTCCTTCCCTCCCCTTAAGCTTTCAATGACTCCCTCTTTGACTCTTCGATCTCCATGAATCACTTCGCTTTGCAGTTATGCAGGCAACCACAGGAAATGCAACATATACATTTTTACCTCTATCTCACCATCTGGTGATCCATACAGTTCTTATAGATAAAGCAGTAATTCATTGTCACACCTAGTGTATTGCATTTGGTGCTTGCAATACGGTCTCTCCACACTGTAAAAACCAAACGGCGATTGGGTGACACCTCCGTTCAGTCCACAAGAGTATTAGAGCTTTCAGTTGCCTGTCACTCCTACTCCAAACTCTCTGTCTTTGGCCTCCTGTATTATTCCAATGTAAGCTTGGGAGCAGCATCACATTTTTCATTTGGAAATTTTGCAACTCTCCAGACTCAATTTTGATTTTAATAATTTCAGGTATCCACCCTTATTTTCTCTTTTGACAGGATGTTGCTGTACCTTCCTGTTTAAATTAGTCTTTTTATAGTTAAAATTCTGTCTCTGCTGTTTTTTAATGTAATTGATGCTGCTTCATTATTGGTCTGCACCCTATCATTCTCTCCACACCCCTCTGCAGATGATGTGGGATATCGAAATATATTTCTCTCATTCCGTGCATTTTCCGTTCACAGTCATTTTACTGTAGTGAGCCGCAGATGTCTCAGCTGTTTCTCCAGGGCAATATAGTTCATGCCAATAACTTATTCCCCTGTCCCACTTAGGAAACCTGAACGGAAACCTCTTGAGACTTTGCGCCTCACGCAAGGTTTCCGTGCGGTTCCCGGAGGTTTTTGTCAGTCTCCCTAATGGTCGAAAGTGGTTTCTGTTTTAAAAATCGTTAATTTTTTAGTCGAAGCCGGTTGCGATGCTAGTTGAAGGTGGTTGCCGGAGGACAAAAACCTCCGGGAACCGCACGGAAACCTTGGGTGGGGCGCAAAGTCTCCAGAGGTTTCCGTTCAGGTTTCCTAAGTGGGACAGGGGCATAAGAATCTCACTTTGTCTCATAAAAAAAATAATTGTGCCCTGACACAGGTTGGCAGTAATCTTTCCTTATTCTTCCCTCCATTTCAGTGGATTCCAATGCTACAGAATGGTCGCCTGAAAACTGGTCAGTTGTGCCTTCCTGTGTCACTTGAGAAGCCTCCACAGTCTTATTCAGTTTTATCTCCAGAAGTAAGTTACTTTAATTAATACTTCATTTAGATTATATTCTCCCTGTACCACATTTGCTCAGATTTGCTGTTTGATAGAGAGAAACAAGGAGACAGTTCTTGAGTTGTTTGTAGCAATGTTACAAAATTTGGAGATTTTAAAAATCAAGTCTGCAATTTATCCCATCAGATAAAGCATAAAAAGAAGTTTAATTTGACACCTAATTCACTTTCATATCTTCAGTATTAAAAAAGTTATGGCCATTTTCATACTCGGAAATTAGCAACTTGTTTCCTATTGCTTTTCTATTGACTTAACACAAAAGTTGTGATCAAGGACAGTCAAAAGTCCATAACTTACTTAAAAATTAAGAGAACTGAAATAAATTTTCAGTTATTATAGATTGAAGCATTCTGAAACAAATATGAAACAATCTTACTTGGATGACCTGAAATTAAGGCATATAATTAATTAGTTACCCAATTGTAGCTAATTACAAAATTCAATTACTAGATCTAAACATCTATCCATTTCTTCAGAAAAAAATAACTTTTTTTTAAAAGCCTAAGTGTGCAAATAACATTCACACAAGAATTCACAATATAACATGATTTTTAAATCTAATTGTCATGAATTTATAGGCCAAATTGCAGGAATTTAGTGTTTAATGCCTGTAGATTAATGGCCATTTAAATCAGCTTGCGAGTGGGATTTTCTGGAACGCGATGGATTGGAACGTTGCGGTTGTGGTGCATTTAAACCCCATATCGGCAGGAAAAATACTGCCGGTTCGTATGGGGAATAAATCACCGTTTCGCAAAATGAAATATTGATTGAGGTCATCTAAACAAGCAAGTTTTAATAAAAAATAAATAGCTTTCATTTACCTGTCCCCTACGTAAAATCCGTCCCCGTTGTCGGCGTTCATGGCATTAAGAGCTAAATTTCACTTACCAGCAGGCGGAACAAATCTTTAGCAAAAGCTCGCACTCCGAGAAAATATAACTCCGGATGGCAAGGGAAAACCCCATTTTTAACCCCGCCCCCCCCCCCCCCCACCCCCAAGGCGCCAAGGTCACGCACACGGCCAGTGACAGAACTGCAGCACCGCTAAAGATACGTTTTGTAACATATCAAACATATCAACATATCAACATATCAACATATCAGATCAGCTCTGTGAGTGCATGTGGGTTTGTTTAAAAGAAAATCATGGGTTGATGATAACCCTGCATCAGTCACAATGGGAAGTGTTTTGAAAATGGTTTTGATCAGAAGCTGTGAGGTCCTTGCCACAACTTCTGTGATGCAGTGCCATCACGCACGTAGGTGGGTTAGAAGAAGCTTTATTTATTAAATAGTTGACAGTCTGCTAAACCCAGCCTATGGGCTTTGCCAGTTGTCAAACAGCATTTAGAAACTAAAAAAAAATCAACAAGGGATACATTTATAAAAAATGAAAAATAAATGAATTGAAAGATACAACTCAATTCAAAATATGTGTATGAAAAGATATTCTCCTACACATTGAAATGGATGGGCTCGATGTTCATTTGGTTGATTCCCCAGCATAATGGCTGAGTGATTGCAGCAAGAATGTGGGGGTGTTGCTGGATTTCATGAGGACCCTGATGTTAGAGCACTTTTGGAAAAATCTCAGTGGAGTACAGTCAGCAGGTTTGGAATTCCACATTTATATAAGAAACTCAAACCTAGTGGTGCCTACATTGAGAAATGTCAACAGCTTGACTTGAAACTGCTGTCATTTTACATTTCTAATGTTAATACCTGCCTTCAGGTTAAATTTGAAAATACAAATGCTCTTCGGGTCAAATGATAATTCTAATAAATGTCCATTGTGCCTCAGATAAATGAAGCAGAAAACAATCATAAGTGCTTATGTGTTTATAGTTTATATTGTCGGATGTGGGGATGCCCTGAACAGGCTATTTTTAAGTGCAATTTATTTTTGGATTTAAATCCAAAAGCTATTTTATTTGGTCTGAAGAAAGGTCTCGACTCCATAGATGCTGCCTCACCCGCTGAGGTACTCCAGCATTTTTTGTCTACCTTCTGCTTTATTTGGTGTCACTAGTATTTTAGATTTGATTGATAGGTATAGTCTTTTCATTTCAACTTATCTGACGTTAACTCGGTTTGTGTTTGTTCACCTGAGCCATTCCCCAGTGGGTTCGGAGTTCCCACATTCTTGTAACCGGTTTCCCCTTTATGATCATTAACCAGAAACATTCTGGTTCTTTACCACTGTCCGTACTCATCACCCTTGTGCCAATCCACCAACACTAACGTATCTGGATACAGAGGATAGCTCATATCTGAGAGAACATTTGGCTACTTACCATTGTCAAAGGCAACAGCTTTTAAATATCTCTGACTATGAAATTGTTCTAAACTAAAGGATACATATAAGCTAATAAAGTACAAGAATTTAAATTAATCAAATTTAATTAAAAATACCTGGCATGTAAATATTAAAATAAAACAAAACAAATGATCCATTTGCATTAACTTAAGTGTTTTTGTGGGTTTGGTGACCAATGCAGTTCTTGCACCAGTCAGCCTTGGCCTACATCGTCCAGCCCAGTCTCTCCAGCATGTCAGTGCCCCTCCACTGGATCCTATGTTGATATCAAACTTGCATGTTGAGCCACTAAGTACAGATAGCCATTGGCCCTCTCATCGCCACTGGTTAAAAATACATTCCATCTGTGTGTTAACTTTTTAATTGAAGTTTAAACTTTATGAAACATGAATATTGTACTTGACAAATGAACCATTCGGATTCATGCATGATGTACTAATATGTACGAGTTTGCAACTTTTTTAGGTACCATTGCCTGGAATGAAATGGGTGGATAATCATAAGGGTGTATTCAATGTGGAGGTGGTTGCTGTATCTTCCATTCACACCCAGGTGAGAACAAAGCTGAATTTAATTTGCACTTAATTGGAAAGTGAGATTCTTTCCATGTTCTGCATTGTGCCCCAAGGATTGCATTATGCCTAAATTAATTATGTTTATGATTTATGAAAATGATTGAAGCCTCTCTGTCATTGCTGTTTGGTTTGACTGCTTGGATACTGACTCCGTGGGAATGAAGGATGAGCAATATATATCCATGTAAGGATTATTGTGAACAAGATCTGGGAAAGGGTAGCGCCTCCCCCCCACCTCCCCCCCCCCCCCCCCCCCCCCCGCCTCTCTGTTCCCCTTTCGCCTGAGTCTCAATCTGAAGAAGGGTCTCAACCCGAAATGTCACCTATTCCTTTTCTCTAGAGATGCTGATTTACTCCAGCTTTTTGTATTTGTCTTTGGCAACTTTGTCATTTGACCTAATCTTGGCGGGTAGTGGACATTTCGGGTTTGAGAGGTACTGTGGAGGAACTCTTAGCAATGCACTGCAGTGCATGTTGTAAATTGTGCTCGCTGCAGCCATGATACATTAGTGGTACAGTGAACGTTTTAACTGGTGGATGTGATGCCCTTTAAGTTGTTTACTTTGTCCTGGCTTGAATCAAACTTATTGAATGTAGATGCAGCTGTACTCATTGAGTCATTATACTCCTTGATTTGTACCTTGCAAGTAATAGGGAAGGTTTGATGAGGCGGAAGAAGCTATTTGCGATAGAATGCTGAGTTTGTAACTTGATTAAGCATTTATAGCAATTCATGTGGCTGATCCAGTGACCTTTGGCTGGGTGGGGGGGGGGGGGGGGGGGAATTGGCACTATTGTTTTAACAGAAATGTAGTTTGGCTTTCTTTTGTTAGCAATGGTTAGCGTAATATTCTTAACACAGAGGGTAGTCGGATCTTAATCGGAAAAATTGTATTAGATTTGTATCGCTCACTGAACACACAGGATTGAGCAAAGAATAACAGCTAAAAAACCCTTGCTTGTGTTCACTTACGACCTGCTATGCTTGGTCCACCTTGGTCCTGTTCACTCTTCTTGCTTTTTTTCACCCCATCCCTTCAATCAATCTAATGAAGGGACCAGACCTGTAATGTCACCTAACCATGTTCTCCAGAGATGCTACCCGAGCTGCTGAATTACTCCAACATTTTGTGACTTTCCTTGGTAAACCAGTATCTGGAGTTTCTTTTTTTCTACAATAGCTAAGATATTAGAGATATTTTATTTTAAAGGGCTAACTTTAAAAAAAATCTATGAATTTTATGTCTGTTGCAGGATTCCTCCCTTGACAAGTTCTTTGCGCTGGTCCATGCCCTGGAGGAGCATTCTTTTCCTGTGCGGATTGGAGATCTAAGAATTCTGGAGATTGATTTGGAGAATGAGTTGAAGAGCAGTATAGCGTCGTTGAGTTCAGCTCAACTGGAATCGGTGGTTCGATTCCTCCATCAGCTATTTGACAAGCTTGCCTTGTTGATTGTGAGGCCCCCAGTAATTGCTGGACAGATTGGTATGTCCATTTATGTTTGTTTGGATTAATTTTGTAGGTTAATTATGAGTTTACTCTCTGTTTATTAATACAAAGTGAATTCACAGAAAACACTGCATTAAATGTCAAATAGGTCAGGAGGACACATTGTCAAAAATGCTGAATATATGATTCAACTGTCTTAGAAGACAAATGTATGTTCTTATTTAACCATGAATATTTGTCCACAATGCACAAAACTTGCAAATGCATAGAATAGATTTGATCCTAGTTATACACTGGCTTAGATATCCTGGCCTTATCAGTATTAGGTTTACAACAGTTGAAATAAGGCAAGCAGAAGGACAAGATGTAGAGGTTGTTTGGTCAATGGGTTAATGGAGGCAGTTCTAGAGAGAAAAAAAAGGAACAAAATCTGAAATGAAGCCATTAGAGAGTGGGAATAGAGACAAAGGTAGACAAAAATATATGAAATGCAGAGCCGTAGGATGCACCCATTAGCAGGTCAGACTCTGCTAATTGCGGGAGAAAAGGTGAGCTAATTTTACAAATGGATAACTTAAAACACAAATGATCCATTTTGATACAGATGGAGAAAGCAAGTTATATGAATTATAGAATCATCATTGGGTCCAAAGGTTATAAAGTGCTCAGTTGGAAACCGAGATACTGTTCCTGCTTACATTGGACGTCACTGCAGGAGGCCACAGATAGATCAGAGTGAGCTTGCGATGCTGAATTATAATGATGGGCAACAGGTGCCTTGCACAGTAGTTACCCAAACAGTGTTTAGTTTCTCCACTGTAGAGGAGATCACATTGTGAACACTGAGTACAGAACATGAGATTGGAAGAAGGGCAAGTTCACTGCAGGGGAGACTCAGAGGTCCCTGTTGCCAACCACTTTATTTCTCTATTCCACTCCCTCCCTGACTATGCCTGACAAACTAAAGATTAAATTGCAACAGTGATTGTAAACTATTATATACCATATTTTTGGTTTCAGTAAACATGGGACAACCATCTTTTGAGGCAATGACATCCATTGTGAACAGATTGCACAAGAATTTAGAAGTAAGCCAGGACCAGCATGGCAGAAACAATTTGTTGGCATCCTACATATACTATGTTTTCCGTCTTCCAAGCACAGAGTCAACCCCGGCGTCGCCAGGTCAGAGTAAAATCTCTCTTTCTTCAGATTCCGTGACTTAAATTCAGATTAGTTTATTAAAATATACACCAGTCTACAATAAAATTCCTTGTTCACATGAAGCTCACAGAGTAAACAGTAAAGATTAATACATTGACAAATGCAAAACAGCAGAATGGTGCGCGATTGTAGTGCAAACATGGCATAACTATCTTTTAAGACAATGACATCCACTGTGAACAGATTTTACAAGAATCTAGAAACAAGCATGGAATGTTCATTTCCATGGTGCCAGAGTCCAGGAAGTTTCGGAGCAGCTGCAAAGCAGTGGGAGGGAGAGCGGCCAGAAGTCGTTGTGTGCATCTTTACGGGTTGGGAAAGGAGTAAGGTTCTGCGGAGTGAATATAGGGAGTTAGGAAATATGTTAAAAAGTAAGACCTTGAATGTGGTCATCTCTGGATTATTCCCAGTGCCATGTGCTAATGAGGGCAGGAATAGAAGGGCAGGTCTTCATTGATCAATGGAATCTCTTCCAGGGCAGAGGTGAGCTGTATAAGAGGGAATGATTGCACCTGAATTGGAAGGGGACCAATATCCTGGGAGGGAGATTTGCTAATGCTACTTGGGAGGGTTTAATCTGGGATGGCAGGGGAGAGTGTCATGGAGCAGAAAGAGGCAGAGGAGAATTTGGAAGATGAATCTGATATAAATGGTTATTTGAGGGGATTCTTAGAGACGGGATCTACCAGCATGTAGATAGGCACGGGCTGATTAGCGATAGTGTGGCTTTATGCGTGGGAAATCAAGTCTCGCAAAGCTGATAAGGTATTTTTGAAGAAGTCGCCAAGAGGATTGACGAGGACAGGGCAGTGGGCATTGTCCATATGAACTTTATCGAGGCCTTTGACAAAGTCCTGCATGGTCGACTCGTCTGTACGGTTAGAGTGCATGGAATCTAAGGTGAGTTGGCCGATTGGATTCAAAATTGCTTTGGAGAAAGAAGTCAAAGGGTAGTTGTGAAGCGTTGTTCTCCTGATTTCAGGCTTAATTTTGAAATTTATTTTACAGAGTAAACAAGGATGAACTAGTTGATATGTATATGGATTTTCAGAAGGCCATTAGGGTTAATATATTAACATTGGGGTTAATATATTGATATGGATTGGGGACTGGTTAACAGACAGAAAACAGTGTAGGAATAAATTGAAAGTTATAACTGATACAGGAACCAATGTTAGAAATTAATTTGTTAACCATCTAAATCAATGATTTGGATAATTTGTTAACCATCTAAATCAATGATTTGGATAATTTGTTAACCATCTAAATCAATGATTTGGATAAAGGGACAAGGTGCAATATATCCTAATGTGCTGATAAATCAAAGCTGTTTGGTGGAACGATGCAGAGAGACAGCAAAGGAGATAAGTGAGCAGGCAAAGGCATGGAAGATAAAATATAATATAGAAAAGTGAAATATGTAAAATGTATATAGAAAAATGTACCATTTGAAAAAAATAGAAAAACGGAGTATTTTCAGGTGATGAGAGATTGATAATTGTTTGTGTAAGGAAGGACCTGGTGGCCTTGTGCACAAATCACTGAAAGTTAGCATGTAGGTAAGCAAGTAATTAAGAAGCACAGAAAATATTTACTTTTGTTGCAAAAAAAAACATAAAACAGTACAGCACAGGAACAGGCCTTTGGCCCACACTCTCTGCCGAACATGATGTCAAGTTAAATTAATATTTTATGCTTACATGTGAACCGTATCCATCCATTCCCTGCATATTGATGTGCTTATTTAAATGTCTCATCTTGCAGTTCATCTGAATTTAGGCAGAGCTTGCATCTGTACACATTGCTCATGTTTGAATCCTTGCGGCAGGGCCTGGTGGCTGTATGTTAGGGGGATCTATGCATTATGCTACAATGGCCCGTTCAGCAGCAAGGCTGGCCAGCCTGAGCCTCAGTCGGTCCAGGAGTCTCAGCAACAGCAACCCAGACATCTCAGGTACTCCAGCCTCACCAGATGATGAAGTAAGGACAATTATTGGCAGCAAGGTAAACAGTGTCTTTCTCTCCATAGACATTTATAAATATTAAGAGGAGTTAAACATTTTGTAGTGTTGAAACTGAATTTGTTCATTATTATTTCACTTGATGAGTTCTTTCCAGTGTGGTAAAACTAAATTAATAATTAGAAAGTGTGTTGGTGATAAAGTTACCCTTTTAAATATCCTGGATATTTAATTCTGTATCCTGTAATTCTGGAAATACTCAATAGGTCAAGCAGCATCTGGGGAGAGATTGGGACAGACTTAATGTGTAGGAAGGAACTGCAGATGCTGGCTTACATTGAAGATAGACACAAAATGCTGGAATAACTCAGCGGGACAGGCAGCCTCTCAGGAGAGCAGGAATGGGTGATGTTTCAGATCGAGAGACCCTTCTTCAGATCCTCTGTTCTGCATAAGAAGGAATTGTTATGCACAGGGAACAATTGCAGATGCTGGTTTACACCCGCTGAAGAATGGTCTCGACCTGAAACGTCACCCATTCCTTCTCTCCAGAGATGCTGCCTGTCCCGCTGAGTTACTCTACCATATGTGTCCATCTTTGGGACAGACTTAATCATTCAGGTCAACAAACTCCCATCCGATCTGGGGAAAAAATTGAAATGAAGTAAGATTTAAGTTGCAGAGAAGACGAAATGGAGATCTGTTATTGGGAGGAGATCAACATGAAATGTTAGCTCTGTTAGTGCTGCCTGATTTGTTGTGTATTTCCAGCATTTTCAGTTTTATCTTGTATTTTCACCATGAATAACAATTTGTATTTGACATACTTTTCTGTTCTCTCTAATTCTAAAATTTGGATTAAGTAAATATATTTTGCATTTTTAACCTTCTTAACTATGGTTAAAATCATCTGCAGTATTAATCTAACTTAATGGAGGTTTAAATAATTAAAAGGCTTTGCAAAAAAATATTATTTTTCTGATGCTCCTGTTGCTTTTGCAATTTCATTCTTCTGCTTATTTCAATTATGAAGTTCTCCTACATCTACCCTAGTGGGCCAGGTTATTAGTAGTTGGCTAGTTTCAGGGCATGTAAATCTGGAAAATTCGATTGGTATTCCGTTCTGAATTACCTTCTCATTAAATGTAATTAGTCTTTTGGCACTTTTTGTGGGGAAATCAGTGGTCCAAATTGGAAAGTGTCTATGCATGGACATCAGAGCAGGATAATATGTTTTTCTGCTTTGTTGCTCTCGCACATGTACTCCCTTTACCTTCCATGGTCAAAATAAAGGGTGTCTGTGCAAATTGGAGGATTTTCCATTTATTGTAGAATCATACGCCAGCAATGGTCAGGTTAAGTCTGGTTTATTGTCGTATGCACAAGTACGGTGAGATATAGAAACAATGAAAATCTTGAGTAATTAATGAGAAGGGTGGGAGGAAGATATATAATTGGTTAATCTACGATGGACTTCTTCAAAGTTAATTTCATTGTAAATTGCATGCTTTTGGAGGATTTTGGGGAATATCCAGCTAAATACTTAAAAATTCGCTTTTCCCTTTGCTTCGTTCACCTGCTCAGGGACTAGATCGTTCCAATTCCTGGGTTAATGCTGGTGGCCCAACTGTCCCATGGAGAAGCCCCCCCAGATCAAGCACTGAAGTTATGCAGGTGGTTTCAGATGCTAATACATCTTTTTTTAGGATATTATTTTGCAGCTTGATTTTTCTTTTAAACTTCCTTCCATTTCATTATTTTATTATTTTGTGTACTTTGAACAATACCTTTGCATTTCAATAGTGCGTGCGTCTGATTTTTTTTGATTTTGTCCATTTTCCATAGCTTTATGCTCAAGTGCCTGTGCATGCAGTAAAAATGCATGAAGTACATAGTGCATCAAGACATCATGGCATGTGTTTCAAATATATGTATTTTCATAGTTATAAATTTATGGTTATAGGTTGAGTAACAATCATAAATGAATTCTGGAATAAGTTATGATTCATTGTATATTTAGTAAAATAATTTATTTATGGTCATTCGATTGCTGAAAGTTCTCACGTTGTTAATGCCTCTCAACTTATTTACTGTATTTATACCGGTGGGTGTCAGGAAAGTGATCTCAAAACTAACTCTGTTTAATGGAGTGAACTCTTGTTGGAATTAATTGATTTTTTTTTAAATGTTGCCACACTAGTGATAAAAGCGATCACCATTACTCCAGTGTGGAAATGTGCAGCTCAAAGTGTAATCACCTTACATAATGCAAGCTTGAAAGAACAGAGTAATTGTATGGTTACATCATTTCAACTGAAGGATATTAAACTATGGCTTATGCAGCATATACATTTGTCATCCATTACCGTCTTTAAAGGAAAAGTCACAGAAACGGCATGATTTATTTTATCACAATATCCAGCATCTTTGCATTTTTTTTAAAGTGTATTGCGTTTGCAGTGTTTAAATATATACCTCTTCTCCAGTTTAGAAAATACTTATAGCACCAACATAAATAATTTCAGAAAAAAACATTGCTTGTTGGCCTTCGCCAAATAGTGTCTGCAAATCGCCTGTTTTTTCCATCAGTGGAGGCTACATGTGACCTTGAATGGGGCTAAAGATGAAAAGATATATTCATAACTGAGTGTGGGAGGGAGTGTGGGTTGTATGTCTACAGCCCCAATCTCCTATGCGACTAGACCACTTGGTATGTGAAAATTGGACATTGCTTTAACAGAGAGAGAATGGATAGTCAAGAAGCTTATCTGTGAAAATATAAACTGAATCCCTTAAGTTACTTTCCATGTTCATTTTATTAATTTATAAAATTCAGAGTCTGATCATTGCATGTGTTATATAGTCGGGCGGCAAGGTGGCACAGCAGTAGAGTTGCTGCCGTACAGCGAGTGCAGCGCCGGAGACTTGGGTTCGATCCAGACTACGGGTGCTGTCTGTACGGAGTTTGTACGTTCTCCCCGTGACTTGTGTGGGTTTTCTTCGAGATCTTCGGTTTTCTCCCACACTCCAAAGACGTACAGGTATGTAGGTTAATTGGCATGGTAAATGTAAAAATTGTCCCTAGTGCGTATAGGATAGTGTTAATGTGCGGGGATCGCTGGTCGACGCAGAGTCGATGGGCCTAAAGGGCCTGTTTCCGCGCTGTATCTCTAAATTAAAATATGAAAAAAAAAGTCTTTAAAAAACACTTTTGTATGATTAAACCAGTACTTAGGAATTGTGGTAGAAAATACCTCAATACCAAATGACTGTGGAAGTTCATGTGTAAAATAACATTTTTCAAATTGGCTGCATGGTATTTTCATATTTTTTACTTATCTTCATTGGTTATTTGAATTGTGTTTAGAAAAACATCCAGATAATTATTCTTAAGCAAAGAAAATCATTTTACATAGTTTTCATTGGGAATCCTTAAAGAGGATCAGAATGAATAAAATTGAATGTAATGATTTGATAGTACTAACCTTGGGTTTCAAAACCATGAAGATCACAGGGCATAATTATTTCAGTTCAGGAATAGGAACAAAAGGAGGCCATTTAACCTGTTAAGGCTCATTTACCATTCAATGGGATTACATTTCTACTTTCTCTCCTTATCTTTTGATTCCATTTGCATCCAGAAATCTTATAATCTCAGGCTTGAATATGACTGAGCATCAGTTGCCCTTAGAGTAGTTAATGCCAACAATTCATGCCCCTGAATGACCCCTGGTGCAATTCATCTCGGCCCCCTCCTTACCCTGAATTCTTGACTCCGGTTGAGCCAGTGGAAACTGCCTCTTCGCATCCATCATGCTAACCCTCTAAGAATATAGCAACTTACAATCAACTGAACTATTCCTACTCTGTTTTGCCTATCTATTAATCAATCATCAATCCAATTATCCATAATACCAATATTCTTCCTCATGTGTAAAGGCAAATGTCTTTGAAAATACACAAATATTAAATGCAGCAGTTTTCTTAGTCTAATGTCCTAGTTATATTTGCAAAAAACCTAATATGACAAAATCATGCTGATTCTGCTTAACATAAAATGACTTTCTGAATATGATGCTCCTGCTAAGAAGAAAAGACTGAGCAGGCAAAAACATTACAGTTTTGAACTTCTGGGTTTGGATTAAGGTATTTATGAGGAAGAGAAAAGTTTGTAAATTGTGGATAGTGATGCAGAAAATGTTGAAATGCTTAGAAGGTTAGGTCAACATTCATGGAGAGGGAAACATTTAATATCTCAGATGACTTTTCATCAAAACTGGAAATATGAGAACACAAACCTGTCCTAATTTGTGGAGAATGGGGAAAGATGGAGAGAAAAATGCAGATGTTTGTGATAAGATAGCGACCAAGGGAATCCGGATCATATCTGAATCCTGAAAAGTGTGCAGGAAAAAAACCCTGAAAATGCTGGACACAATCGAGGTTGGAAACTTCACGAGGTTAATCCCCGGGATGGCGGGACAGTCATATGAGGAAAGATTTGAAAGACTGGGCTTGTACTCACTGGAATTTAGAAGGATGAGAGGGGATCTTATAGAAACATATGAAATTGTAAAGGGACTAGACAAGCTAAGTGCAGGAAACATTTTCCCAATGTTGGGGGAGTCCAGAACTAGGGTCTAAGAATGAGATGAGAAAAAAGTGTTTTCACCCAGAGAGTCGTGAATTTGTGGAATTCTCTGTCACAGAAGGCAGTAGAGGCCAATTCACTGTATTAATTTAAAAGAGAGATAGATAGACCTCTAGGGGCTAGCTGAATCAAAGGATATGGGGAGAAGGCAGGCACGGGTTACTGATTGTGGATGATCAGCCATGATCACAATGAATGGCGATACAGGCTCGAAGGGCCTGCACCTATTTTCTATGTAATATTCTGGAGGATTGTGTACAGTTTTGGTCTCCTAATTTGAGGAAGGACATCCTTGTGATTGAGGCAGTGCAGCGTAGGTTCACGAGATTGATCCCTGGGATGGCGGGACTGTCATATGAGGAAAGATTGAAAAGACTAGGCTTGTATTCACTGGAGTTTAGATGGTTGAGGGGGGATCTTATGGAAACATATTAAAATATATATATATATATTTATGTAATCAAGAGGTTGGACAGCATCTTAGAAAATGAAAGTTAATGTTTCAGGTTGAAGACCTTTGTCAGAACTTCTTGATTAATTATCTCAGCATTTCCTGATGAGTATGGGTGTCAGAGGTTATAGGGCCAAGCCAGGAGAATGGGATTAGGAGTGAGAGATAGATCAACCATGATTGAATGGTGGGGTAGACTTGATGGGACGAATGGCCTAATTCTGCTCCTATCACATGATCTTATGAACTTGGAAGAGAGAAGGTAGACACAAAATGCTGGAGTAACTCAGCGGGACAGGCAGCATTTCTGGAGAGAAGGAATAGGTGACGTTTCGGGTCGAGACCCTTCTTCAGACTGATATCAGGGGAGTGGACGGTACAGAGATAAAATGTAGTCAGAGTCAGTAAGATTGGTGGGAGAATGGGGAGGGGATAGAGAGAGAGGGAAAGCAAGGGCTACTTGAAGTTAGAGAAGTCAATGTTCATATCGCTGGGGTGGAAGCTACCCAAGCAAATGTGAGATGCAGTTTCTGTGATTTGCACTGGGTCTCACTCTGACAATGGAGGGGGCCCAGGACAGAAAAGTCACATTGGGAATGGGAGGGGTAGTTAAAGTGCTGACAACCGGGAGATCAGGTAGGTTAAGGCGGACTGGACGGAGGATCAGGTAGGTATAGGTGAAAAAGAGAAAATAGGTTTGCTTTAAGTTGCAGAGGGTGAGGAAGAGATGAGGATAAAGGGCATATCTCTGACAAGATGATGCAGTTAGAGAGGGAGAATCCGATGGGAAAGACAGAGTTGTGGGAAATGCTCAGCAGGTTAGATGATGCTTATGGAGAGAGAAAACTGAGTTTATATTACAGATTATCTACAGCAGAAAGTGAGTTCACTGAAGTCATTGAGTTTGATATTGAGTCTAGAAGACAGTAACACGCCCAGACAGAAGATGAGGTCCTATTCCTCAGCCTTACTTTGTGTATATCAGTTCAACAGTGCAGGAAGCCAGAGACAGATGGGTCAGAGTGGGATGAAGAGTTAAGATGGCAGGCAAGAGGGAGCTTAATATAGTCCCTCACTGACTAACTGATGCTCTCCAAAGCAATGGCCCAACAATGTTTGGTTCTCCGGTGTAGTGGAGATCATATAATGTGCAGCGAATACAGTGCACTTGGCTGACAGAACTGCAAGTGAATCGCTGCTTTGCCTGGAAGGTCAGTTTGGATTGACTGGATGGAAGGAAGAGAAGAGATAAAAGAATGGATGTAGCATCTAGTTCAGCCCAGTAGAGCAACTCAGAGTTTATTGTTGCTTGCCACTTTAATTCTCCATCCCATTTTAGCTCTGGTCTATCTATGTATGTCTCCTGCATTGTTATATTGATACCCAATGCAAGCTTGAGGAATAGCATCTTCATGTTGCCATATTGCAATCTTCTAGATATTATATTGAATTCACACTCAACAGCTATAAGATTAATTTTGGTTTTCTCAATCCACACATGCTGAGCTGCTGAGGTTTTCCAACATTTTCTTTTATTGCACATTGCCAGTAGGTGCTGTGTTTGACAAATGATTATTTTTTCACTTCTTTGGCATATGGAGCTCCCTTAACACATAAACCAAAATGGAGTAACTCAGCTGGACAGGCAGCATCTCTGGAGTGAAGGAATGGGTAACGTTTAGGGTTGAACCCTTCTTCCTCCTGCTCTACGACTATTTCCTCCAGGTCTCCAATTCTACGACTTATTTCTGCAACATCGTCCCACAACACATACGTCTTCCAGGCAGATCAGTCGAGATTAACAAGCACACACGATCCTCTCCTATATATAATGTGAGCTGGATTTGTGTCCCCTTAATTCTCTTGAATCTTACCTATCACTGGCATTCCCTTTGTTCTCTCCAATGCTACCGCTTCCCTGCATCCTAAGACCGGACTGTTTTCTTTAATTTTCTGACAAAAAAATCATCAACTTAAAGCATTAAACATGTTTCTCTCTCCGTGGATGTTGCCTGATTTGCTGAGTATTTCCAGTATTTCCTGAATTTATTTCAGATTTTTAGTATCTGCTGTGTTTTTGCTACTGTAGAAATGTTGAAAAAAATACAAAATCTTGAAGATTTGATGTTGAGCAAATGGGATTAGAGATGGCAGATAAGGAATAATTCTGAATATATATATATATTTCTTTTTAAAAAGAACTGCTTACAGAATCTAGTTGGACCAACAGTAAAAAAGAATCAGCTTGACTTTATAACTTTATGACTTTGACGGTGTTTACTTTATGTCGGAGGAGAGATATAATTTATCAAGGGATTTAAGTTTGCAGTTGGGGTTATTAAAATGTATTCAGAAAATGATAATTAAGTATCAGGGCGAGAGTTTACTTTTTAAGAAGGGTGGGAAGGTACAATGTATCATCAATCCAGTAAATGCGAAGAACACGATGAATTAATGTTTAGTTGTATATTGGTGGAAAATTTATGAAAATGTACTGTGTCTTAACTTTCCATCTCCCATAAGAAATAATTAACATTTTCAATTAAAAACATTCTTGTGCAAAACAATTGTAAGAACTTAATGCACAAATCATCCCCTTGATCTGCTGTCATTTCAGTTTCAGGAATGAGTAAAAGTATAACCCATCTTATGGACGAGAAATTACGATCATTTTCTTTTGTGTGTTATTTGATTGCAGCCATTCTATGCTTCCAACTCTTGTCTGTTTAAATTAATACATTCATTTGTGCCACCTCTTCCATCACCAATCTGTTACCCACATTCATTCCATTCCATAGGCCATGGATCGAAGTAATCGCATGTCATCGCATACCGAGAGTACAAGTTTCTTACAAACGTTAACGGGACGATTGCCAACTAAGAAGGTAGTGGATGGTACTGTTGTGTGGGCCACATAAGGAATGTTGGATAAATATATCTCAGGAAATCTTAAATATTGCCTCCAGCTCTACTTACTCAGATTTAGGATATTGCAATTCAGACCGAGATCAAGTTAGGCTTTGTGGGAGAATTAGTTGCAGAATCTGTGGACTACATTGATCGTACCCAGTTTATTTGTTACCCAATACCTAATTGGAATGCACGAGTGTTACAAAAATCAACCAACTTGAAGTAGTTTGATTCAGTTCATACAGAATTGCAGACAAAAAGATGAATCAGACTGATATCCATTTAAATAACCCCATATTGGAGTTTGTTATTCATATTGGGACATAACCTGAACAAATAGACATTTGTAGGACACAATTAATTATTAACAGCGACAAAATTCCTATGACGTTCCATTGAACTCTCACAGTTACAGCAGTGGCTGGTACATTTGATTCCCGAGCAATTTAAATTGGTCCTAGGGACTATCAAAATGTGTACAAAATTAATAATAATTAAATATCATTCTCTGCAATGCAGGATTACAAATTATAATGGAATTCCCTCCTACCTTAACCCACTCCTCTCAAGCATGAATATTGATTAAAAAACTGTGTTGGATCTCCTATTTCTCTGATAAAGTTACAACTTAATACTTGAATATTTTACAAATAGATTCTGGATATTGTACATATACAAACATAGACATTTCTTCCAAAAATGTTAAGCCAGGAAAAGCTCAATTAATAGTCATCATCTCTTTGTAAATGGTTGAGATCTGGCAGCATTAACACCTTATTCTTTATTTTTAAAGTATCGTGTTGGAATAAGTTTTAATGCTTACTGTGTTGTGTGACTTGTGTAACACAGCTATTGCATGAGGAGCTGGCCCTACAATGGGTTGTGAGCAGTGGGAGTGTGCGTGAATCTGCCATCCATCAAGCATGGTTCTTCTTTGAATTAATGGTGAGTAAAATAGAAGCCAGACAAGATCTCTGAAACACTGACTAAAAGTTTTAAAACCCAAATTCTATTGACGATTATTGAAGAGTTCATTCTCAAATGAAGTAAACAAGAATGTGGTTCTGGATTTTAAAGATATCTTAAACTTGATTGAACCTATTACTCTTTCCCTTACCTTAACCAGAATGTTCTCATTTGTAAGCTCGGGACGTCTCTTAGCGGCTCGTAACGCTAACGGCAGGTACTCTGGAAACGCGGTAAGCTTGTGAAGACTCGTGAAAATTTTTCAACATGTTGAAAAATGTCCACGAGAGCCCCAAGTACCTACGAGCGGCCGTTACTGTAATTCTCCCGAGTTCGAATCAGGGGAAACTCGGGAGAACTTGAATTAACTCGTACAGTGGGACAGCCCCATTAATTGAGAAATAATGCAAGTTAAATGGGCTTGGGGTAATCAATAATAGGGAGGCTTTTGGGTCCAAATAATCTTTTCCTGCTTTCAAAATTTAGATTTGCCATTAAGTCCATTGACACCCATACAGAGCCTGAAGTATCCTGAAAATTCTTCTTTTAAAATCACTAATATATATCTGGGTTAATGCTGTTTAATGTGTTGTTGATTGAACAGGTGAAAAGCATGGTGCACCATTTATATTTTTCTGATAAACTTGACATCCTGAGAAAAGCTCGATTTCCAGAAAGATTCATGGATGACATTGCTGCACTGGTCAGCATGATCGCAGGGGATATTGTTACAAGGTTTCAAAAGGTAAGGACCGAATACATTCTTATTTCAATTTTCAGTTGCTTGAAAGTACGGATGTGATAAAATCAAATTTGATTATTGATCTTTGCTGCTTAACTGACCTCAGTTAGATCATCAGTTAGTTATTTACAGGCTAAGAAGAGGCGAAACAAAATATGATTTCTGTTTCTGATTTCTATCCTGCAGGTGTTGGG
Organism: Okamejei kenojei; assembly: GCA_035221665.1. Taxonomy (NCBI): domain Eukaryota; kingdom Metazoa; phylum Chordata; class Chondrichthyes; order Rajiformes; family Rajidae; genus Okamejei; species Okamejei kenojei. The sequence continues at coordinate 23,595,809 of CM069140.1, read as the reverse complement.
TCAATATAAGGCAACAACATAATTGGAGTTTGGTTATGATTACATATGCAGCTTTTCATAGTTGAGCAGGCATGATGAAGGATGCATTGGACAGGCAGGATGCTGGCTGGAAAAGCGTGCTTTCAGAAAAGGAGAGACATTTTGAAAAACGGTGGGAACAGGGGAGGGGCGGATAACAGATAATCCAGCCATAAATCCAGTCCTAAGAGTGGGGAAAAATAAATATATACATTTTCTCTGTCCAGCTGTGGGTTCTAGTGACAGGATTTTAAGTAAGTAAGTATATTGGCCAAGTAAGTATCTCATGACCAAGGAATTTGCCTTGGTGCTCCGCCCACAAGTAACGACATGACATACAGTGACAGTTACGAATGACTCAGAAAACACTAAACATTAATGATAAAACACCATTGATCAAGCATGTGAACCAACAAAATACTAGATCAAAGGGAGGCTACAGATTTTTGGCTGTTGAGTAGAGCAACTACTCGAGAAGGGTCTCGACCCGAAACGTCACCTATCTCCTTCGCTCCTTAGATGCTGCTGCACCCGCTGAGTTTCTCCAGCCTTTTGTGCACCCTCGATTCTCCAGCATCTGCAGTTCCTTCTTTAACACCCGTGGATAAAAACAGTTTTTATGTCTGGCTGTGGCAGCTTTGACAGTCCGGAGTCGCCTTCCAGAGGGAAGTGATTCAAAGAGTTTGTGGCCAGGGTGAGAGGGGTCAGAGATGATCCTGCCTGCTCTCTTCTTGGCCCTTGCAGTGTACAGTTCATCAATGGAGAGAAGGTTGAAGCCAATAATCTTCTCTGCTGATCGGACGATTCGCTGCAGCCTCCAGGTGTCGTGCTTGGTGGCTGAGCCAAACCATACCATAATGGAGAAGGTGAGAACAGATGGCCGTGTAGAATTGGACAATCATTGCCTGTGGCAGATTGTGCTTCCTCAGCTGCCGCAGGAAGTACATCCTCTGTTGCGCCTTTTTGACTGTGTAGTCGATGGTAGCCCCCCCCCCCCACTTAAGGTCCTTGGAGATGATGGTTCCCAGGAACTTAAAAGACTCCACAGATGTGACTGTGGTGGTGTTGGTGGTGAGTGGGGTGAGGGGAGGGGGAGTTCTCCTAAAGTCTACAATCAATTCCACTGTCTTAAGAGCATTGAGGTCTAGGTTGTTGCCACGGCATCAGGACACCAGCTGTGACACCTCCTGTCTAGGCAGATTCCACCCCATCCTGGATCAGTCCAATCAGGGTTGTGTCTTCCGCAAACTTGAGAAGCTTAACAGAGGAGTCAGTGGAGGTGCAGTCGTTGGTGTAGAGAGAGTAGAGGAGAGGGGAGAGCACGCAGCCATGCGATGCTCCTATGCTGAGTGTTTGCGGGTCCGAGATGTGCTTTCCCAGCCTCACATGCTGCTTCCTGTCTGTCAGGAAGTTGTTGATCCACTGACAGAGGGGTTCAGGCACAGTCAACTCGGAAAGTTTGGAGTGTAGTAGCTCTGGCACAATGGTGTTGAATGCAGAGCTAAAATCAACAAACAGGATCCTCGCATAGGTCCCCTCGCGGTTTGGGTGCGGCAGGATGAAGTGCAGGCCTTGGTTGACTGCATCATCCACAGATCTATTGGCTGGATATGCAAACTGCAGAGGGTCCAGCAGGGAGTTTGTGATATTTTTCAGCTTGGCCAGCACAAGCCTTTTGAGTGTCTTCATGACTACAGAGGTCAGTGCAACAGGCCTGTAGTCATTAAGACAAGTAATCCTTGCCTTTTTGGGTACAGGGACAATAGTGGAGACTTTGAAGCAGGCAGGGACAGTACATGTTTGCAAGGACTGGTTAAAAATGTCGGTATAGACCGGTGCCAGCTGTTTGGCACAGAGCTTAAGAGTAGAGGGGGAAACATTGTCAGGTCCTGGAGATTTCCAGCTCTTTTGTCCTCTGAAAAGCCTCTCCACCTCCTTTTTTTATTGTTGATATTGGGATAAATTATTTGTGCAGCACAGAGGGTGTGGATGATTGGGTGTGAAGTGGTGATTGGAGGGTGGTGGGTGTAGAAAGGCTGTCTTTGCAGACTGAGGTCAGGCTGTGAGTGGGTGTGAAGTGTTGGTTGGGGTGGGAAATGGACCAGTCTTTTCATACTGGAGTCTTGCCTTAAGTAGGTGTGAAGTGGTGAATGGGAAGGAGAGGGTGCAGGGTCCATTCTTTGGAGACTGGGGTCTTGCTGTGTTGGTTGGGGAGGGGGGAGGTGGTACCAGGGTTACGTTTACTGTATTCATTCGGTATTATTTACTAAATTAAGATTTGCAGAAGGATGCTGATGGTGCAACTAATTAGCCCTTTGTTTTTAGGATGTAGAACTGATTGAGAGATTAAACATCAGTCTTGCATTTTTTCTCAACGACCTATTTTCTGTGATGGATCGTGGCTTTGTCTTTTCTCTCATCAAAACCTATTGGAAGCAGGTATTGAAAATGATGATTACCTACCTTTTGACTGTCCCATGGTACAAAAGATAAAGTTAGTTGTAAGTGTGATACCAAGCCGTACATGTAAAAAAAAATCCAGATTTGTTCCTTGTTCCACAAAAAACAAATGTCATCAAGCACAACAGCAGTTAACCTTGGTTCCATTTGACTTGTTCATGTTGACCCCACTGAATGAAATTATAATTTTTAGTGTTGAACCACCCATAAACCTCCTTAGCCTTTCCAAACAGAAAACTAAATTTAAAATACAGATGAAGAAAATCAAATTGCCCAGGAAATAGCTGTCTGAAGTTATTAAATCATTGTTTGCATAAGTCACCAATTTAAAGAAAATGTAATCTTAGCATGAATTTTGTCACTTATGCAGATTAACAGAAAGAAAGAAATTGCATTATAGCAAATCATCCTTTCATGTTCCCATTTGGAAATAACTCCATGAAATAATACCACTGTTGGCAAATCATGGCTGACCCACACACACACACACACACACACACACACACACACACACACACGTCCACCGTAACAGGAAAATATATTCATGATGACTGATAATATGTCAAATTAATTATTTATTTTAATTGTAGATATGTATTGTTTGACTTTACCATTTCACAATGATTTCCATGTCTTTATAAAAATTATATCTGCTGTTTATCTGTTCTGTGCAGGTTTCCTCAAAGCTTTATGCATTGCAGACACCAAGTATGCTTGTATCACTGAGATTAGACTTTCTGCGGATCGTTTGCAGTCATGAACATTACGTCACACTGAATTTACCATGCAGTCTCCTCACGCCTCCATCCTCTCCATCCCCTTCTGTGTCTTCTGCAACTAGTCAGGTAGATTTATTTACTGTGAATTGATTTGAAACTTTAAAAAAAAACAAGAATTGGACAAGGCGGCATACAGGAGATAATGGGATAAGATTATTCAGAAAGATTAGGGATGGGGAATTAATGGTAAGTAGGCAAAGTGGATTGAAAAGATATTGGTAGGGAGGAAACAAATCTGTAGCTAAGAGCAGTGGATCAGAATGGTTGAACATTTATTTCATGGTGTCTCACAGGATTCTGTTGTGAGACCACTGCGATTATATCAGTAACGTTAAGGGCGGCAGGCTTTGGATTTGCGAAAGATACTTTAGGAACTTTTAATGAAAAGCCAATAAAACTTTTAATGAAAAGCCAATAAGATGACAAAAAAGTTTTTTTGAAATCAATGTGCTTAAATTGAGATTGTAAATTTAGAAATTAACTAAAAGTGGGTTAACTGTATGGAGGATGATTTAGAAGAGCAAGGAAGTTTGGAATTGGGTTCGAAAAATGTTAGAAGGGATATTTAACATGGATAAGGCCCTAGAAATGTAATCAATACCTGGTAATTATGAGTAAATGTGAAAAAAAAATATGGATCAGAGGATGTAATGGATAATTCCGATAAAATCTAGTAAAATCATGGATGAGGTGTGCCTTTTTTGCTATTTACCCTTCTAGAATGGTGTTGCAGAAGTTGGGTGAAAGATGGATTTGTTAGGTTGCAGTCTGGTGGTGAAAATAAAAAATGAAAAGAATAAATATTTTTTTCCTCAGGAAATATTACAGGGTTAGAGGTGTTCTAAATTATGAAATAATGGGAAAGGTTAGGAAGAAACAATGTGCTTCTTGCAAATGAATGGACTGGATTTGAGGAAAATGGACATAAGTAGATGAATGACGTTTCAATAGGTGACAAGAGAAACTGTTATACACACGGGTTTGAGAGGCAATGGACTCAAATCTATTATACTCAAAAAAAGGATCGAAAGATGTTTTGAGAAAGTGAAGATAAATGTATGTAGGAACAAGGATAGATAAATGGGTAGGTTTGATTTGCATGTTGTAATTCATTCTATTGTGTTGAATTCTCTAGAGCTCTGGGTTTTCTACAATTGTCCAAGACCAGAAGATTGCAAATATGTTTGAGTTGTCAGTCCCATTCCGCCAGCAGCATTACCCAGCAGGCCTTGTGCTCACTGAGTTAACACTTATTCTAGACCCAGAGGCAGAGTGGTAAGTTGGAAAATGTGCATGGTCATAGCATGTTTGCACACAGGTTGCTGTTACATGTCAAATGAAGTATCCTCCTCCAGAGCAGTGGGGAAATAGTATACAATTTTATTTCTGCGTTATTAGCAAATCTCTTGCACTGGCAGCATATTAGTTAATGATTTATATGGAGTCTTCAGTTGTCTTGAAGTTCATCCTCATTTCCAAATGCTAAAAGTACTGTCTTGTAGTGACTGCATGTTCTACTTCTTTTCTGAAAATACAAGATTCTGAGTCAAAATCCAAGGCATGAGATCTACCATAGCATTTTTTTTCCAATGCTGACCAGGGTGAAATTCTAGACAACTACTTTCCTCTGTTGTTCACTCGGCAATTTCACCAAAATTGTGAACTTGGCAGAAAAGGGATTTTAGAACTGAATCTAATTCCAATGAGCTGTATTGCTTAACTTGATGTGGGTGGATGTTAAATATGAGAATACAATAAACCCATGTTATAACGGACCATATGGAGGGGGAATGGTGTCCGTTATTGCCTATAACCGAGTGAGGGGGGTAAAATAACTCAAGGTCGGGTGGGAGGAAACACTTCGCTGAGGGGTGGGTGAGGGGGTCATGGGGGTTAATCCAGGGGGAAGTCACAGGCCTGGGAGCCGCAGAGCCCCCGACCCTACATGTGGTGCAACAGGTATGGCCTGGGATTCTCACCACTTTCATATTGCTTGCTCTCTCCGATCTCACAATCGGAAGCACGGCAGGCGGCGTCAGCTCTTTGGATAACCTGGCGGGGGGGGGGGGGGGGGGGGGATGCAATGGGAGCTTCGTGCTCTTACCAGGTTTCTGAGGCATGCGTTGCCAGAACGGCGCAGGTGCAGTGATGGGTGCTCCGTCTGCATCCAACACCCCAGGATCTTGCTTTGTTGTAGCTTGCAAACCCTTGACCAATGCAACACTCTTCAAGAGTGTTTACTGCCTGCTCTCTCCCGTCTGCTGCCTGCCCCTTGCCCAACGCAGCGCAGCACGCAGCCTGCAAACCACCATCATGAACAGATGCCCGAGTCCTCTACAACCGAAATACATTATAAAGAGGTTAGACTGTTTTCAGCAATAACCAATAATACTTCTCCATCCTACTGCTACATTCAGAATTGTCCCAATGTTATTGATGCACCTTTAAAGAAAAAGATGAGAGCAGGAAAAGAATGAACTAAAATAGTGGGTTATAACTGTGATTTATTTTTGTAGTGATTTTCGGAGGATAATGTGTAAATATTTTTTACCTGCCTCTGTAACTGTCTCTTGACACAAAATCTGTCTCTTTAATGAGGTTGCTGTAGTTTGGATATCCTTTACCAATGATCTAACATTTTACAGCTTGTTTGGATTACACAAGAAGGTCATCAGTGTTGTTCACAACTTGCTGTCGAGTCATGATTCAGATCCTCGGTATGCTGACCCAGATGTGAAAGCTCGTGTGGCAATGTTATACTTACCACTCATTGGCATCATTATGGAAAGTGTACCGCAGCTGTATGATTTCACAGGTAATTTAATCAATTTGCTGCAGCACTTTATAACATCTTTATTATAAAGAATAGGGAGATGTCAGAATGACAGAAACAACAAGGAAGGATTCAGGTGAGGTTGATACAGGTGAGGGATTGTTTTGATTCGGTGGGTGGCCAAAGGCTAGAGATGTAAAGGAGACAAAAAGGTGTGCAAAGGAGAAAGGAGGAATGAAACGTGAAGCCAGAGTAAGGGATGTAGGTGGAAAGGGATGCGGGAGGAGGGGAATGGGAGGGTTAATGGGGAAAATTGGGTAGAGTTTGGGGAGAAAAGGGGAGGGGGGTGACCTCATTCTGGCAATGGAAGGGGCCAGGATAGAAAAGCAGGATGGTATTTTTCAATTCCTTTATTTGAACAAGGGATTGCTTTTACATCAAAGTGTTCACCAATAGATTTTGCCAACAATTGCAATTATTAATGCAGTTGAAGGTGTCATTAGTTGTTATTTGGTCTCATTTAAGATCATTATCCATGGTGCTCCTAAGAACATCAGGCTTGATTAAGATACTTCCACTGGTTAACAGCTTGTTGTACTGCATTGTCAGGGCACACCTGGTGAAGCACTGGGGTTTTGTTAGAATCCTTGGAAATATTTTGCAACTGAGCATTTTTTTTCCATTCTGAACAAACTATTCTGTGGTAAAGCTGATTTGCAACATTGAGGATATCTCATTCTGAAAATTCATTCAATAATATTGTATCAAAAGACATTTTATTACAAACACTTATTCCTGAACATAACCTTCATTTGAAATCATGAAATTTACTCAAACCACTTCCTCCTCTCAGGAGAAAGGTAGATCAGAAAGTATTATGAGAATGAAAACTGCTACAAATAGATTCTAAATTAGCAGAAAGAAGGAGCAAGATATTTAGTTTAGTTTATTATTGTCACATGTATCAAGATAAAGTGAAATGATTTTTTGTTGTGTGTTATCCAGTCAAAAAGAAGGCAATTCATGATTACGATTAAGCTGTCCCCAGTGTTTTGGGATAGGATAAAGGGTATATTGTTTAGTGCAAGATAAAGTCCAATTAAAGATAGTTCTCTATCTTTAGGATCGTGCTCTTGCTGCTGAGAAAATGGTTCAGTTGCCTGATAACAGCTGAGAAGAAACTGTTCCTGAATCAGGAGTTGAACGAAAGTTTGTCGATGTGAGAAAATCAAAAGATGGATATAGATAAGAAAGGCGATAATTCCAACCAAGCGCATGTAGTCAAAATAAGTCTTCCCCATCAAAGTGTCTAATTCAGTCTCTAACATATCTAAAGCTTTATTGAAAAAAAATCAATCTTTAACATATCTAAAGTTTAATCATAACATAATTATTGACTGTACTGATGTATTTGAGAAAAAGTGTTAGTCATGGTTATTTACAAACCTTCTCATGCTCTGGGTAGGCTGGAAAATGTGCACTGTATTGTGGCTGGTAGTAGTTAATGGTCTACGAAGTACTTGTTGTATGTTGTAAGTAAACAAAAAATGCTGGAGAAACTCAGCGGGTGAGGCAGCATCTATGGAGAAAAGGAGCAGGCGACGTTTCGGGTCGAGATCCTTCTTCAGACTGATGTCGGGGGGGGGGGGGGGATTGTGGGGCGGGAAAAAGAAAGGAAGAGGCGGAGACAGTAGGCTATTTTGGAGAATTGGGAAGGGGAGGGGAAGGAACAAGAAAGCAAGGACTACCTGAAATTAGAGAAGTCGATGTTCATACCGCTGGGGTGTAAACCACCCAAGCAAAATATGATGTGTTGTTCCTCCAATTTACGCTGAGCCTCACTATGGCAATGGAGGAGGCCCAGGACAGAAAGGTCATATTCAGAATGTTGTATATTGTGTAATCTGGAAATATCTACCAAGAAAAACCTGGACTTTCTCTTTTAATAGACAGTTTGTGAATTCTTGTTCTATCACTTTCCTGTTTTATCTCTTTCTGTTTGACTTTCACTCCTTTTTTTAATGTCAGATATGTTTTTCAGTTGTTCCTGCTGCATTTTTCAATTTTAATTTTTGTATTCATTTATTTCCTCTGTGTTCCTTCCAGTTCATCTCCCATTCTCTCTGGCTCTTATTTATTTCGCAAATTATCCCCAGACATCCGGATTCAATGTCCAAATTCCACCTGGAGTAAACAAGTATTTTTATATCTATGATAGATTAAATTAGTTGTGGGACAGTATCAGCTTCATTGATAATTGGTTTGAGATTACCCATGAAATGGCTCGAAACACTGATGTAAAATTTAAAATATTACACTGACCGTACTTCCAAGGCTGAAATTGATGTCCATTATAAGAGAGGAAACATTATACATTTAATCCTTGATAATCTTACCTAGCAATGTTGACAAAGTGTGTCTTAAATTCGAAATTGTTTGTTCCCATCACTGAGATATCTCACCTCTTTTATTTTAATAAAAAGAGCAATTTCTGACGAAAGAATGTCCTGCTGCAATGTTAACCCCATTTTCCACAGATGCTGCCTACCCTATTGAGTATTTCTAGTGTTTTCTGTTTGTATTTGTAATCTCCAGATTTTTACTTATCAAACATTATACTTTGAACGTTAAAATGTGAAATTTGCTGATGGTAAATGAACAGATGAACCAATTCCTGTTAATGTAGACTTTTCGTGGTGTCTACCTTCAGGTGGCATCATCAAGGTGCTTGAAAAGGATTTGATCACACAAGTGTTTCTGTGTTTGGCTGGTGAATTGGTCTGATGTAAGGCAACCAGCCACCAACCTGGCTTTGTAGGAAACTAACCATGCATCTGTGGAGCATACTTACGTTACCAAAATAAGTAATTGCAGACCTTTCACAAAAACTGAACTATCTTTTGGGTTATAAAAGTATATCAACTATCTCATAATATATAAACCATTAAATTAGCATTTTTTAAATTTGAGAATGACTTTGTTGATAACGTTTCAAGCATCATGTAAGATATTTTTCCTCATTTCCCCTGCTCTGCCTGCCCTCTCTCAAGAATCCCAAAATCTGCGAGGTCGCCCTAACGTTGCATCTACAGATGATTATGAGACGGAGAGCAGCAGCATGATCAATCAAACTGTCGCTATGGCAATCGCAGGAGCATCGGTCCCTCAGCTTTCTCGGCCGAGCAGTTTCTTGCTGACATCTGGGGTAATGCAATCAACTTTATTACAAGAGGGTCCAAACGAGAGGCTACGGCTCATAGAGAGAGAATAAAAGAGAAAATGTGATAGGTCAATTGTTAGTGGTTAAATAACGTTTACAAGATTTTAGATATCACAATTTGGAAAGAATCAGAGAAGATGATGCAGCAATGATGAATTTTAATGCAGTGAAGGAAGTGTAGTTTGGAGGACAATGTACTTGTAACACCTTTCCTGACCTCAAGGCATGCTGAAGTTCTTTGCAGCCAATTGAATATCTTTGGAGTGTTGCAGTGAGGGAATGCGGCAGCTGATTTGCAGAGTGAAGCTGCATAATCAGCAGTAAGATGAGTAATCAAATCATCTGTTTTAAGGACGTAAATTGATTAACCCCAGGTCGTTGAAGGGACTCATCTGAGAGTATAATTATAATTGGGGGGTGGGGGTGGGGTTCTTGGGGGGGGGGTCTGAGAGGTGGACAGTTATGCAGAATGCCCCATTAAAAGTAATTAATTACCCATATCACACATCTGAGGTATGCTTTTACAAATTTACTGCCAATAGAATAGTATTCCCCTTTCTTGCGAACGCCTTGACTACCAAAACACGGGGAATATAGTCTTATACTCTCCAATTGCAACGTGACTCTAGTCCATTTTGGTTAAATACGTGGAAGTCCGCCCTGAGATTATAGTGTCTGGGTCCTCTTGAGTTGCCTCACTAGATTGCCCTCGTCTTGGAACAAAATGTCGTATCCCCTACAGTCTTCATTACCCATATTAACATCTGAGGAAAAGTGCCAGCTAACAAGGGGTAGAACGCCTATGGACTTTACGTGTTAAAACAGCTATATTCCCCTGGTCTCACATCGGGAACATGTGACGCTGCGTGGGATTTAGAATATGGCAGATTATTTTCCTCTAGATGTCTGATATGGGTAATAATAACAATATTGACTGTCCTCTTTCGGGGGATACGACATAATGACAGAATCGGGCAATATGAATCTACTTCAGGCAATAATGTCGTATCCCCCTCAAGGCCAGTCAATATTAATATGCACCAGTATCAGAATCTTAGTCATTGCTTTGTGGCAGAAAGTTAGAATGAAAATAACCAAGTTTTAACTGATTTGTTTTAGAGTGGACGGCAGTATACTACCTTCTCCGCAGAATCAAGCCGCAGCTTGCTGATTTGTCTTCTCTGGGTTTTGAAAAATGCAGATGATGTGATTTTGCAGAAGTGGTTTGCGGATCTCTCTGTCCTTCAACTAAACCGCTTATTGGACTTGATGTATCTTTGTGTGTCCTGTTATGAGTACAAGGTATGAGCCTCCCAAATCACCAAGTTTCCTGATTTTGCTAATGCAAGACCCAACATTTAATTGTGAAACAGAAATAACAAATTTACTGTATTTCTCTGTGACAGAATGTTAATGAAAAGCCATGATCCCTGTTTTACTGCTATTTAGTGCACTTTGCTACATGTGTATATTTGTCAGAACATGATTGAATTGAGCTGTTTAAATGCACTCCATAGTTAAATGTACTCTGAACATTATGGTCCCTGTTCGCAAAACCTAACCCTAATGCCGTCTTGGAGATAGAATATTGCAAAGCTGAAGTGAATTACGTACCGGACATAAAATTGTACCACAATAGTTATCTACACCAGTTTCAAAAGTTACTGAGCTGCCTATTTTGTGTCAAATCGTAACAGGGCAAGAAAGCCTTTGAGCGAATGAACAGTCTCACATTCAAAAAATCAAAAGACATGAAAGCAAAACTTGAAGAAGCGATTCTAGGAAGCATTGGAGCTCGTCAGGAAATGGTTCGGCGTAGCAGAGGCCAATTAGGTACTTTAAGTCTGTTCACCCGTACCATCATGTTTGTCAGACCCCATTCTAACTGTTGGCACCTTTCTCTGGTCACTTCTCATTTCACTTGGACTCTAGATGAACTAGTGTTTGTGCTTATGATATATAACCACACGATTCAATATTTCTTACCATGTATTTGTTCTACCATGCACTTCTGTATTCTTAATATAAATTACGCCAAAATAGTTGGTTCAATCCAGATTGTCATTGCATTTCACAATTTAAAAATAAATTAATTTTTCAACCAAAATATATATTTTTTCCTCTGCCAAGAACAAGCAATGAAGATTAAATTCGAATGACATCTATTTTTTCTGACCTTGTTTTCCAATCATACTGTAAATTGCTCGTTCTAAGCTCCTCCCCACCCACCCCCCACCCCCCCACAGTCTAGTTTCAGTCAAAAATCACTGAGTCAAGCACTTGTACATCTAAACTTTATTTTGACAAAACACAATTAGTTCCAACTACTGTACCTAACCACCACGGGTTCAATCCTCGTATCTGCCTGATTAAGCCCTAATGGCCTCGCTCAAACAGACACTCCAGAAGGTCACACAGTCTCAAGCGTTCACCCAGAATATCGACGCAGGAGCTTGTGGGAGTGGACTTTTATGGGTCCCCGAACCTTGAGGGGCCGAACCACATGGGGGTGGTCTCTTTACAATCCAATAACAGATATCAATTAACACAGTATATGATAGACATTTCCCTAACCCAATAATACAGTGACTAATACAATGTATTCAAACAGTGCTTCTCAAAGGAAATGAACATCGCAACATGTACCCTGATATGCAAGAAACGCAGACAAGGCTCAATACTTAATCCAATCAACATCCAGCAAAGTAAAGCTTTGCAACATTATTTATGTGTTTGTGTATGTCTGGTTTGTATTCATCCAATTCATTCGATGCATTTTGCACCTAATTGTCAGGATCTGCAGATGTTCCCATTCTCCTCCTGCAGCTCTAATTTAGGTTCTAGACAAACTGGCACCATTCTGCAGCTTGTCCCATTGCTACAGAAGGCACTTTTAAATTGATCAAATGGCCTAGCAGCCCAGAAGCCTTTACTCAGTTTTAGTGCCCTGGCCTCTCCAATTTGGCTGGGATTAACATTAGTTCCTTCTGACCTTGTTTTAGTTCACTGAATATTTACAATTTCCACTAGTCTGATTTTCAACTGTATTTTTAGCTTGCTTCACCCTTTAAATTAATTTTCTTCCTCTAAATGAAATGTTTTTCGGGTTGTATTTTGCAGTGGCCAGCAAATTAACAGTGGTCACATCTGGCCTTGAAAAAAGGCTGCACAGAAAATCTACTGATCTCAGTGGAGAGAGCCTTCCCTTATCCAATCACGATTGCTGTCACTTTAACAGGCACCCAGGCACCCATTGGCAATAATGTCCTCTGGCTGATGGCCGGCCAATTATATTAATGAATTTTCACCAGCAGCAAGACAGGATGGCACAGTGCCACATCTGGTAGAACTGCTGCCGCACATCGCCAGGCACCCGGTTCGATCCTGACCTTGGGTGCTGTCTGTGTGGAGTTTGCACATTCTGCCTGTGATCTGAAGAAGGGTCTCGACCCGAAACGTCACCTATTCCTTCGCTCCATAGATGCTGCCTCACCCGCTGAGTTTCTCCAGCATTTTTGTCTAGCTCCCTGTGATCATGTGGGTTTCCTCTAGGTGCTCCAGTTTCTTCCCACACCCAAAGATGTGCAGGTTTGGTTAATTGGCCTCTGTAAATCGTTTCTAGTTTGTAGGGAATGGGATAACATAGAATTAGGTTGAAGGGCCTGTTTCCATTCTAAATAAACTGAACACAAGGGAAAATACATTTAAAAATTCATTTTGTAAACATTCTACAGGTGAAATAAAGGTTGGAATATATACGTGATTATGGTAGAAGCTAAACTATCAAAGCCTTATTTTCAATTACTTTTCCTTCAAAATCTATTGAATTTTGAAATATTTGATATAATCATAGGAATCTAGGGTACCATTCAGCCCATAATGGCCATTGAAATATGAGGGAATCACAAAATCAAGCACATGGTTTTATTTTAGTGTTAGAAAATTTGCTAAGCAGTAATTGTAGTTGGATTACCTAGATATAGACTTTGTGCAACACATCTAAATGTTTTCTGGATATTTTGTAATGAGACCAACTCTTAATTAATTTCACATAATTTGGAGAGATTACCCTTGGTTTTACCGGGCAAAAGCACAACCAAAGTTAGAGGTTTTCAATTCCCTCTCTTTGTTCCAGTATGTCCTCCCCAACATCTGGCGGGGAAATCCTATTTGCCTCGATTTCCCTCTCTCCCTGAAGCTAATTCTGTCTTACTGATGTCCATTAACTCCATTTTGATTCTTCTAACTTTAATAATGTATGCTTCACATGCAGAGCGAAGTCCATCCGGCAGTGCATTTGGAAGCCAAGAAAATCTGAGGTGGAGAAAAGATATGACCCATTGGCGCCAGAACAGCGAAAAACTTGATAAGTGCGTTAAGTATAATGAGATTATTGTAAATAAGATAAAACAATATCACATTGTACTGTTGCCATAATAGATTGTGAAAATGGAGAATCAGGATGGATTCACATTATATAAAACATAGTTCCTCCAACAACATTTATTTCTATTGATGGCTGTTGGTTGCTGGATGGGAGCATTGACTCCAATTACCTAATGATGTGAGCCGGCAGTGCATTCCAGAAGACAGTCTAAATTGGGTCTGTCTGGTGAAGAAGCACCTGTCCGTCCCTGGTAGATTCTGTAGACTAAAAGGTCATTTGACTTGAACACACACACCGCTAGGTGTGCAATGGTTCTGTTTTCTGCTGAAACTTGAAGATGCATTTTGATGCATACTAAGAATATTTTCACTGCACTTGCCTTTATTTGGGGAAATTTGATTTCAGGAATCCTGCAACTATTCTGAATGAGCAAAACAAAAAAGGATGATTTATCATAATCTTTTTACTGCCACTAGACCGTGCTGGCATAATGAGCATCCATTAACATGAAATCAGGGAAGAATTAGACTCGAACACGGTGGCTTTTCTGGTCATACAGCCCTCCAAACACTGGTTTTGATTTTTGTAAAAGGTGTGATGTGAAATCTGGATTTAAAAGTACCAGCGGAATTATATTTGAGCATTAAACCAGATCTTTTTTCGGATAAGAAACAATCTGCTGGAGGAACTCAACAGATTGAGCAGCATCTGTAGGGGGAAGGAATTGATTGATGTTTTAGGTCAAAAGTTTGTATCAGTCCTGATTTCCTCCAGCAAATTGTTTGTTGCTCCAGATTTCAACATCCACAGCCTGTTGTGTTTCCTTTTCCCCCAGATAAAATGGTCAAATTTTATGGGATAAAGCATCCAATAAACATTATAACCCTTTACATTTTCCCTTCTTTTAAAAGCATTGATTGCTGAAATGCAACTCTCTTGAGTGCCTACAATCCTCCCACCCTCCGTTATATAATTGTCAGCAGGCTGTTCAACTAACTGAAACAATAGTTACTGTACCTGAAATGTTCTTCACCTGTTATTCATCCAGGATTAATTAAATAATAGTGTGGTATGTAACTCATTTAATTAAGACCCTCTGTTATAAAGGTCTGTAGTTGGGTGAGGGGGTTGGAAGGGGTGGCGGGATGATGGGGGGGGGGTGACAAACATTTCTGGAGGTCAATAGTGATATTTGTAAGAAAGATAGCTGTGATTGGACAAATTCAACAGACAAATGCTTTTATGTCGTTTTTCACATATTTCAATGTTGATGTCAAGGAGATGGTCTGATTCATTGGTTCATTAAGACCAAGGATAGAATATGGGACCTTCCCAGTCTGCCTGGCTCATTACAACAGAGTTAGTGACTTTAAGCACCTGAGCTGGCAGAGTTGCTAGGTGTGTTCCTGATGTAGCATTCTTGGTTGTTAATTTTGCTCTTATTCTGTCTCGCTGCCTATATCCTAATCCACAGCTGTAATTATTTCTTCACATGTGCTGTTTGTTAAAGAAGCCAGAAATCTGTCAGGTATGGTAACACTGGCTGCTGCTTCCATCCCCGCTTCTGCATAACATTGGTGAAAACATAATAACGTTGATTTACAATTGGGCTGAGATTAAGTTCTGTTTGGTGCACACATCTGCTTGATATAATATGTAGTGTGTGTGTTTGTGTGTGTGAATAATTATTGTGCCCTGAGATCAATAGCAAAAATTATTTCCGTGTATTAAATTAAAAAGTGGAATGAGCCTGCTAAATGCCAGAAGGAATACTTTACAAATTAGCCACCATCTTTTAAAAATATTAATTTTAGTTGCAAATGCTGGATTTGTTTTTTTCACTTTTATCCAGGTAAATAACTTTGCTGTTTTGATGTTTCATCTCCTTCTTCAAATCCCACTCCATTTAAAACCTAGTAATGTGCAGAAGTATGGCCAGCCCAGCTGGATATATTAAATACAGGTGATGCCTCTTGCCAGATATTGGATACACAATAACAATGTGGTGCACGGCCATTTTAATGGGGCAGCATTCGAAAGCTTACTTATCAAGCCATTTTCTAACCCCCATCATTTTCCTTAAAGTCAGTTTTAGTAGAGGCAGTGCCAAGATCTCCATCCACTTAACACCACCCAGTCAGAAATAATGGATTTGTTCATGGACAGAGATCTCGGCTCCATGGTCAAATAGTCTCATAATACCAGCTGGTGAGCTCTAAAGTAAAAAGAAAGGTCACGGTGGTGCAGCGGTAGAGTTGCTGCCTTACAGCGAATGCAGCGCTGGAGACCCGGGTTCGATCCCGACTACAGGTGGTGTCTGTACAGAGTTTGTACGTTCTCCCCAGGACCTGGGTGAGCTTTCTTCGAGATCTTTGGTTTCCTCATAAACTCCATATTTTGTACATCTGCCGTTTATTTTTAGTTTGAAAATAGTTGATCTTTTAGTGGCACTTTCTATCTTTTTGTTAAAGATGTGTGTAGTTGGCAAAGCTCATATTTATCTCCCACATCTAACTACTTTTGAGAGGACAGTGATCAGCTGCATATCTGTTTGTGGATTGAAGACAAAGTGATGATGGGCAGGGAGATCCACTATTTTTTTTGGTAAAGGACCAGGAACAAACTTTCATATCATCATCGTATCATTACAGGTGTGATACTGTTGTTCTTGCCCTTAATTTTGTGGATTTGAGCATTGCTATTAAAGAGATATTGGTGAGTTCCTGCCATGCAATTGATACATACTCCTGCCATTGTGTGCAATTATGGTTTAAGGAGGAACTTTTTTTCTTGGAAGCTGGAATGCAAATTAAGCAGGCCTGGAATGGTGTTGTGTTTCCTGTGTGTTGGAGCAGCACTCATCCAGGCAAAATAAGAGTATTCCATCGACTGCCATGTGATGGAAAAGCTCAGAAGATGAATCATTCAGTTTAGGATACCCAGCTTTGCCTGTAGCCTCAAGGTTTGTGTGGCTGGTATAATTATGATGACCCCAAACTCAGCACTCCTCAAAATGCTGTTGTCGCAGAAGGAGGGGGGTTGACGGCAGCAGCGGCGGCGGCAAAGTGCTGTTGAATATCAGAGGAAATTAGCTGCACCCTTATGATGGATACTCCTTGCATGAACTTATGTGGAATGAAAGTAACTTTCCACCGATCAGCTCTTGCCTAAAAGTTATCCAGACTGACTTCACAAGCCCAGGGATTTCATCCTTTTTTGAAGAGTTGTGAATGGAACTGAAGATTCCCCCAAATTATAACTTTATGACGAAGGCAAGGTCATTGATAATTGGCTCAAGATGATTGGGCCCAAGACAACGTCAGGATGGTTTCCTACTCTGATATTCTAGGTTTGAGGGAACTGGCCTCCAATGACCACAATTGTTTTTCTTAATGCTTGATATGTTTATATCCAGTGGTTTCCCATTGACTTAAGTTTCCAGGATTTTTTAATACTGCAGAGGTTGAATAGCACCTTAGCATTAAGATCATTCAGTAATGTCGCACGGCTACTGCAATTTATTTCACTTGTATGACCCAGCTCCTATTGTTCCACATCCCTCCTATTTTTATTCCCGGGTGGATTTGGTATTAAAGGAGCAAATGTTGCAGTTGATCAAAATGATGCAAGTCACACTGTAGCTAATTTACATTGCGGCATGAGAGGTTACTTTTGCTGTATGTATGGTCATTACAGGTCATTTATGCTTGTTGCTGGGGGTGATTTATATCTGGAGGCAACTATTACGTTTGATAATGTTAGTAACATTAACCCCCTCCCCCCACAGTGATTTTATGTTAGAAACATCTGCTTAAATGAGGGACTGGTGAAGTAGATATTGGATCACTATCGGGTTACTTAATGATTCTGTCCAGAAAGCAGCAACACACAGTAATGTGCGTCTTAATAAATAGGCTTGAATGTATGACAGCTGATGTATACTGTGAATGAAATATAATATTTGGCTTACACAAAAAGCTGGAGAAACTCAGCGGGTGCAGCAGCATCTAAGGAACGAAGGAGATAGGCGACGTTTCGGGTCGAGACCCTTCTTCAGACTGGTCAGGGATCAGGGAAACGAGAGATATAGACGGTGATGTGGAGAGATAAAGAACAATGAATGAAAGATATGCAAAAAAGTATCGATGATAAAGGGAACAAGCCATTGTAAGCTGTTCGTGGTGTGAAAATGAGAAGCTGGTGCGACTAGGGTGGGGGAGAAAGATAGAGATGCCAGGGCCCGAGATATTGAATATTTGGATTCATGCTTCCTTGGCCACTAACCTATCTTTACTTCACTGGGGCTTAGCCCAAATAATAATTAGCAAAAGTTTCTTGTAGTGTATAGGACAGTTAGCAAATAAAAAAAGTCATTTAAAACCCTAAAAGATTCAACTCATCTATAAACAATTTGACCTATTGAATCTACTGGTGCAATTGCTATTTCTGTACGTTTAATTGAATGCTGAGTAGAATGTTTGCTAAGCGCACCAACTGGACATTAAGAGCTGTGGAAGAACTCTGCTTGCACTGATGCCTCTGCTGGTCTGCATGTGGCTTGAAGATTAAAGCACTAAAACAAAATTTACAAAGAGATTACAGCATGAATAATGAAATGCAAAATGTGAGACTTAATCTTTTGCAGTTTCATATTGAAGGTATTACATGTAATAAGAGACACGTACAACAGTAGAATTTCATATATTAAGTTATTACTTTACTTTCCTTTAGATGGTTACAAAGGCATGTAATGACAATACATGACTGGTATTTTTGTATTCTAATTCAAACATGGTATGCTGGGCCTAAATCTTACAAACGAAAACTGGGTGTTTTTTTTCTATCTCCTCATGAATCTTTACCATCTCATTTTATCCATCCATTTTTCTCTGCATCTTTGTCTCGAGTCCATTTCATTTTTCTCCACTCTGCCCCTTTTTTTGCTCTCGCATTTAAAAATACATCTTTCTTCCTATAATCTTGTTACTTGTGGTTTGTCTACATTTATTTAAAGTATGTTTTAAGGTTATATTATACCTTATGGTGAGAATAGTTCTTCCTCTCTCCCTTGTCTCCTCAACTCCTTATTCAATTTTTTGTCATCCCAATAATTAAATTATCATGGTAGACTATAGCCAGTTGAAAATTGCTGCAAGGATCTTTTAGTCAAATATATTTCAAGCTGACCCATGTATGTTGATTTTTGGAGTCACCAGCATGGCACTGATATTTTCGTGTTTTTTTGTTAGGTTTCTTTGCTGTAACAATTTTTATAAATGATTTATTGTCCCTTCATGAAGTTAATCTTGCCAGTGTGCACTTTACATATAATCTCAGGGAATTGTGGAAAGGGAGGTTATCTGCTTTCAGTTTTCAGTGCAGCACGTACAGAGGATGGTTTCAATATTGATTAATGTTTGATTTACTCTTTGAGCCACTACCTTACTTTGTGTGTTCCTCTTCCATACATTGTTGCATTTGGGTGCAGAAATCTATGGGGAACTCACCATAGATTTCCACTAATTGTTCAATTCTTGCCCCTCCTAAGGGTCTTGTCTTTATTTAAAACCAGATTTACATTTTATTTTGCAGTCGTTAAATTTCAAACCTGATCTGTCCCTTTACACACACACACAAGAAAATAGAAGCAGGACTAGGCCATCAAGCTCCTTGAGCCTGCTCCATCATTCAGTATGATGATGGCTAATGTTAACTGGCCTCAACTCTTCTGGCATTTCCCCACAACCCTCAATGTATATCTATCTGCACCGCTAAATATACAGTCCACCACATGATGGCTCAATTACTCAATTACATTCTTACTTCATTTTATCCTTGATCACTATTGGGAATTCCACATTATTGTGGCAGTTAATTTGATTTAAAGGCAATAGAAATGATTGCCATAAAAATATATAAATATTCAATTATATATTTAACATATTTGCAGTAAAAGTGCAAAAGATCTAACTCTTGTGTCACATGATTAATCAAATTATAAATAAATGAAAGTAGCTGTTGGGTGTATTTCAGGAGTGGACTCTTGGGTGTTGGGTGTATTTCAGGAGTACCCACCATTGTAGAAAATATCACTTTCAAATTGTTATATTTTAACATGTTTTCCCCTCCCCACTTTCTAGTGACATGGGTAGAACTTTTACTTGACTGTATGAGTTATTGTCGTACTTTTTAGCCCTTCCAGTGTGTAGTCATTTGCAATTTGTGAAACTCAACTGTGTAGGTCAGCAGGGTTATTGTTTAACACATTCCAATGGTGGAAGCAGTAAGTATGCAATTTGTTTTTAGCATCCCGAGGGATAATCATTACCCAACATTGTATTTCAAATAATTTACCACTGAATTCTGCAGATTTACTGAGAGATAAAATGATGGAAACAGCTTGGCTTCCAGGCCTACCACAGAATGCTCAAAATCTAGGGAGGCATGGGAGTCTGCTGCTTTTGGAATCAATTCATGGAAACACCAAGTACTCATAAGGAAAAAAACTGAAGGCTAACCAAAATATATTGATTTCAAATATTAGTTTTATATTATAATTAATTTCTAGCTCACAAAGACTAAATTCAAAGCACACAACATGATAATCCTTCATATTACACTAGCCTCTGAATTATGGCTGAATTCATGACATTTTAGGAGACCATGCATAAAATCTGAACAATTTCTGACTCTATATTTGTATATGGCAGATCAAGGGCAGAGTTGGAACATGAAGCACTGATTGATGGTAACCTCGCAACAGAAGCAAACCTTATTATTTTGGATACTTTGGAAATAGTTGTTCAGGTAAGAGAAGAAGAATTTAGGTATGAGCAAACCCAAAGGTACAGGGAAGTACCAATGATAGTTGCCAATGTTCTGCTGAAGACACCTATTTTCACTTTTTGTTCATTTGGCTGTATGAAATAGGAGGAAGCCACTTGGCCCATTGAGTTTGTGATGGGTTTCAGAATAATCCCATCGATCCTATTCCCTCACTTATTTGCATGCGACCTGCTCTTCCTGATATGCCCATTAACATTTCCCCCATTCTGACTCTCCCAACAGCCATCCACACTGGGAATAGTTTAGTCAATTTACCTAACAACCAGCATGCCTTTGGGATGTGGGAAGAAACTACAGCCCCCAGAAGAAACTCATGCAGTTACAGGCAGAACATTTGTAATCCCATACAAACAGCAAGAGAATTGAATCTGGGTTGCTGGAACAAAGAAAGACTGTCATAATCTGCAGCACATTTGTCTTCTTTGGCATCATTTCAACAGCCTTTCCTATTTGCACTCTAACCTCGATGAAATATAATCTAGATAACAGTGTCTTCCACCTTGACATCTTGACAAATTCAGGTTGCATTAAGAGGTTGAAAGGCTCGTTTTTACATTTGTGTAAATTGATACATCGCTATTTTTCCAAAATGTAAAATTTCCTTAGAATTGGCAAATGGAAATGGAATTCTAAAAACAAGTGCCTCCAAAAAGCAAAAATATATGTAAAATATGTGATTGGTCACATGGTGATGTGGGAATGCGTTTTGGAGACTTACATTATTTTACATCATTGATACTTAATAGATCTGAAGTTGACCAACTGACATGCATGGTGTCATACAGCATGCAAACAGGCCCGTCAGTCCAAATTGTTCATGCTGACCAAGATGACCCATCTACACTAGTCCAAATGTCTTCAACGTTCCTCAACTACCCCCTCTGGCAGCCTGTTCCATACACCCATCACCCTCTGTGTGAAAATGTTGCCCCTCGGGTTTCTATTAAATCTTTCCCTCATCACCTTATTTCTCTGTCCTCTGATTCTTGATCCTCCAACTCTGGGCAAAAGTCTCTTGTGTGTTCACCCTATCTATTCCCCTCATTATCTTGTACCTCTATAAGATCACCCCTCAGCACAATCCTGGTCTCAACTCAAAACATTCCTTCTCTCCAGAGATGCTGCCTGCCCTGCTGAGTTGCTCGAGCATTTTGTGTCTACGGTGTAAACCAGCAGCTGCAGTCTCTTCCCACACACTCCTAACTGTGCCCTCACCAATGTCTTGTGCAACTGTAGCATGACATTCCGAACTTCTATACTTAGTACCCTGAATAATGAAGGCTAATGATCCGAAAGCCTTCTTGACCACCCTATCAACCTGTGGTGCCACTTTCAAGGAACTATGGACCGAACTTCTAGATCTCTCTGTTCTATAACATCCCCCAGAGCCCTGCAATTCACTGTGAAAATCCTGCCCTGGGTTTGACTTCCCAAAAATGCAACACTTTGCACTTATCTGCATTAAACACCATTAACCATTCTTCAGCCCACTTGCCCAACTGATCAAGATGCTTCTGTAATTTTTGGTAATCATCTTTGCTATCTACAATACCACCCTCTTTAGTATCATCTGGAAATGTACTAATCATGCGTAGGAAATTCTCATGACATTGGGATAGTATTGGCTGGGACAGCTTTACATCTACCCCGTTCTACAGCTGATGTACACTCTGTACTCCCAGGATCAATGAGCATGCTGTTACATCGATGGTTGATGGTAAGAAGCTATTTGTGTACTTGGTGGTCACGATTTTCAGGCTACTCACGTCATAGAGTGAGTACAATTACAACTTTATTTGGACAAATATATGGAAAGGAAGGGTTTAGAGGGCCATAGACCATCTGTGGACAAATGGGACTAGCTCAATATGCCAACTTGGTAGACATGGACAAGGTAAGACGAAGGGCCGGATTCCATGCTCTACAGCTCTGATTCTACGGCACTACAACAATATAAACCCTTTTGTTGAATATCAGATTTTAAAAATTGTGAATGTCATCTTTATTTTCTCTTGCTACAGACTGTTTCAGTGACAGAGTCTAAGGAGAGTGTGCTTGGAGGAGTCCTGAAGGTTCTTCTTCACACTATGGCCTGTAACCAGAGTGCGCTTTATCTGCAGCATTGTTTTGCGACACAGAGAGCCTTGGTATCCAAAGTAGGTGTTGAATTGTTGTGGATTAGCATGATGGACTGTTGTGCTGAAAAAAGAAAAGTGGGGGCAGGACAAACGATAGCAAGTGATAGATAGAGGAGAGGGGGGGGGGGGCTTCATTGGCAGATGGGTGGAGTAAGTGATAAAGATTAGAGATGAAAAAGAGATAAAAGGATGCCAGATAAGGAGGGAAGAAGAGTAAAATATCAACCCTACTCTTCCTTGCGGACTTTGAGGTTTCTCTGTTGAGCTTCACAATGGATCTAGTACAAGATGCAGCAGACACTGTATACTTGAAGCAATAACCTACAAGAATGTAGCATTGCTCCAATTACCAGCTTAGATTCTCCATTTTGGTGATATAAAAGATCATTGGTGTGATTCTTCAATATTGTATGGGGGATATATATGCCAGTCCAATCAATTTATTTGAAAAAGGTTTGGAAATAATTTCTTACCATCCAGATATCACACTATTATATATAAGAGAAAGAATCCAATCAATTTCTTTCACTTGAGAAAAAAGAGCAAAGCACCAGTCACCTACATATCTCTTTAAACAGATAGTGCTTTTTCTGTTTTTATGTTACTCATTAATTTACCTTGACAGCACAGGATATTGCTGAGCGATGAATTTAGAAAAGCTAAATATATTTGATTGTTAAAAATGATGCACTCGAAAATCCAGTCTCAATAAGCTAGCAATGCACCAACACTTACTGTTAGAAACATTGTGAAAAGACAGCATTCAGGGGACTGCAGTACTTAACTAACACCATTAGCTTAGATGTGGTGGAAACATGCTCTTCATATTAAATGTGTGTGACTCTCCAGGTTTAAAATATGCTTATACTTCTTATTACTATGAAGGCAAAGTTACATTCAATAAGTAATAGCGAGAGTACTTGTTGATGACCTCTATTGAACTGGAGAAAATGTGCATTGTTTCTTTCAAAAAACAAAATACAAGGAATTTAAGAAGTTGATTAATTTGATTTATCCCCTTTGTTACAGTTTCCTGAACTGCTTTTTGAAGAAGAAACTGAACAGTGTGCTGATCTTTGCTTAAGGCTCCTGCGACATTGCAGCAGCAGTATTGGCACGATCCGAGCACATGCCAGTGCATCACTTTACCTCCTCATGAGGCAAAACTTTGAGATTGGAAATGTAAGAGTTTTCAAAACCATTTGAACTTGGCTTAAAGTTTTCAGATGTTATATTTTCTAATTGTTGTTAAAAATCCAGTCTGAGTAGGAACATTAGGTAATTGTTGTTTTTGCTCTCAGAATTTTGCACGGGTGAAGATGCAAGTAACTATGTCCCTTTCCTCGCTGGTTGGAACGTCCCAGAATTTTAATGAAGAATTCCTGAGAAGGTCTTTAAAGACAATACTGACATATGCCGAGGAGGATCTGGAATTGAGAGAAACGACCTTCCCCGACCAGGTAATTTATTTACACAATACAATTTAAGACTACGGGATATCACAAAGTCCTTTGCAGTAAATTCAGCACAGCTAAATTGGATACATCTGTGGGCTACATGTACAGATTATTTGTTTTTAGTGACATTTGGCTAAAGAATAAATATTGGCCAGGACAACTGGCGAACTCCCAGCTTAATTACAAATAGAGCAATTATATATTTAAAATCGACCTGCAAGAGCAGATAGATGCTTGATTAAACTTGGACATATAGCATGGAACTAGGCCCTTAAGCCCACAGAGTCCATGCTAATCATCAAGCACCCATTCATACCAACTCTACTCTAATCCCAATTTATTCTCCCTATGCAATTTACAGTGGTTAATTAACCTGTCTGTTTTGTGGGAGAGACAAGCATCAGATTAAATCCACATGGAGAACTGGCAAACTCCAAGCAGACAGCACCTGAGGTCAGGATTGAACCTGGGATGCTGGAAGCTGTGAGGCAGTAATTCCACTAGCAGCATCACAATGTCGCCCTTTCTTACCTGAAAGATGGCATCTCCTACAGTGCAGAACATCATTGGTTCTTCATTGGAGTACCAACATGGATTACGTGCTTGTATCTGGAGTAGGACATAAACCCACCACCTTATTTAGCAAAATTGCTACAAGCTAAAACCTAATTACACTTATTTCAAAATAATTTCCTCATAATTTATAAAATGCTTCCAACTGGAGTCAGAAGGACTTTGTTGGATAACAAATTCATAAGTATAACCTTGTTCTATTTTGGAAGCATGAATTTGCACTTTAGGGAAGAGAAATAAACGATATGGGAGTATGGAAACAGTTACCTGGACCAGAATTAGGTTTTTAATCAAAAGATTGCACTCTCTGAAACTCAGGACATTTGTCGTCTTGCGCATTTTAAGAATGCATAATTGTGATTGATTTATTAGCGAAGTCATTTGTTTGTTTCATTGTATAGTATTAAAACTAACCTTTGCTGTGGCTTTGCATGATATTTTTGGTTAAATTATAATTCTCTGTGTTCTAATTTTTATTCTTGGGCTTGTTTTTGAATATTGCCGGAAAAATGGTTCAAAACTGTTTGGGTATTCTTCATGGTTGGAGTAAATATTTCAGAGAGAAATGTCACATTTCCCCGCTGTTCATTATTAGTGTGCTAATTCTGTTGTAGGTGCAGGACCTGGTTTTTAATCTCCACATGATCCTCTCCGACACTGTGAAAATGAAAGAACACCAAGAAGATCCAGAGATGCTCATTGATCTCATGTACAGGTACATCTTTGCAAATGTTCAGCGGCTGTCAAATTAATAATATAGGATGCTTTCTACATTTCCTCTGAATTTATTCCGCTAGCCTCTGCTTTTCTCAAGGCTCCAATTCATGAAGTCACAGGGGCAGTAATATTCCTGGTTCTTCACTCAGACATCAAATTGCTAATAGACATTCATGCTGCACTCATCAATCATGACATCAGAGCAGGAATCATTAGATAGAAGTCTAGACCAGGAACTTAGCTGGGTGTTTTCAACACTACCATTGCCTTCCATGAGATTTATTGGCTCTCAGTATCCAGCTTGCCCTACACCCCGAGTTCCTTTTGTCATGCCTCTGATTTAATCGTACAGTTGTTTGAAAATTGTTGGAGGATTGTTTAGCCTTCATCAGTGAAGCGAGTGGGAGGAATATGCATGGGAATGGCCTCTTCTTGTGCTTCCCACATAAAAAATGTAAGTTCAGAAACTTATCTAACAAAAAGGTTTGTAGGCTGGTACTTCCAAAATGCAGCAATCATATTTAGTCATGAATATACGAAAAATCTAAGAATCTGTGTGAGAAATTTCCATTTGAATCTTGAGTAATATTTGGTAGACCAGTGTTTCCTCAAGCTTGACTATGACCAAAATAGCCCTTTTAGAACAAAACACTTGAACAATTGTTACAAAACAGAATTTATGAGAGCAATGAAATATCAGAAAAGAAGGATATAGTTCAGTGCCTACCTTGTCCCGCTGAGTTGCTCCAGTATTCTGTGTCTGTCTTCGGTGTCTGCAGTTCCTTCCTGCACACTTACCATTCATCTGGCTGAAGGGACAAGCAGAACAGTAGGTCCACATGGATGACATCTCCTGCCAAACTATGTGTCAGTTATCACTTGAGTCTGTGCCAGGCGTGAAGTTGCGCGGAGGGCAGGAGTGTTGAGAAGGAGGTGGTCGGGGATAATGCCAGTAACTCACTCACTCACCGCTGCCGCGGCGTTCTGGGCCCCGGGCGCGAAGTCATCGCATTGTAGCCGGGGATAGAAGCTGCTCGGGGAGCTGCGAGCAGCCGCCGGGACCCGACAGCAGAACTGGCTGCCACTTCAGCACCTTCTGCCGGCCCGCTCACCTCTGGCAGTGCTCTCCGTCTGAACACCTCTCACCTGCCACTTGCCGACTTCGCTCAGGTCAGCGGCTTCCTGCAAATCCTTAAATTCCTACAGCCGAGTAACCTCAATCGCGCTGTTGGAATTTAAGGATTTGCGGGACATGAGTGAGGCCAGCGAGCGGCAGGAGAGAGGTTTTTAGACAGAGAACTGCCAGAGGTGAGCGGGGTCCGGCAGAAGGTGCTGAGGTGGCGGCCAGTTCTTCTGTCATGCCTCTCACAGCCACCCGAGCTGCTTCGCCCCCCGTGCAAGGAGCGTCGCAAGTGACATTATCCCGACCCCTCCTTCACAACATTTGTGCCATCCCCGCAACTTTACCGCGGGCAAGACTACCCAAGCGCAGTGAAAGGAGCTCTCCCCCCACCCCCATATCCCGGGAAATACAGTATTTATAAACATAAACACAAAATGTACTTACCACATTATTGGTACACAAACTCCATTCTTCTCTCTTTGTTTCCTAAGATACATTTAAAATATTGCCAATCCATATTTGAAAATCCCGCCAAGAAACTAGCGCTGCGCATGCGCAGTAGGCTGCTGCGCATGCGCAGTGCTGCAAAGGCAGAATTTCAGCTGCCTTCAGCCCCGCTTGTCATTGACGGCTTCAGGCAGCGCTGACGGCACGTGGGCTGCACAGACCTTCAAGGGTTACAAGCGCTGCGGTTGAAAGGCACGGAGAATTATGCCTACCTAAGAGATCGATCTCTTAGATAGGCATAATTCTCCCATGCCTTTACTATTTATATTTAGGTATTACCATGTTATAATTTTAGTCAGGGTAGGCAGTGCCTACCTTGCCTACCCTGACGGCACGTGCCTGGATGCCATGTAGCGTGAAATGAAAAAATTGAATCTGCACAGCTTACAGCTGAGATGGCCACGTGGATTAGATGGTACTTCCTTTCCTGGTTGAATAGTCAGTCATGGCTTGTTATTTAGACTCAGAAAAATGCCTAAGAGTTCGACAGCACCCATTGATCCTTGAGGAGAAGAATCGATACTTTCAGGAGAGGAAAGAAGAAGATTTGGAGATAAAAGAAGAGAAGAAGGAAACTAAAAATAAATGGTATGCTTGGGTTATTTTGATTTGAGCCTGCATGCTAATCAGTGCTTGATACGTTTTTTTTTTCATTTTTCATCGTTTAGAATTGCTAAAGGGTACCAGACTTCACCAGATCTGCGTCTAACATGGCTCCAAAATATGGCTGGAAAGCACTCGGAGAAGAGCAACCGCGCTGAGGCAGCACAGTGCCTGGTGCATTCAGCAGCACTCGTAGCAGAATACTTAAGTATGTTGGAAGATCGCAAATATCTCCCAGTTGGATGTGTGACCTTCCAGGTGAGATTGGATTAGTTTTTTCACATCTGCATAAAATCAACGTGACGCCTATTGCCGCGTCCTTTTTAAATTTTACGTTCCGACCGAGCTGAGATTTCTCCGGGATCCATATCGGGCAATATGAATTACTTCAGGGTCAATATTCTTGGGATAAATGGTAATGTTGCCTGAAGCAAAATGAAGTTCCATTCCATAATGAGAATGAAAGGATATACTGATAGGGTGAAATGAAGTAGGCTGAAAGGAGGTTCCTGTAAGGTGCAAGCACTGGCACAGAGTCATTGGGCCAAATGACTGTTTTGATTGTTTGACGTGATGTTTATTACAGAAATGCCCTTTTACCTTCAGATCAGAATCATTCCCTGTATACTGTTGTGATGCTGTGAACTTGGGTCAGATGGAGAAATATTAACTACATTTAAACCCCTTTGTTTGGAAAGAGAACAACAAATAATTGTAGTGCCAAGACAAAATGTCCCCCTCTTCCCCCCCACCCCCCACACCAAGTTAATGTAGTTCGGAGCTTGGTTGGAGTTTGTAGTGTGTTTGTTGTGTAGCCCGGTGGTTATTGGGAAGAGGCTGCTCCTGAACCTGGACTTTACAGTTTATAGGCTCCTATACATTCTTCCCGATGGCAAGAGCCAAATGAGAGCATGGCCAGGGTGATGTGGGTCTCTGAAGGTGCTGGCTGCCTTTTTGAGGCAACGACTCCTGTAGATTCATTCGATGGTGGAGAGGTCAGTACTTGTGATGGACTGGGCAGTGTTCACCATTTTTTGCAATCTACTTTGTTCCTGAGCATTCGAGTTGCCACAGCAGGCCATGATGCAACTATTCAATATGCTCTCCACTGTACACCTGTAGACTATAATCAATACAAGCTGGAGAAAAATTATGTTGCCTGGGCCATAGAGAGAGGCTAGGACTCTTTTGCTTGGAGGGATGAGGATCTTATAGAGGTGTATAAAATCATGAGAGGAATAGATCAGGAAGACGAGCAGAGTCTCTTGTCCAGAGCATGGGAATCGAGAACCAGAGGACAGGTTTAAGGTGAGGGGGAAAGATTGAATAGGAACCCAAGTGGTAACTTTTTCATGCTAAAGGTGGTAGCTGTATGGAATGAGCTACCAAGGAGGTAGTTGAGGCAGGGATGATCCTAACGTTTTAAGAAACATTTAGACAGGTACATGGATAGGACAGTTTTAGAGCGATACACTAGACCCGTTGGGTTGCCATTGCAGAGATCCAAGTGTCCCGGCGACCTTTTTACGGTGTGTTCCGGCAGCCAAACATGCTGACGCCACGACACGCCATTTTTTGAGTTGTGCGCAGGCGCATAGCCGCCGGCAACAACCCCAAGTGAGTATGTTACGGGAGAGAAATGCATTTACCCATTTGTTACGGACAAATGGGTTAAGTACTAAATTTAGGGTTGGCATCTAATTGTGACGCAGTTAAGTACACACGGAAGTATTAGATTAAAATGGCGCCAGGCCCGGCAACCCTCCCCCAACTGCGTATGCGCGGCTGACGGGCCCAGCAAGTGGGAGGGCACTGCGCAGGCGCGACTGCCACGTTGAAACTTGTCCCATTCACAGTATAAAGTTCATTAAAGTTTATAAAGTGATTTATTTTTTAAAATATAACAAAACCTGATACTGCACACCACAGGCGAATGGTGAGTAAGGCGCACCTAAAATTGTTGCACTATCGTGTACCGTTTTGGCTGTATTTCGGGAACGTACATACATACAAGATGAGACTTTTAGTTATGTATAGATAGATGGGCCAAATGCAGGCAGGTGGAACCAGTGTAGATGGGACACGTTGGCAGGTGTGGGCAAGATTGGGTGAAGGACATGTTTCCACATTGTAAGACTCTATAACAAGCATATGGTAAAACGTGTTTTTGTCATTGCACTCATCTGAAGTTTGTATCTTGTTCTGTTTCCTTCCAGAACATCTCTTTCAATGTTTTGGAGGAGTCTGCAGTTTCTGATGATGTCCTTTCACCAGATGAGGAAGGGATCTGCTCTGGGAAGTATTTTACAGAAGCTGGTCTTGTGGGATTGATGGAGCAAGCCGCGGACCTGTTTTCAATGGTATATATTGTTTCAGTTTCGTAGCTGTCTTGTGTTGCTGTCTTGTGTTGCTGTCTTGTGTTGCTGTCTTGTGTTGCTGTCTTGGTGGGTGGAATGGTATCCATGAAGGGCACCAGGCCAAGTTACATGAGAATGAGATACAAAATAGTGAATGACTGTACTGTTTTACTTACAATTTTTGCAGATAAATCTATTATTTGAACATACTGTGTGCAAATGAGTTAAGTAGAGTCCTTATTGGGTATAGTGAACATAGTCTGTCAAAGCAGTGGTTTGATGATCTGAAGAGTCTCTTCTGATATCACATTTTTTATCTTCTACTGTGATACAGATATTTGTTAGGGGGTGTGTGTGCATAAGCACATGAGCATGCATGTGTTTTTCTTATTTATCTACCTGCAAAGTGTTTCAGCATGACCTGTAGATGAATTTGTCCGGTACCATGATGTGTGTCCAGTTGGGAAAAAACTCTTCATGTTCATTTCCTCGATCTGTATTCTGATTCTTTAGTTCTACGCGTGGATGATTCTGGAAAAGTTCATTCATGGACTCTGGAATATAAAATAGGATAGGAAGCTATTAGGTGCATTGTGACTGATCAGTAGTAATATTGGATAAAAACAAGGTGATAGTAGTGCTCTCAAGTAGGAGCCATCAGGTGCCACCGAATAACATTGCTGGCATTCACCTATACCAGAGTTGTTGCATTGAGTGTCCTGTAGCTGAAGGAAAGTTAGTTGTCTCAGCATCAGATTGGGATGTCCTGCTTCAGGACGTCCTGACCTGAAACATCACCTATCCATGTTCTCCAGAGATGCTGCCTGACTCATTACTCCAGCACTTTTTGTCCTTTTGAGTATAAACCAGCAACTGCAGTCCCTTGTTTCTACATACATACTGTTGAGTTCTCTTCAAGAAATTTTATTTAGGCAACAGAACTTTTAAAAGAAAATTTGTGTGTTAGGTAGCATATTTGGCCTGGCAACACAGTCTTTGTTAACGTGCTCTGCTAGGAAGTGCAGAGCACATGATTCAATTTCCTCTCTCCCAATCTGTAGAGCTCTCTGTTGCCTTTACATCATTTATAGGCAACGTCAAACAAGTTCTGACCGGCTCATGGCAGGGAATATTTTGTTATGTTCCAACAGTTGGTTAACAAATCCATTTGAAAGCAATCAAAAAATGATGGGAGAGTTGTCCAATTTTTTCATTCCTTGACAAATATATAACTAATATTGGATTACATTTTCATTTTTTTTTGGTGGATCTTCCCTTTATCATTATGATAGTCCATCTTACCTGCTGTGTTGAGGGGAATGGGTGAGCTTTGGCCCACTATACGAGTTTACCCAAGAGCTCTCCCGAGTTTACAAAAAAATCAAACTCGTGGTAAGTACGTAGAATGTACATAGCGGGTACGTCGGAGCTCGGGTCATCTCTTAGCGGCCCGTAATGCTGACGGCAGGAACTGGGGAAAGCTCGTGAACTATTTTCAACATGTTGAAAAATGTCCACGAGAGCCCCGAGTACCGACGAGCGGCTATTACCGTAATTCTCCGAGTTCGAATCAGGGGAAACTCGGGAGAATTACCTCGTACAGTGAGTGTGAGGCATTGGCGAGGAGGCTGAGCAGAGGGGGACAGGAGGTTTCTTGTGTGTGATTATTGTGCTTTTTTCCCTATGGTTTTAGTGCAGTAGTGATGGCAGGTGCAATGTTCCTCCTGCAGGATGTGGGAAGTCAGGGAAACTGTTGGTGTCGCTGACTACACCTGTGGCAAGTGTGTCCAGGTGCTGCTCCTTAAAGATGAGTTGGGGAACTCGAGCTGCAGCTGGATGACCTCAGGATCATACGGGAGAATGAGAGCTTCACAGATAAGAGTTATGACGAGATGGTCACATCTAAGCTACAGGAGAAATTCCCCTTCAAAACAGATTTGGATATTGTTGGGCAGGGGGGTGGGGTGGGGTGGGGGGCTGAGAAGTCAGGGATGAGCAACTGCAGCAGCAGTCAGGTCTGTGGCACTGTGTCTCTGAGGCACAACAGTGAAAGGTAATGTCAGGAAGAGCTAAAGTGAAGGAGACTCGATAGTTTGGGTGACAGACAGGTGATTCTACGGCAGCAATCAAGACTACAGGATACCATGGGCTATATGTAACTGAGCTGTGTTTGATGTTACACAGTTTAAAACAGTGACAGCAAACAGACACAGAGAAATAATGCTGGAAGAAGCTGGTTAAGGTTGTATAAGAAAACATTTCCTGAATGATTGTTGATTTCTGTGAATTCATAACTTACTTAGAGTAAGGTTGTTGCATATTATATGAGGATCATTTTTCTCTTGCTATTGTTAATAATTTTGGACTTTCGAATAACAGGCTGGAATGTACGAGGCAGTTAATGAAGTTTACAAAGTTCTAATTCCAATCCATGAGGCTAATCGTGATGCAAAAAAACTGGCGGCTATTCATGGTAGACTCCAAGATGCATTCAGCAAAATAGTTCATCAGGTAATTAACCTTACAGTCTATGGTTAAATGTAAATTCAGATGTTTTGGAAAAAATATAATTGAAAATATTTGATATAGGTAAGTTCTTAGGAAAGGTATTGACTTTAAGTTTTCCTGTAAGAATTACGCATTTGGAACCATGTATCTGGAAGTTGAGGTTTAAATTGAACGTGCATGCTAATCCTAATTTTCTAGGAACGTTATCTGTTTTGTGACGATTTGACATGACTCTACTTTCTGTTACACAGAGTACTGGCTGGGAGGTAGGTATCACTTCAGTTGATGTTGGAGCACTAATGTTTATTCTGAGACTCATGCGAATGCTTTGCCCTGTGTGCTGCCTGTGGGGATTCTGTTGTGAAGTCATTTCTTTTGATCTCAGAATTGTAAGTTCTTCTGCTGAGGTCATATGAAATGCTTTCAAATGAACAGATCTCACAGACAGTGCGTGTCAAATAAACATTTTCTCACTAATGAAGAGTCCTGTGAATGAGTCACTTCCATCATCGCTAGCTTTTATTTATTTTTTGTTTCACAGGCATATTATTGCCTCTCACTGCTATTGGCAGTAAGGTTATTATTTTTACTAGTTCTGACATACATTTTTTCTTCAATGCAATTATTTGCGTTCATTATTCACGAGTCACACATCGCAACATTGCATGGTAAAGTACCTTACTAGCCTGTTTGCCTGTCCAATGGTGATCACTGTTAGCTTCCTTTACATCATGATCACTTATCTTGTGGTGTGAACATGTTAACCCTCTTATACAGATGCTGCCTGCTCTGCTGTGCTATTTGAGTGAGTTTGATTGATGTTGTCTTTTTAATTTACTTTTATTGCTGGAATTTATTGCTATTTTTGTTTCAAAGATCCCCGCCCTGATTAAAATAATTTATGTTTTCTCCCCTCTCTCCTTTTTTTGCTCGCCCTGGTGGTGGCCCCTTCTTCCCACTTTTATTACTTTCCTATTGTGGTAAGTTTTGCACTTTGTTGATCTATTGCAATAGCTGATGCAATCACTGAACAGTCCTTGTTGGGGGAAAGAAATTAAATTTGCTATCATTCAACACGTTTTATTTCATTTTCCTGTATTGCACAAAGTATTGCATCCCACCTACCTGTATTCATTTTGTTAGAATCAAGATGGTGCTTTATGTGAATAAATATTCAAATCATTCATCAATATTCACTCCCAAAACCTTTTTTATCTGTAATTATTATTAACTTTAGTAGAGTACAAGGTGAGGCCAACAACCCTATCCTAGGACCATCAGTTTTGCCAAATCCTCTCCTGTTTATGTTGATTATTGCAGCAGTTACTTGTTCACTCTAATAAATTCAATTGAGGCAAAATCCTGACAGTTAGTTACCACAAAGCTTTCATATCCAGTTATCACAGAATAGGTATAGTATAGTCAAGAGTGTTTTATTGTCAAATGTGCCAGATAGAGCAATTACATTCTTACTTTTAGAAGAAAGTCATTGTGTGCATCACATCCACATAGTCATTATGTAGGAGCACTACCCCACTCTCTCCCCACAGCCCTACGTTCTTTCCTTTCATACACGTATCCTATTCTACTCTGAACCTCCCTTCCCAGGCAGTGAGCTCCCATTTTTACCCAGACACTGTGTAAAAAAGGCTTTTCCTCACATCTGATTCGGTTCTGTTGCCAATTACCTTCATTTAGATTTTCTGGTTCTTGATTCTGTCTCTCTCTATCTACCTGGCTGACTAAAACTATCTCTTTCAGATTCTGGGGCAACCTCCAATTCTTTGGAGAACAGTACCGGCTTCTCCATTATATCCACACAAATGCCTCTTTACTGGAATAATATTACTAAATCTTTACCTTGCCAACTAAAAAGCATGTTACATCGTTTCTTAAATAGGGCCCAGAAGCAGAAAGAATGCTCCAAATATGACCAAACCAAAGTTTATAAAGGATCATGATTTTCTTATTATTGTATTCTATGTCTCTCTTTATGAAGCCCACGATCCTCCATACTTTCTCAACCTACCCTACCCATTCAATGAACAGTGCTTGTATGTCCCAGATCTCTCTTTTCCTTTTAAATTCTGCCCTCAAGTTTATAGTGTCTCTTCTCTTTTTTCGTAAAAGTTTAATTTCACATATCCCAACCGTGAATTTAATTTCTTATCTTTTTCCCCCTGCCTTTCTATATCTCATGAACGCAGGTTGAAACTTTTGGTCTGGCAATTCCAATGTTCCGGCATGTTTTGAATCTATAGTACAGATCTGTACGAATTAAGTAATTCTAACTAAGACCTAAAATTAACTGATCTGTGCTGATCTGTAGCTAATTAATCTACCTGTGCAACCTTGCTATCTCAACCCTAGATGGGACTAGGGGAAAACAAATGGTCGGCACGGACTGGAAGGGCCGAGAGGGCCTGTTCCGTGCTGTAATTGTTATATGGTTATATGGTTATAAGAGCGATCTCACCTGACAGTGTTTCCGACCTACAGAAACCTCAGGTTACAGAGAGTTCTCAGAACATCTATACTTAAAATTAACATTGTTATGGGCCTGTCCCACTTGGGCGATTTTTCAGCCGACTGCCGGCGACCGTCAAGTTAGCGACATTCGCTGAAAAACCAGGAACAGGAGCGGCGAGTGTCAGAGCGGAACACACACACACGCACACGCACACACTATTCCAGACTGACTCTCGCTAGCCCCGGGGATTGAGGATGTGTGTATTCTCCCTCTTCCTCGCGTTGTGGCTGGCAGAGGGACGGAAGTCCACTGACTACAACAGGAATGCTGAGGATGTGTTGCTGCAGCATCTTCTAACTCGGCAACCATCCACATAAATGCTGAGCTCACCCTGATTTGTAATAACTAAACAACATCCATCAGCTGCTAACCGGAGGCCAAAGAATCTTCCAAACTCTTATAAAACGTCATTACTTTGGCTCACAGCCTATTTTAATGGAGTCCTGTTCAATGTAGTTACACTTTGTATCTCAGACCTCAGAGCCCCAGTAAAGTTTAATAGACAGGAGCACAATGATTTCTTCAATTTGTAAAAAAAAAAATGGACGGGCACTGTTCATTAGCAAGTGCTCTTATCCTGGGGACAGGAGATCAGGTTTATTTTGCTTTTAGTTTAGTTTAGAGTTACAACATGCAAACAGGTCCTTTGGTCCACCAAGTCCTCACCAACTATCGCTTATCCGTTCACACGAGTTCCACGTTATCCCTCTTTCCCATCCAGTCTCTACACACTGGTGCGATTTACAGAAGCCAATTAACCTACAATCCCCCACTCCTTTGGAATGTGGGAGGAATCTGGAGCATCCAAAAGAAATCCATGTAGTTACAGGGAGATCATGCAAACTCCACAAAGACATTACTCAAGGTCGTTATCGAACTCGTGTTTCTGGTGCTGTGAGGCCGCAGGTCTACCAGCTGTGTCACTGCCGCCTAGAGGGATACTATTTCTCATTGAGGTAGTCCACTGATTTTAATTCTGTTTCCTTCTCGCATCACCTTTCACATGAGTCTCTCTGATGGGCATCACACAGAGTGTTCTGGTGCCGCCGCATTCCACTTTTGTAACCAGAGGCTGCGGCATGTTAGCTATGAGCTTGAGAGCGAGTGGACCGGGCATCCATTTGGGGGATGTGTTTTGAGTTGTCTTGGGCTGGTGGGTATTCTAATGCCAATCCTACAGTGCGGAGACAGGCCCTTCAGCCCACCGAGCCTGTGCTGACCAGCAATGCCCTTACCCTAGCATTATCCTACACACTAGGGACAATTTACAATTTTACCGATTCTTACCTGCACATCTTTGAAGTGTGAGAGGAAATCGGAGGAACCGAAGATAACTCAGGTGGTCACAGGGAGAACGTACAAGCTCTGTACAGACAGCACCGTAGGCAGGATCGAACCCGGTCTCCTTGCGCTGTAAGGCAGCAGCTCTACCATTACGCCACTGTGCTGCCTCAAAATGTATCTTTGATTTCTCCCCATTTCAGTCCTAAATGATGCTGACCTGACAATATTCTGCTGGGATCTCAGTTAAGACAGCTAGCACAGTGTACGGTAAGTCCTTTAAAAGAGGGGGAAGGGGGTAGAAGGAGTGGAGACACTTTTAAGAATCTGCTTAACCTTACTCGCTGCCTTGAGGATATAAAGTGCTGGATGGCCCAGAACTTCTTCCAACTAAACGAGAGTAAGTCTGAGGTCATCCTTCTCGGCCCCTCGGACTCAATCAAAATGATAGCAGGCAGCCTTGGAAGCTTTACCTCACTACTCAAACCTCACGTCAAAAATCTTGGCGTGATATTTGACTCAGCACTGAAGTATGACGAACAAGTCAATGCCGTGGTAAAAGCTAGCTTCTTCCAGCTTCGGATGATAGCTAAAATAAAACAATTCCTCCAGTTTGATGACCTCGAAATGATCATCCATACATTTATCTCCTCCCGCCTAGATTACTGCAACTCCCTTTACACTGGCATCAGCCAATCTTCCCTGTCCCGCCTGCAACTGGTCCAAAACGCCGCAGCGAGACTCCTGACGGGCACCCGAAAAAGGGACCACATCACCCCGATCCTGGCCCCTCTCCACTGGCTCCCTGTGCGGTTCCGAATTAATTTCAAGACCCTCCTCTTTGTCTACAAAGCCCTCAATGGGCTTGCACCCACCTACATTAAAAGTCTTCTCACCCACTACACCACCTCCAGGTCCCTCAGATCGGCCGACTTGGGGTTGCTGAATGTCCCGCGGTCTAGGCATAAGCTCAGGGGCGACCGCGCCTTTGCGGTCGCAGCTCCTAGACTGTGGAACAGCATCCCCTCCCCATTAGAACTGCCCCCTCCATCGACTCCTTTAAGTCTAGTCTAAAAACGTATCTGTTCTCCCAAGCCTTTCCTGACGTCCTCTGAGTGAGGGCTATTTGTATATATGTATGTAGCCTGCTTGTGTATATTACTCTTATAACAAATGTAAAGCACTTTGGTCAACGAGAGTTGTTGTTTAAATGCGCTATATAAATAAATGTGACTTGACTTGAGTTGACAAGAAACCAGACAACTTTTAATAAGCCAGAGATACACAGCTGTGAAGTTCGCCGGGCATTTAACATTACCAGTCGGTTTTCCTTGGTTCTGAAAACTCATGCCTGCGTTTTATTTTTCCCCCATGAGCCAATGAAAGTGCCCGGTCAGCAAAGGCGATTAACTAAATCTACCTACGAATTCCTCAACTACCCATAACTACATGGCGACCCCCACTACAACTTCACCTACGACTGCAGGATTATCGATTTCCTCCATGGGGACTAATTTTTGGTCGCAGAAAATGTTTCAACATTGAAAGTTTTTCGGCGACCATACTGTGGCTGCGACTAGTTCCCAGATTGCGGGAACTCTTCGCGACCATGAAGGAGACTCACCAGAGACCACCAGCGACCATGTGGCAATCATGAGGCAAGCGTAGAGTCTCCTGCACTCGCCTAAAAAGTCGCATAAGTGGGACAGACCCTTAACAGTTCTCTTGCACAGAGGAAGATTATCATAGGCTGTGGGTCGACGTGCCAAAAGGGCTCTAGATTTTAACTTTCGTGACCCATGTCTGGTATCTACTTGAAATTTGGCACAGATTTAGATAAAACATCATTGATAAGGAATTGTTTAAGAAAGAACTGCAGATGCTGGAAAAATCGAAGGTAGACAAAAAGGCTGGAGCAACACAGCGGGTAAAGCAGATGCTGCCTTCCTCCAGCCTTTTTGTATTCCTATTGATAAGGAATTCATAACTCGTCAGTGCAAAATGTTGCACACTAATTAATTAAGCTAATTAGAAAAAGTAACAGCGCCCTCTTGTGCTCAATAATATATAGCTGTATATGGGAACATTGCATACGGAACTGCCGCAGAGGTCCCGGGTTTCACCGGCTCCTGAACCCGCCTAATTAATGGGTGAGGCAGATCCTGTGCATTCTCCAGTTTACTGAACCCACTGACTGTCAATGTGCAGAGTGATGGTCACGGCCATAGTGGGACTGGGGCAGTGCCAGGCTGGGGGAAGGCTAAGGCTACTTCCACTGAGAGGAAAATACTCACCCTAACCCCCCCCTTTACGGAGCTGCCCACGGCTGTAGCTGGAGCCGCTTTGGGGCAGGTTGCGAGCTCCGTACGTATGGCCACTCAGCGCGTCCACCTCGGTCAGCATGCCCTTCTGGATCATCAGCAGCAGCCCACCCGACGCCACGATTACACCGAATGTCAACATGGTGGGGAGCAGCACTGCCCTGCACGCCGCCCGGGCTGCCGTCAGCACCCCTATAGCACCAGCTCCGTCAGTCCGCCCGATCGCTCGCTGCAACACTGGCCAGCCGACAGCCCGACCGACCCTCACAGCACCCAGCGGCCGGCCGACAGCCCGACCGATTGACTGACCCCCTCTCTTCCCCCCTGCTGCCTGGCCCAGGGCCGTCTTCAGCACCCCCAGAGTGCCGACTCCGTCACGGAAGTCCTCAGAAAAAAATAAGCTTGCGGGCTGGATGTTTTCGGGCGGGATCTGTCCTGTGGGCTGTAGGTTGACGGCTGCTGCCCTAACCTTGACCCTAGCTCTACATTTTTATTTATCATTTTTATTTCACAGTTCACAACATCATAACTTTACAAAGATAAATCGGTTGTAAAACAAAATGTTAACATTACCTTTCGTCCTTCAAAACCTTGCTAATGTTGTGATGTTATTAGGAGGCAGCCATGATCCCAGTGTGCTCGCTACCTAGCTAGCATGAAACAAAGCGCTTGATTGGCGTCCGACTCAATGTCAAATGTGCATTGATTGGACAATTTACTGCTTGGAAAATTGGAGGTTTTTCTCATATTTTAAAAATATATGCAGGGTTTGTTCTTGACGAGTTTCAGGTATGATTTCTATAATATTTTTACACAATACGTTATAAATACAGGTAGATACGTGATTTGGGTCATGAAATGGAACGAAAAAGCACCTCGGCCCACGGTCTATCGGGCAATTTTTGTAGTCCATCAGGTCTGTAGTCAGGATCCAAGAATGCCAGACCAGAGTTTCAATCTATACTACTAACCTCCTCAGAGTTCACTACATGTCTTATGTCATCTGAAAACCTTTAAATTAACACTATGTGTACCCAAGTCCAGATGATTAATATACATTAAGAATATCATTGATTTAGGACTGACCTCTATTGTACACTATATTGTATACTTCCCTTCAATCTGAAAAGCCTTTTACTATAATTATTTTCTTTTACCAATTTTCTATTCATAATATGATGGTTTATTTTATCCCATTGCCTTCAATCTTGATGATAAGCATGTTATTACGCACCAATTCATTGGACATCCTTTGGAGGTCCATATGTATGTGAGCTGCATTTCCCTCATCACGGAGAACTCTTATATCGTTGGTGACTTGATATGTAAACATATCATAGACCTGTATAAGGGGGTTTCCCCAAAAGGAAAGGTTGTAGATTGCTGAGGTACTTCAACCAGTTGGTGTCCTGTTAAAAAGTTGATGCCTTGTGTGAAGCTATCTCACAAGATTTAGTTTAGTTTAGAGATACAGCGCGAAAACAGGCCCTTCAGCCCACTGAGTCCACACCAACTAATGATCCCAGCAACACTATCCTACACACACTAGGGACGATTTGCACCAAGCCAATTATCCTACAAATCTGTACGTCTTTGGAGGGTGGGAGGAAACAGAAAACTCACGCGGTCATGGGGCGAACGTAGA
Source organism: Okamejei kenojei (assembly GCA_035221665.1). Classification (NCBI taxonomy): domain Eukaryota; kingdom Metazoa; phylum Chordata; class Chondrichthyes; order Rajiformes; family Rajidae; genus Okamejei; species Okamejei kenojei. Next base: position 23,555,566 of record CM069140.1, on the reverse strand, counting down.
AACTCCGTACAAACAGCACCCGTCGTTGGGATCGAATCTGGGTCTTAAGCGTTGCAAGCGCTGTGAGACAGCAGCTCTATCGCTGCACCACCGTGTCGCCAATAGATGATTTCAGAACAGTTGGGAAACAGTTGATATTGTTTGATCAATATTTAACTTTCTGCAAGCTTGGGACCTTTAGTAAATATTCTAAATTTGCTCCATTTTTATTAGATGATGAGTGAATCATGAGTCTCAAGACAGCATAACTATTGTGAATTCTCAAACCTGATTTTCCAGCTGTATGCTAGCCGGTGTATGTTAGTACGCAATATATGTTGTCAAAAAATGAATGAAGCAAAGCTTTGTTTGCAGTCATGTCATTTAAAAGGCTGTGCAGTTTCTCATTGCACTCCAGCTCCCCAACAGAGAGTATTGCATGAGATCAGATTAAAATAGTTGACAACATGGTCATTTTTGGAGTCATAATTTGGTGTCCCAAGAGTTGCATGATTTCAATCAATTGAAACCACCAAAAAATAGATGGTCAAATTGTTCTTTTATTGATCGTTTGGAACATTTGTGCTACGTGGGTGGTACTGAATTTGGTTACATAATAAGGATGATCATGCTTAAACATCTTATTCAGATTACCACCCCTTCAGTCTTCCGCAAACACATAGGAATACAAGTTACGTTTATGTGTGCAAGTCACCTTCATAACTGAACCTTCTAAATATATGATCAATCTGGTGGATTTGTGATGCAGCCCCTCCTGACAATGGGCAAGCGGTGCCAAAAAATAAATTATATTTTCGGTTGGGATCTAACCAAAACTCTACAGAAATGTAATATAACTTCCTTTTCTTTATTTTCAATCTCCTTTGAAATAAAGGCTACGCTTCATTGATAGAGCAACGATAGGCCAGCCAACCCCTCAAGCCTGTTCTCCAGTCAATTTGATCGTGGCTGATCGACCCGGGCCTCATCTGATCTGTGCCAGTTCCCGATCGCCCTCAATTTCTTGATCTTTCACATTCCCCCTTTCAGTAACCCAAATTAGTTGTCCTCTATAACCTTCCGTGGTAGAGAAATTCCAGAGATTACCACCCTGAGAAGAAATTATTTTGCACCTCAGTTTAAAATGACCGTCCCCATATCTTGTAACTTGGTTGTAATTTTATTAACTTGGTTTTAATGATTTATGGTTGATCTTCCAGTTCTCTTTGCTTCATTATATATTCTATTTTTTGCTTGGTTATGAGAAAGAAGGCCTCATACTTGTCCATGTAAAACACAATTTACTAAACTTTTGCCCCTGAATCAGCTATGTTTCTGTAATGCTTGCATCACTTATTGTTGCTTCTACTCATGAATGAATACATTCATCCTTAAGTGTGGTGAAAAATTTGAGTCTCTAGAGCATCTCCCTGAAAGGACATCATGTGTTAAATCCCATCACTCAGAATGCATATCCTGTATTCCTATTTCGATAGGATAGACACAATCAAATAAGATCAAATAGAGCAAGTTGTCCTACAACCTTAGGCTGTGTACGCCATACGCAAGAAGAAGAAGATACGATGGAACTTTATTTATCCCAGGAGAGAAATTGATCTGCCATCAGTCATAAAAACACAAAATTTCCAGGACCTATTTCCAAGACAAGTCCAATACGTTTCCTCTCTCTCCGTCCTTCCCCCACCCTAGTTCTCCGACTAGTTTCACTGTCCTCCTGACTAATTTTATTGTGTGTATGCCCTTTTGTCACCTTCCCCTCAGCCAACAATGAACCATTCTATATTTCCTTGCTCATCTGCTTTTGTCTGTTGTTTTCACACCCTGCCCCTTCATGTCTCTAGTTTCCCTCTCCCCTGACTCAGTCTGAAGAAGCGTCTCGACCCATTCCGCTCTCCAGAAATGCTGCCTATCCCATTGAGTTACTCAAGCAGTTTATGTCTATCTTCCAATTGTCCAATTCATTTGTAGGTCTCTGTGTACATAAACAATCTGCTAAAAAGTTCAGTTATCAACCTTATTCTTTAGTTCACATATTACTTAACTGTAAGGTAAATGCATATGGTCATATTTAAATGTGGATCTTTCAAACACATTAATGTAGAAAAATAATGTGGGTTTTTTAACGTAATGCCTTTGTGAGTGAATATTGCAAGAATTTATCTTAAATCACCTCAGCTTTGTCTCCTGCATGTTGCACTTAGTCTATAATCTTAAATAACTTAATTATCTGTTGTGTTTAGTAATTCTTCTGATGGTTAGTTTGTGGCTGATCATTGTTGCTTTTTCTGCTGTTATCTCCCATGTCTTTGTTTCACTTGTACACTTTCCATGTGTTGCAAATACATGGTTCATTGTGCTTCAGTTACATACAGAAAAACAAACAAAATAATATATACATGCAGAAATGCAAATATAGTAGTACAGACCGGGAAGGCAAATGCTATTTTCCACTCCACAATATTATCAAATTAAGCTAGTGGGTTATATTGTCATATATATATAGTTCTCAAAAACTACCAAAGAGGGCAGGAGCAGAGATGGGCAACGACCTACACAACGGCCTCTCAAATGACATAAATGATTCGCCATTGAAACACTGCCACATATTGACGTACAAAATGCTGCTGGTTAATACTGTCTCGTGATAAACAATGAAAATATCAGGGAATTATGTAATGGAACCTATCTGGGAAAAATTTCAACCAAATGACCAGATTGATCCAGTGTACCATCTCTTTAGACTTTAGAGATACAGTGTGGAAATAGGCCTTTCATCACACCTAGTCCACGCCGACCAACACTCACCCCGTACACTAGCACTAACCTACTACGCGAGGAACAATTTCCAATTAGCCTACAAACGTGTTGTCTTTGGAGTGAGGGAGGAAACCGGAGCACCCGGAGTGGTCACAGGGAGGAGAAAACAACTTTGACATTTGGCGTTAGTAGGTAGGGATCTCGCTGGGACCAGCAACATATGACTGAGTGAGAGGGTGCAGTTGACCGGGATCTGAAGGGGAGAAGAGTGAACTTGTCGGGCCCTTTGTGACCGACCTCCCGAAGAAGCTCCCGGGAACATATTGTGGTCCCTAGGTGTGAGGTTGATCTGGTTACCAGACAAGATCCTTAGAAGCAGACAGCGAAGGTAAGACCACTTGTGTAAAGGATTGGCTTGTGTATTGAATTGGGTAAAGTAAAGGATTGGCCACAGCAGACTACAAAGGTTTTGTAACTAATGTGTATTGGAGATGTGTATAGGATTGGGCAGACTAAAGAGGTTTTGTCATGTAAAGGGTACACAAAAAGCTGAAGAAACTCAGCGGGTGCAGCAGCATCTAAGGAGCGAAGGAGATAGGCGACGTTTCAGGTCGAGACCCTTCTTCAGACAAAAAAAGAATTGGCCACGGCAGACTAAACGTTTTTGTCACTAAAGTGTATTGGAAAGACAATGTTTATTGAAGAGACAGTGTTTTGAAACGACTGTTGTGAATTTGTTACTACAGTAGCCAGGATTTTGCATTAAAGACTGCAAAGGTTTGTTATTAATATAAAGGATTGGGCATAAAAGGCTGAAAAAGTTTGTTATAATGTGTGTACTACGTTGTGTACTAAGTAAGTAGTCGGTAATTGGATGGACATGGGAAATAATTTGGATAAGACTGACGGAAAAACAGCTGTACACATGTGTTATTTGAATCCTAAGAACAAAAAGGATTATAGAAACTCCTTGAAGAAGGGTTTCGGCCCGAAACGTTGCCTATCTCCTTCGCTCCATAGATGCTGCTGCACCCGCTGAGTTTCTCCAGCATTTTGTGTACCCAAGGATTATAGAATATTGACTTATAAATTGAACAAACTTTAGAGAAGAGGAGAAATGCTGGAGTAACTCAGTGGGACATGCAACATCTCTGGAGAGAAGGAATGGGTGACATTTCGGGTCGAGACCTTTCTTCAGACCAAACCCCATATAGACAACACCCGTAGTCAATATCAAACCCGGGTGTCTGGCGCTGTCAAGCTGCAGCTCTAGCACCCTGTCACCCTCTGATTGTCATATTGCATCCTTGATAGAATTGTGGAAAGTTATGGTTGTTCTTCCTAATGGCTTCATTCTGACTAGGAAAAGAAAGCTATTCGGCCTAAACCCACTTCCCACTGTGGGTCCAGCAAATTGTGTGTTTATGCTCCTCATGTACTCATCCAAGTGCCTCGTGAGATATACTTCTACCTCTACCACCTGTGCAGACCGATTCTCAGACCTCCTGGTGAAAGCAAAATCCTCAATCTTCTAATCCAGTAACATTTATCTGAAATCTGTGTGTCTGGTTTTGATCTTTGCTAAAAGTAAGTCTTTCCTTTCCACTGTATGACAGATATTATTTACGTTAAAAGCTGCAATTTGAATATTTTGGACAAGCAGAATGTGTCAGGCATCCATAACTGACACCTAGAAATGACAGTTAGCATAAACCACATAAACAGGCAAAAATAATTCATGATTATGAAACGTATATTTTAATTGTCATTCTGTTCATAATTGCATTCAACACATGCAATCATTAACATTTCAAAAGATTTTTGTTGGTGTGAATTGTTTTTTATCATTTCTTTCCACTACCCAAATGTGCACAGAATTGTTACTTGTGTTAATATATTTGTTATAAATGTTATTGAGGGAATTTAATGGACCTTTTGAAGTATTACTTTCAGAAATGCTGGGACATACAGTTTTTGCACATTGGAATTGTGGGGCTTGCACATCAGTATCCAGCACTATCTTCCTAAGCCTCCAGGATCAAATTCTTATATATCTTTCCGCATTCCACATTATCTTGGGACAATTCCCTTGTCATAAATTAACAGAAGAAATGTGTAGGCACTTCAGCCTTTGATCATTTCGACCATTATAATACTGAATAGCTGCCTTTGATTTTTCGTGATTGTACAGTAGATCAGGACGTCTTGAATCTGATCTGTATTGAACGTGTTTATCTCAATAATGGCAACTCACCACATTAAAACTCCTCAGCATTCCGAGTCCAGAGAAATAGCGTAGGTGGAGAGCAGAAATATAGGGTATTGTAAGGATTAAATCTGATTTGTAACATAGCTCCTACATTTAAAGTATAAACTGGCATTTTAAGAGATAAGAATTCACACGATTTCACCCACATAAACCTTTAAATGATTTTAAGTAGGAAAATATGAAAATATAAATACCAACAAAACACTATGTCAATGGAAGGCAGAATGAAAATGTGACCATCTGCCTATTAGAGTGCCATGTAAATTCTTACTGGAGAGTTAAGAAAATTGAGGGGCATTGTAAAATCTATCCTAAGTTTTTATGTGACGATTGGGAAATTCTCATTCTTTCTGCTTCTTTATGTACTATATATTTTAGAATGGTAATGGTGGTTGTGCTTCCCCTTGCCGGAATGGACAGAAAACAGCCTAGAGCAGGAAGACAATCCACATTATGATAGATCATCATGGTTAAAATGCAATAAATAATTGAAATGAATGAGGTGTTAAACTTAAATGGAAACTGCTGCAGAGAATTGTGTGATTAAATGGAAAAACAATTCAGTTTCCCTTTTGCAAATGAAAGAATATTGAGATGGTAAGTTTGATTAATAAGTTTGAATAAATGCGGCAGAATATGCATAAACTTTGGAGGCAAGGAGCTTGATGGGCATTTCTCATTTCATGTTTTCATAAAGTAAGAATCTTTGCTTCTTTTGGATGTTATCTGGTTACTCCAACATAATTATACAAATTACTCCCTCTATAGGATGGAAAGAGGATGTTTGGTACCTACTTCCGTGTTGGCTTTTATGGGTCCAGGTTTGGCGACCTGGATGAACAAGAATTTGTTTACAAAGAACCAGCCATTACAAAACTGGCTGAAATCTCTCATCGGCTTGAGGTATGCTAAGATAATGATGGGATAATATTGACCTTCTGTCCACAAAAATGGCTAATTTGAATCCTTTACCAGATTCTTTACCTTTTTAACAAAAACCTAGTCAATTGACAGTGATTTGTAGATGAGGAACCAAGAACAGATGAAGCTTTAGATCCTATCTGATTAGAGGCAAGAGACAATTAAAGTGAAAATAGTTGGTGGCTGGGAGGAAGTGGCAAAGGAAAGCTGCCACCTTTCCTGAAAGATGTCAGGAAAAGACTGAACATTGTAAAAGGCCAGAGGAGGAGAGGTGATAAAGAAACCTGAAGGCCAAGGAGATTGTCACAGTGGGTTGCTACCCAAAGGGGAAAAAACCAAATGTTATCAGCATAAGTTTAGGTAAAGTTGGGACAGTGCAGGAAAGAATATAGACTGCTGCAGCTGTTTTTAAATGTTTCTGGGGTTAAAGTAAAACAGCCCAAAGTTGTAGGAGAGGAATCAATTAACATAACAGGAGGGGGATTTGCTCGGTTGCTTGATTGAATGCATAAGAAACTGGAATCTGGAGTAAAAAACAGAAGAGAAAATTTTCAGGAAACAAATGTCAGACTACAACATTGATGCATTCTTGAGAGAAGAGCTGAGCATATTCGTGGGAACCTCATGGTTTCCTTACCTAGACATATAGGCAGTAGCAAAGTTATGGTTCGACTGCACACATGATAAATGTAGAATTGTGCAAGAACAGATCACAGACCATCAGATTACAGCGTGTGGAGCAGAGAAATCAACCGCTTGCTGGTCAGATATGTCAGTCTAAGGATGATTTACTCAGTTGCTTGATTTGGATGCACAAGAGACTGGTACCTGGAACAAAATAGGGGAGCACATGGAGGAACACAGGTCAGGCATCATCTGGGGGGAAATGAAAAGTCTAGATGTAGGGTCCTGACCCAAAACATCTAGTCCATTTCCTTCTACAATGCCGCCAGACCCGCCGAGTTCTTCCATATGCTTTCCCCTTTGTGTGGTTTTATTGGCTGTTGGAATACAAAATATAGTATCGTAAATTGTTCGGTATTATATATAATTATGTATATATACACACACATACATATATATAATCTATAGTATATACAGCCAGCAGATTGGGGTCCTCAATAAGAAATAAGAAAAAAATGTCAGAAGGATGTCTGAAACACTTAAACTAGGTAAAATATATTTCAAAAAATTGAAACGCCTTAATTTACACTGAAGGTCGCTTGCGTCAGAATATGGTGATTACAAGTTCAAGAGAGTTTATTGTTATGTGTCCCAGATAGGACATTCAAAGAGACAGATCAGAATTTGTTATCCAATAGCAAATAGTGACATTGCTCATGACTGCAGGGTAACTCCATCACATTGAATATTTTTTGTAATATTAGTTCAACAACAGATGCATCTATTCATGTTGGAAAGGCAGTTCCAGTGCCACCTGTCATCATAATAGGTACTGCAAGTGCATAGCACCATTCTTCACCGACTTGATAGCATTTTCACAAAAGAATCCTGTACGCCATACATCAATAACAAACGCATTTTCTTTTGATTAAGGCATTTTATGGGGAACGTTTTGGTGAGGATGTTGTGGAAGTTATCAAAGACTCTAATCCAGTGGACAAATGCAAATTGGATCCTAATAGGGTAAGAACATATGAATATGTCTGTATGGCGTAATACAGGCTTCTGAATGGTCCTTCCATAAATGAAGGTTGTGTCTGATTTACCTCTACCACATTGCAGATATTAGGATTTGTCTATGGAACTGGGGTGCTACAATGCTAAGAACCATATTCTGCACTTTGCTCTATCTGTTGTATTTATGCATAGTAGTATCTGAACTGATTGGATAGCATGCAAAACAAAGCTTTTCACTGTACCTCAGTACAATACAACTAAACCTAAATGATAACAAATCTAAACCTATGTAATTTGAAAAAGAGTTGTAATTTGTGCTCATCAGATGTTCTATAAATTATTTTTACAGGCATATATTCAGATAACTTACGTGGAACCATATTTTGACGCCTATGAAATGAAGGATAGGATTACTTACTTTGACAAAAATTATAACCTGAGACGTTTCATGTATTGCACACCATTCACGTTAGATGGGCGAGCACACGGTGACCTTCACGAACAGTTCAAACGCAAAACGATCCTGACAGTGTCACATGCATTCCCTTACATTAAAACCAGGATCAATGTCATACACAAAGAGGAGGTGAGGAAATGATTTCATGATTCGGCATTTACTGTTACAGTTGATGAAGCTCAAAATGAACAGAAAATAGTATGTTCTGGAGCTTAATTTTCAATGAATACAAGAATTGTAATGTTTTGTGATCTCTAGTCCATCTTTCATTGTGATGTTATGTAAATCATTTCAACAGTATTCACTTTTTAATATTGTGGAAACCTACATCTAAATTTAAAAAAATGTGAATTATTTTAGGAAGTGTGGCAATTCTTTTCAGGGTAACATTTTCTTCATAGATTGTGCACTAATTGCAGCCAAGAGGTAAAATAGATGACTACAGTTTGAAACAATTGATATATTAACAATCCTTATTTTTTTCTTGTCCTACTCATTGAAAGAAAATAACAGGCAGGGTTAACATTGAGAAACGTATAAGAAGGAACTGCAGATGCTGGTTTAAACCGAAGATAGACACAAAAAGCTGGAGTAACTCCAGCAGGACAGTCAGCATTTCTGGAGAGAAGAAATGGGTGACATTTCAGGACAGGCAGCATCTCTGGAGAGAAGAAATGGGTGACGTTTCGGGTCGAGATCCTTCTTCAAACAGTCTCGACCCGAAACGTCACCCATTCCTTCTCTCCAGAGATGCTGCCTGGCCCACTGAGTTACTCCAGCTTTTTGTGTCCATCTTAAGAAATGTTACTGGGTTCAATGTAAATGATGTTTAAAAATTAAGCACAATGAAACTCTTTATCCATAGGTCATTTTAACACCAATCGAAGTGGCAATAGAAGACATGCAGAAAAAAACTCAAGAGCTGGCTTTTGCAACACATCAAGATCCAGCTGATCCTAAAATGCTTCAGATGGTGTTACAGGGCTCAGTGGGAACAACAGTTAATCAAGTATGGCTTCTAATCTACCAGAGGAAAAAAATCCAATATCACATTTAGCATATTATTATATTAACCCGAGTCTAACAGCATAAAAAGCTATGTGACTTAAGTCTATGCTAATATATCATTATTTCTCAAAGTTCAGACCATGATTCTCTGATGGCCTATGTAATAAATACACAAATTTTCACCAAAGGATAGGCCCTATTCAAATGGTGCTTTGTTACGAGTCTGGGTGCTGCATTGTTTCAATTACTTCAGTTCAAGTAAACACATTTCCACTTAGTCAAACCCAGGCTATGTTCCATTTGAGGACTTAGTCTGAGTTGGACAGAAATATGGCTTCCTTATTTTCCTCATTACCTTAAACGGTTGGCAGTTTTGTGAAATCACTGAGTAGCTATTTGGGTGATGTAAGAGGCTGGCCGGTTATTTTAAGGGGAAAAGATTATGTGCAAGGTGCAAACACTAGAATTAGAAAAGCACATTAAATGGAATTCAAACATGAGGCAGAAAGAAACACAGTACAGCTTTATGGCTAAAATTATGTTTTTATAATTCATCTAATTTGAACCCGTAATCAAATAGAGTGTTTCTGAGAATTCGTTTTATTGAATTACTGATGTTACTTTTTGGTAATTGGCACTAATGATAAAGAATGAAGAGGCTGATGATACTGAAAATGTCATTACAAGGTTATACCCATTTGGTAAAACATTTATTCGTCAAGGAAATGTGTTATTCCTTTTAAATGTGATGGTTGAAAGGTATATTATGCAAAATAAGTTAAAATGATTGCATTTATTTTGATTTTGTTGCTTGGTTAGGAATAACGTATCAGTAATGCTACTTCTGATATTTGTTCTTATATTAATTTAATATCACTATAGTCAACTAGCGATTATTTTTCTCACTCAATGCTCAAACATGAACAGTAGGTTCCTGTTATATTGCCTCCATCCTGCTTTAAAAGTTGTTGATGGTCATGAAAGCTAAATTATTGTTTCTGTAACATTTAATCTTTCTGCATAGGGACCTTTAGAAGTTGCTCAAGTATTTTTGTCTGAAATTCCCAATGATCCGAAGCTATTCCGACACCACAACAAGTTACGCTTGTGCTTCAAAGACTTCACCAAAAAGTAAGATTTCTTATATTTTCCATATTGAAGGCATCCATCACTCATGCTAGTGTTCAGATGGAACTGAAATCTCAGCTATCTGGAATTGCTGTTGATCATGTCGAGTGTGTTATGCCACTTTGCTCATACAACAGGAAGGAAACCTTAGGTGGCAGTGTTCCCTTTCATTAGCTGGCCTAACTGCTGCAAGCCATTGTTAATGCTATATTGAGACTATACTAATATGACATTATTTCTCAAGGTGCAGACCAAGATCCTCTGATGACTCGTGTAATAAACACACTATACAGCTAAGGATAAGACAGCTAAATTAATTATATAAATTGCATTTAAAGATAAATGCAATCTGATCAACTTTAGGTGGCACCAAGGCCTTTACCAGATAGACACAATATGTTGTAATAAACATGTAACAGGCAGATTGGCACTATCTTCAAAATATGTATTTTAATGTCCTATATATTTGTGTATATTGATGTGCATTGGGAGCAATTGTGTGTATAATGCAAGTGTATTCATTTCATAATAGATTATTATAAGGGCCCTGTACAGTCATCACATCACTTCCATATCTTTTGAATATTCGTCATGTGGGCTGCATTTCTAGACTGAACATTGCACTTCAACTATGCTGTTAAATAATTAGTATAAGTTGAAATAACATTACCATATTTCCCAGTAATGAAGACGCTATTTTTTACCCAAAGATAAGGCATGAAAATTTACCTGCGTCTTGGAGGCCGAAGGTTAGGATGTTAGCCAAGAAAAATAGCCAAGTCTATCCCTCATTGCTGGCAGCTGATGGGAAGCGGCTGTAAAAGGACAGCGTTGCTGGAGGGGGAGGGGAAGCACTGCTGGGGTGGTGGGGAAAGCGTTCCCTTCACAGCGTGTGGGGAGTCTGGCCTGGGTCAGCACGGCCTAGGCTGCACAAAGTAGTAAACTTGGCTGGGCCGCCAGGGGTAAAGTTGCGTGGAGGGCAGTAGCATTGAGAAGGAGCGGGGTCGTGGATCATGCCAGCAACTCACTCACTCACCACTACTGCGGTGCTCCAGCCGCGGAGCCACTGCATTTGTGGGAGGGAAGTAGCTCAGGTGGCTGCAAGCGGCCGCCAGGACTAGATAGTGGAACCGGCCGCCACTTCAGCGCCTTCTGCTGGCCAGCCAGCCACGGTGACCTTTGGCACAGGCGCAACCGATGGAGGTGGTGGTTGGCGGGTCGTCACTGGGCAGAAGGTTGGCTGCTCCATCCTGGGCTCTCTCTCCCCCCGTTACGTGATCTTCCTGAGCCAGGAAGTCCTCATCCCTCAGACCTGAACCGCCCAGCGCATTGTGGGACAGGCGTAGGTGGAAGCTCCCCAGTCCTCATTGCTTTCTTGAAGGAGTTTCACATCTTCCTTTCTACTGACTAAACCAAACCCTTGATCCTGGCCCACCAGCCTTTTTTCAAAATTTAGCAACTCAAAATGGGGGTGCGTCTTCATTGCCAGGAAATACAGTATATTCTCTCGTCAAAAAAAAGCAGAATTGGTCAGCCATTTAAGATCAACCTGTGGTCCAATATAGATCTTATCCATCCAAACCTTTATTTCCTATTGTTTAGCTGAATGTGCGTTGTCAATCACTAAAGTGCAGGAAGCATTCAAACACTGGCATGACTCACTTAAATTACGTCTTGCGACAACACCAAGCAGCTTGAAACATATTTCCTGTTTATTAGTTGTGGGGATGTTGATGCTAATTGAATGTCATTTTTTAAATTAAGATGTGAAGATGCATTGCGGAAGAATAAGAGTTTAATAGGTCCCGACCAGAAGGAATATCAACGCGAGCTCGAACGGAACTATCACCGTCTCAAAGAAGCTCTCCAGCCTTTGATAAACAGGAAAATTCCCCAACTTTATAAACCAGTGCTACCAATCAGTTGCCATAGGTAGGTTATAATTCATATATTAGTCAATGACATTGCTTTTGTTCATGAGACTGGCTTGATATAAATTTGATCAGATTTTCACACTGCCCGATAAGTCTTCTGGAAACAAAACGGTAAGGATGGTAAATCCTCAATTGCACATTAATTAAATAGCACTATATTATGGCAGTTGATTTTGATTAGGGTTCTGTTAAAACTGAAGATTTCTCCTTGTGGGACCTGATTTGCAAAAGCACTGTTCAAGATATCATTGTCCACTACCTCATGAGCTATTAAACAGAGTTCAAAAAAGATGTAAAATCTCCTAAATTGGTGTTGTAACATTACAAGCTCCCCAGCAATGTACATTTAAAGATCCTGGGTGAAGGCAGGCATTAACTGGTGTATAATACATCAGTGAACAGCTTGCCCTAAAATCTCAGCGATGTTTATCATCCACAATGTGCAATTATAAACACACTAATTGATTCATTCATGTTGTGGTTGCAGGGATTCTTTCAGTCGTCTGAGCCTTCGAAAAATAGACATCTGAAAAGACAGACTTGACATTTATCCAGTTGCATGTGAAGGAATACAATAAAAAGCTATCCGTTTCATCATCGCCCAAGAAACATGGTAATGAAAAGATAATTAAAAATTAAAAAACAAATTCATACCTCAATTTTTTTAATATAACCACATGTGGGGATATTTTAGATACACTACATTTCCTTAAGTGTGAAAGCAAGGATAAATGTCAGCATTGATGGTACTTGTAATTATTTTAATATTCCCACGGTTACATTAAATTGCACAAAGCCGGTATTGTGCTTTTGTTAGTTTTGTCACAAGCATTTGTAGTTGTTCAGATTCACTAACTCATATTATTTATCTACCATTATGTATTAAAAGTTCTTAATGTCAGCTGATGTACTATTTATCAAGTTTGAACAAGATCTTTTGAACAGTTTTGTGTGATTGGCATTTATTTTTTAAAAAAGGTACGATTAAATATTGTAATTACTAAAAATCTGGTACATTGATTTGTTTTCCTCTAGCCGGCTATATAAGCGTTTGATTACTGAGAGCGGATTTAAGACCAAACACGCTTCGCATAATCTAGATAGGAATATTTTAAATAAAAACACCAATCAAGCATTAGATATTCTTTTAACAGTTTTGGATTAATGTAAAATAAATTTACTCCCTTAATTTAACACGTATATCACTTAATATGCTACTCAACCTGAACACAAGACTGCACTGATATTAATGCCAAGTAAAATGAGAAATAACAGCAATTTCTTGCAACTGTGCATTCCTTTGAAGTGAGAAATATGCATGTGAATGTTCCTGCACGTTTTACAATGATTCCTTTTAGGACTAGTTAAATATGAAAAAAAATAGTAACAACAGGACTGAGGTATGACAGGATTGAGGTCTGATTGGAATCACTGCTCGCATTCAAACCGAGATAGTTTGCATGGAATTGTACTCTTAAAAGGATTTAATGAAAATATTAAAAACGTTATTTTATGATTTTGCCTTTGTTTTTATTAGAAGTGGGGGGAAGGAAAGGGTTGAACATAGTTGCTTATGCTACAATAAGTTGTATTCGGGGTTGGTTATCTTCAAATCAGAAGTAAATGGTGTTCTGCCAATGCCCACACCAATTCATTGAAAACAGTTCATGATAGGCTTGTTACAGCAACATTGAAATCATACAATTCACTAAAATATTCAAGTGAAGATAACATTGCCAATGTTAAAGAAAAAAAACACTTTATACCATATTTATGGTAATGGCTTTCTTTTTTAATTGTGTTGCTAAATGAACATCTACAAAACACCTTTAGTTTCTATGGCAGTAAAGTTGCTGTGGTTTACTGTAGGTCAGTGATCAGATCTTGTTTAATCTCCACATTTTGCTAAACATATCACTTGTGAGAAATGTAAAAAAAAGACCAAAGACATAATATAGACATGAGCATGCAGGCTAATCAACTCAAATAAATGTTATTAAAAGACAAGTGCAGTATATGTACAACCTTTAAGTGCATTTACAAATTGGATTTGAATTAATAAGAATTGAATTGAATGTCCTTATTAATAAGGACAGCTTAAACTAGACACCGGTTGTATAATTAAACTCAAATAATTCTGTACAAAGACTTATATTTACATTACTAATATCTACAATACAATGCATAAGAAAATAGAATGTGACAATATTCCAGATTCCTTGCACATATTGTCAAATGTAGAAATTTCTAAGAAGGTAATCAAAAGACAGGTCCCTTTTAGGATATTAAGTATATACAATCACCATCTTGTATGGCAAATAAATGATAAATGTTAATGTCTGATCTGTCACATTGATGTTTTAACTAAGAGCAAAACATTATACTCATAAATGATGTGTAGTTTTATTAAGATGTTAACTCAGCAAAAAGTGCCAAGATTAGATCTAAAGAGATTCATTCAGACTTTATATAGGCAGTTTGTTCAGAGTTGATATTCGCCAACATAGCAAGATCAAGGACCGAATGGTTGGCAGTAAATTACATTTAACTTTAATATCTGGGCGTTGAGTAGCATAGCAGGTGCCTCAAGATATCTTAATGTTAGGGGTAAGGGAGGGGATTGAGATCAAACTCTGGCTTCTACCATCTTCAAATCATCTAAAATAGATGCGATTACATTCTTTAGATTTTTATTATTATGGGCTGCAGGGCAGTTTTATAAATACGGCAAGTGTTTTACACATAGCTGTGGTGATTTTAAATCACTTACATTTAACCAGCTTAACAAATTAGGATGGAGTACAGTTGTAAATTCAAGACAGTCTCCTAAGGAGACAAGGGATGTATAATTTGCACACAACGTGTGAATACAGTATTTATATTAATTTTTATTAACTGGTAATAAATTTAGAGCCTACAATCTTTTCATATTTGGAGGCTTAGTTTATCTGGCTGTTTTGATTATACTTGATTGTTCATGAAGCTTTAAATAGTCCTCTATAATATAGACAAGCAATGAAAGATTCCCCATCGTGAAATTATTAATAGTAATCTTTAAAAGGTGCATTTTTATGCATTTGCCATTTTCTTATAGAACAATAGATATGGAGTTGATGTACAAGAAGTTGAAGGAGAAAGTGAGCTGAGAAAATCTTGCTCGTCTGTAAGCTTTACCTCAGCATCATCGAACAACATCCATTTTCCTTCATACTCCTGCAGACTAGAGCAACTTTGAAGAAATACATTTTCTGGAGTACTCCCCTCAGTTTTAAATACACCATGCTGACTGGTAAAACTGCTTTGGTTGTTGAGGAAACAATGTTGTTTGTCTTCATAGTTCACGTTAGATTTGTCATTTTCATTTAATGCAAATCCAGGTTTTTCAAGGTTATTCTTGTTCTTGGAGGCATTTAGATAAAAGCTGGACATGTGTTTTTGTCCACCTAACAGCCCAACACTTTCTGCATTCTTCTTTGTAGTTTTACCAGATGCTGTTTGGAGGTTTCCTTTTAATTTAACCGACACCTCACCATCATCATATTCATGTGAACAAACAGTGTTCTTTGCCTCTTCCTCTCCAAGTGATTCCTGTTTCACACCATGTACAGAATTTGGCGCAGATTCTTCTTTGTGCATCTCTTGACTGCCAAAATATGGCATTTTTATGTAGGCTGTGTAATGACCACTACTAATACTCACCCCATTATGCATGACTACTGCAAACAGTTCATAGTTGTCATTGGCCTCTTTAGTACTCCATTCTTCCAGTGAAAGTGTAAGAGGCGTCAGTAACGGAGTATTCACTTTTGAGAGATTGCCGTACGGTTCCAACCTAAAAATAATAAGAGACCAAAGATGGCAATGACGTAGTCTTGGATTTTGCATTAACAATGAAAGATGGATCAACTGGGATTTGCCTAATTAATTGCAATTTTAGGGTTTCCCACATTTAATGGCATATTATCTGAATTGCACGATCTTCACATGAGCTGTTGAAAATAGGGGATTTATGAAGCATCCATATCTAAATCATATTTCTATCTTTATGTAGGAATGTTAGAGATATTAGCAAATTAAGATGGATACATTCCCAAGGCCAGATGCCATTACATGGAGAAGTTTGCTTCTTCGTTAACCAGAGAATAGCCAATGTGGTTCCATTATTCAAAAAGGGCATAAGGGATAAGCCAGGAGACTAAACTAGTGAGTATTGTCACCAATTGGGAAATTATTTGAAATCAATTTTAAAGGATAGGATTCATGTTTGCTTAGAATGACAGAGGCAAATTAGGAGTCAACATGGTTTTTTATGCAGCAAACATCCTATTTGACAAGTCTGAGTTTTTTTTGAGGAGGAAACTAAGAAAATTGATGAGGACGGGGGCAGTAAACATTATGGATTTCAGCAAAGCTGGTAGGCCAGACTACAAATGCTGCCTGTACGGAGTTTGCACGTTCTCCTCGTGGGGTTTTGCCGGATGCTCCTGTTTCCTCCCACATTCCAAGACTTGTAGGTTTGTAGATTAATTGGCTTCTGTGAATTGTCCCTCGACAATTAAGGGATGATTGTTGGTTGGTGTGGACTCGGGTGCGCGGAAGGTCCTGTTACCACACTGTATCTCTAAAAAAAAAATGAAGTTGCCAGCTTCCAGGAGTATTGCTGCTCTACTAATTATCAACAAGTTTCGCACGATCCAGGATAAACCAGTCCATTTGTTTGGCACACTAGCAATCAATAATATGCGGACATCGCTAAGTTATCATTACTCAAGTCTGAGGTGCCCACCTGCTTTAAAAAGGCCAAAAAGAGCAAGGTGACATGCTTCAATGATTACTGACCAATGGCACTAGCGTCCATGGTGAAGAAGTGTTTTAAGAGGTTTGTTATGGTGCAGAGCAATTTCTACCTTAGCAAGAACCTGGATACACAATTTGCCGACTGCCACAATTGACCAACAGGCGATGCAATTTCACTGGCTCTCCACTGGACCATATAAACACACATTGTGCTGTTGTTCATCAACAACTCAGCGTTCAACACTATCTCCTCCAAACCTGTTACCAAGCTCATCTCTTTGCAACTGAATCATCAACTTCCTCATTAACAGAACACAATTGGCAAGAATTGGCATCAACAGTTCCCCAACCATCAACTCAAGTTCCTGGATGTGCATATCTCTGAAGATCTGTCCTGGGCTTAGTACATTGATGCAATCATAATGAAAACTCTTACTTCCTTAAAAGATTGAGGGGATTTGGTATGTCGACGAATGCTCTCGAGCATTCTGGCTTGGTTTGGCAACTCGGGAACGCCCAGGAATGAAGATTTCAATAAATGGTGGATCCTGGCTGGCCCATCATGGGTACTGACATCCCCACCAAAGGTGGATGCCAGCATCAAGGACCTACATCATCCTGGCCGCACTCTCATTTCATTCCTACAATCGGGAAAGATGTTATTCGAGTCTGAAAATCGTGATGGCCTGGTTAAGGAAGAGCTTCTTCCCAACAACCATCAGGCTATTTATTAAACACTACGAACTGACTTGATTGTACTAAAGACGTAGGGATTTGTTTTATACTATATTGGTATTTTTACTTATTGAACTTTTTTGTTTACGTACTATGTTTACAAACTTTGCGCTGCTGCAAGAAATAATTTAATAGTTCCGTTTTCGTACATATGACAATTAAATACTCACCTCCACCTCATTCTCTTCACTAGCAGCACAATGGCTGCAGTGCATACCACCTACAAAATGAAATGGACATCTCCCAAACCCAAAATCTCTACCAGCCAGGAGGACAAGGGCAGCAGACACATGGAATGCCATGGAATACCTGCAGTTTCTCCTCCATGTTATGCACCGTCTTGACTTTGAAATATCAAGTCATTTAACATCTCTGGGTCAAAATCCTGGAACACTTTGCTGGAAAACCCTTTTCAGAAGAAAGGCAACGGTACAAGAAGGCAGCCTACCACCAACTTAAAGGACAAGTAGAATAGGCAATAAATGCTGACCTCGTCCGCACTGCTCAAATCCAGAAAGAAATGAATAAAAACACTGAGGACGGAAACATGGCAAAATCTCATACACGGAGCAAAACAAAGCAGATGGGGGGGAAAACAAAAATCAGATTACATAAAATTCAAATCACAGCGATTTTCATACTTACTCTGAGTTACATGCTGCAAAGCACTTTAAATGGATAGTCACAACTTCTGGCATCTTGTCAAACAACAAGCTGCGTTCAGCTTCTGTGTAATGACGACAGTTTTCACAGAAATATTTGTCTTCACCAACTATTCTTTCCACTGAAGCAAACTGCGATATTGCCCACTTCAGTGTTTTTATCTCCATCTTTGGTTCGGGTGAGACTGGAAGAAAATCACAAACGTTATTCCATTTTTTCCTTATAATTTTGTGCCTTAAAGCAATTTGTTAAGAAATGCAGTACTCCCAATACAATCTCAGTACTGAACCATGGGGATCACCGCTGCACACTTCGCAGATCACAATCGCTGCCTGCTCATTAGCCAAGTGTTTAAAATTCACTTTACAGCCTCTTTTATTCCATGGGTTTCAACCTTGATGACAAGACCATTCCATGACAGTATCAAATAATGGTTGCAAATTTATTGACAGTAAAACTCCAATATTCTGATATTAGACTTAAGAAATCTGAATGGTTCAGCTTCTGGCTCACCAGGTGATGTTTGCTGTGCTCTCTGTCAAGTCACCTGAATACTGTATTGGATGGTTTTTCCATAACTGCCCCAATAATTGGAAATCGGTCTGGCGGCTCCAAAGTCCCAGATGTGTCAGATATCAGAATTCCACTGTATTTCACCATATCTTTGACTCCTTCTGTTACTCCATCCAAATACTTTCAAATTAGTTGGACTGAATTTATCTTTAAACAAATTGATGCAGACCTTCTCTAATCAATCTACGCTTCTCCAAGCGATTGTTAATTCTATCCCTGATCATTGCTTAGAATAATTCCCTACCACCAGCATTCAATTGTCTGGTCTGTAGTTACTGGGTTTATTCAGAACTGAATAGTGTATTCAAATGTAGTCCGACCACATCTGGTGTTTGAGAAGAGGTAATTTCATGGATATACCATTCTCCTCCCAAATTTTTAAAAGCTTTCCTCAACCTACCCAACAAACTGCAAACGTAACACAAAATCATAACAAAAAAGACAGAAATATTCAGCAGGGCAATCAATATTTTTTTCCTGATAAGTTGATTATTTCCAGCATTTAAAAAAAATTCAGATTTCTTGCTTTTACAGCAGTAAAATAATGTTCCACTATACTAAACATTATGCACTGCATTTACTAAATGCAAATGGAGTAATTAAATAACTTACTCTCAGAGCCCTTCTCCTTGGAGTCATTCTCTTGAACAGGTACACTGATGTCTTGGAAATTCTCTCTTCGTTCAGAGTAACATTCACACTCCAAGCATCGTGTTCTAAGAACTAACTGTCCTTGGAACATTGCATCCATCAGTTCAAAGCCAGACAATTCTAAACAAAAAAGAACTGTTAATACCATGTGTTATATTAAAAAATCTTGTGATCTAAGGAGTGAAGAGTGTTGACATTTTTTCAAGTGTCCCTGAAGTCACAAATTTAAATTTCTTGCCCACTTGTCTCTTTTATGCTTTGGAACAGAAATCAACAAACCAAACCTTTTCTGAGGCATTATAAGAGTAATGAATGGTAGGAACTATTGATAAGTATTGTACTACTGTACAGGTAATATTTATATTCTATTCACTATTTACCACATAAATCTCACAACATACTGTAACTTAACAATTAGGCTACTCTCTTCTGTATGTCAGATATAAATCACAAACATTGAATGAAAAACTGCAGAAATAAAGCTCATATGTAGCTTTGGATTATTTTTAATGATATGGAAACACAGAAGCAACACATTTCAAATTTCTCACATTCTGCTGACAGCCACAATTAGACACTCCCCAATTAATGAGATTTTTTTGTTCCTTGATAGTTACATTGCCATTGCACAAATGGTGAAAAGTGATTGAATCAGTTAAGTGTTATTATCTGTAGTGTGAAATGCAGTTATTCAAATAAGGGAGTAAGTACGTTAAAATACCGCCTCTTTCCGAATTATGCAATAAGCAACCTACTGTGCCCTCCATGTTTGGGACACAGAACCATTATTTATTTATTTGCCTCTGTACTCCACAATTTGAGATTTGTAATAGAAAAAAAAAAAAATCACATATGGTTAAAGCGCACATTGTCAGATTTTATTAAAGGGTATTTTTTTAAATAAATTTTGGTTTCACCATGTAGAAATTACAGCTGTGTTTATACATAGTCTCCCCCCCATTTCAGCGCACCATAATGTTTGGGACACATGGCTTCACAGGTATGATTAATTGCCTCCTTAATGCAGGTATAAAGAGAGCTCTCAGCACCTAGCCTTTCCTCCAGACCTTCCAACACCTTTGGAAAATTTTATTGCTATTTATCAACATGAGCACCAAAGGTGTGCCAATGAAAGTCAAAGAAGCCATTATGAGACTAAGACACAAGAGTAAAACTGTTAAGAGATATCAGCCAAACCTTAGGCTTACCAAAATCAACTGTTTGGAATATCATTAAGATGAAAGAGAGCACTGGTGAGCTTACTAATCGCAAAGGAACTGGCAGGCCAAGGAAGACCTCCACAGCTGATGAGACGAATTTGCCCTATAATAAAGAAAAATCTCCAAACACCTGTCCGACAGATCAGTAACTCTTCAGGAGTCAGGTGTGGATTTGTCAATGACCACTGTCCGCAGAAGAGTTTATGAACAGAAATACAGAGGCTTCACTGCAAGTTGCAAACCACCGGTTAGCGGCAGAAATAGGATTGCTAGCTTACGGATAGACAAAAGTACTTAAAAGAGCAAGATAAGTACTAAAAAGAGAAACATTTTCGACCAAATTCAACCCAAAACGTTGCCTATTTCCTTCGCTCCATAGATGCTGCCTCGCCCGCTGAGTTTCTCCAGCATTTTTGTCGACCTTAAAAGAGCAACCACAGTTCTGGAAAAAGATCTGGTGGATAGATGAGATTAACTTATATCAGAGGATGGCAAAAGCAAAGCAAAGAGGAGTGAAGGAACAGCCCAAGATCCAAAGCATACCACCTCATCAATGAAACACAGTGGTGGGGATGTCATGGCCTGGGCATGTATGGCTGAAGGTACTGGCTCACTTATCTTCATTTATGATACAACTGCTGATGGTAGTAGCATAATGAATTCTGAAGTGTATAGACACATCCTATCTGGTCAAGTTCAAATAAATGCCTCAAAATTCATTGGTCGGCGGTTCATTCTACAGCAAGACAATGATCCCAAACATACTGCCAAAGCAACAAAGGAGTTTTTCAAAGCTAAAAAATGGTCAATTCTTGAGTGGCCATGTCAATCACCCGATCTGAACCCTATTGAGCAAGTCTTTTATATGCTGAAGAGAAAACTGAAGGGGACGAGCCCCCAAAACAAGCATAAACTAAAGATGGCTGCAATACACCCAGCCACTGGTGATATCCATGATTCGCGGACTTCAAGCAGTTATTGCGTGCAAAGGATATGCAACAAAATACTAAACATGACTACTTTCATTTACGTGACTGCTGTGTCCCAAACATTATGGTGCCCTGAAATTGGGGGGGGGGGGGGGGGCTGTGTCTGAACACTTGTAATTTCTACATGGTGAAACCAAAATGTATGAAAATGGCCTTTATTAAAATCTGACAATGTACACTTTAACCACATGTGATTTTTTTCTATTCAGGCATGATATTCACCTCCAGAGAAAAAAAAAGTAGGAAGTATAGGCCGGGGGTCCAGGAGGCTGGCTAGTCCCCCGGCGGGATCCAGGGGAGGGGCAGCCCCCCAGTGGGGGTTCAGGTGGCAAGCTCCTGCATTTTCAATAAATTGAAAGTGATTCCCAAGCTTTCTGCTGGTAGTTTACATAACAGCTTAGATTTTTTCTAACACATAACCAGTAAAATAACCCCCAAAAGATAAATATTTCATGAAATTAATGACTTCATATAGCTAAAAAAATCTCTACAAAAAATGTTACCTGAAAATGTCTTTGCCTACCTAGCACAGAAAAAGTGATTGATAAACCTATGACATGTAACATTACCTAAACTCTAGTTTGACTTCCTCTTTGCCCGACACTTTATTTTTGTAAACTTGCTCAGCATGGCTTCCCTGTGCTTCTTTCTTGCCTATTGAGCTGCTAACATGTTCTGTTCCATTGGCTTCTGCAGCCATCTTCTGCTTCAGTAAGGGAAGCTGGTCGGTGATTGATCGCAATGCCCCTCAGAGACTGCGTCTGAATCAACGCATTATGTGATTGGACGCAACACCCTTGGAAACAGCAGCTGATTGGACGGCAGGAGACCGATTTGTCGATTGGACGGGAATTTTAAGAGAAGTTGCTCGGTGAAGGGACACAACCCCCTTCGGTTGATTGGCCGCCAAGTGACCGTACGGAGCGCATTATGTGATTGGACGAGACACCCTTAGCGACAGCAGCTGATTGGACGACAAAAAAAACCCACGGAATTTCCGATTTAAATTGGTAGAATATCATGCCTGTCTATTACAAATCTCAAATTGTGGAGTACAGGGGCAAATAAATGATGGGGCTTTGTCCCAAACATTATGGGGGGGCACTGTACATAAACTCGCATTTACGTAGACAATTCTTCAAGCCCACTTCTGAATTTCTGAGTTGTGCCAAAATATGTCTCTCTCACACATTGCATGTGATGAAGCATAGGCAACCAACCCCAAAGCCCATGAGTGACATTAGCACATCGTACAATTGTTCATGCAAATTATGCTGACAAGCACCATTCTAGCTGTGCGCTGTCCCACTTACAGGAGCTGCTCTGGGTTTCGTAAAGTATTTCACCGAATCATGGCTGCACAAGGAGCTGTCTGCTAATTTGACAAAAGCCATTGTTCAGTTAATCAGCACTGTAGACACAAGTACAGCCCCTATAGAAAATGTCAAAAGCATGGCAGAAACTGTAACCGATCTGTTACATAAGCATCAATAGTTGATGCTGTGCTTGCTAAACACTGAGTTACATGTTGACTCTGCTTAGAATTAGTCTGAAACCTATTGAACAGCTCACTCATCATGTAAAAGCAATAAACTCCTTACTGTTTCTTTTGTAGCAACTGGTTCTGAAAATAAGATCAAATAGAGATGCTTGATCACAGGCAATGTGATTGTGTTTAAATCCAATCGAAGCTGCAGACTGCTGGTCAATGTGGTCATGAGAATTCTGTTGATGTGTTGGTTGTAGTGACAGATCTATCATCTTTCACACAGTTTGGAGAAGTTTGAATTTAGAAGACTGAGGGGGGATCTTATAGAAACGTACAAAATTCTTAAGGGGTTGGACAGGCTAGATACAGGAAGATTGTTCCCGATGTTGGGGAGGTCTAGAACAAGGGGTCAGTCTAAGGATAAGGGTGAATTCCTTTAGGACCGAGATGAGGAAAACATTTTTCACACAGAGTGGTGAGTCTCTGGAATTCTCTGCCACAGAAGGTAGTTGAGGCCATTTCATTAGCTATATTTAAGAGGGAGTTAGATGTGGCCCTTGTGGCTAAAGGGATCGGGGGTATGGAGAGAAGGCAGGTATAGGATACTTAGTTGGATGATCAGCCATGATCATATTGAATGGCGGAGCAGGCTCGAAGGGCCGAATGGCCTACTCCTGCACCTAATTTCTATGTTTCTAAGTTATCTCTTGATCGAGCATAAAATTGCCATATGCTGATTTTGTCAATGACTTTCAATCACTTGTCCTGAGCAATTTGCACAAGACCCTTTGGATTGGTATAGTCTGTTGAAGAATACTCTTCACATTTGGTTTTATACATTCAACCCTACTCCCTCATTATCCCTTACAAGATATATTTTGGGAGTCACCAATCTTCCATTCTATTAAAACATCCATTCAGACTTGATTCAGACTTACATAAAATCTGACTTACAAAAGGGTTTATGGAACATAACCCTTAAGTCGGACCAGTACCTCTACTTCCTTAGAAGGCTTAAGAAGTTCAGCATTTCACCAACAACTTCTAAAGGCGCTATAGATAGCATTTTATCAGGATGCATTACAGCATGGTTTGTGAACAGCTCCATCCAAGACCGCAGTGTGCGGGCTCTGCCGACCCAGGCTCCATAAGCCATTTGCTCCATCAGCCGCAGACTCTGACCTAGGCCATGGGCTCTGCCAATTTGCAGATTGTGGACGCAACCTAGGCCATCATGCAAACAAACCTCCTTTCCATTGATTCCATCTACACTTCACGCTGCCTCAGCAAGGCCGCCAGCATATTCATTGACGAGTCTCACCCCGGACACCCTCTTCGCCTCTCTCCCATCAGACAAGAGGTACAGAAGTGCGAAAACGCATACCACCAGATTCAGGGACAATTTCATTTCCTGTTTTTCAGACATTACTTTCAACAATTTGGTTGCATCTTTTTGCTTTCCCTTTCTTCCAGATGTTATTTGCCGTTACATCTTGGTAGAATTATATCATACCAAGATCAGAAAAAAGTCTACAACTGGCATTGTGAGATGCCAACTGAGATAATGAGTGAATCCTGATAGTCTGCACCCCCCCCCCTTTGCTCAAAAATCTCAATGGATCTTATAGATTCACTAACCTGTTTTATTTCTGCTCATGTCTTCAATTTCACACAAATCTTGATTTTTCTTACTGGCAATTTCTTTAATACACTGGGTTGCAGAGCTTGAGGAAGAACAGTTGCAATCTGTCGAGCAGTCCCCATTTACATTTTTGCTAACATTTGGCTGATGTCCATTTGCATCTACATTACGTGAATCTTTCGTGCTTACATTTGATCCTGATTTTCCAAGACTACAGAATTTTGAAAGTATACTTGGCTGGTTCAATGTAGGTTTTAGCCATCTTAATCCAAGTCGTTTTTTTTTCTCAGCAACTATGCAAGCAGTGCCATTTACAGATACACGCTTAACATCAGTGTCAGGTTCTTGCACAATATCGTCACCTGAAGGTTTCCTCTTCCCTCGTGTTTGTCGTTTCCCTTCTATGTTTTTTGGATCTTTTGGCAACTTAGCTCTTTTCATGGCATTGCCTGTTTGTGTGTCACTTTTTCTTTTTCCGTTTTTCTTGAGTATTTCCTCTTTCTTCAGATCAGGCATTTCATGGTTGTCTTGTACAACAATATTTTTGTCATTGGAGATTTCGATGGACTTGTTCGTTTTATTCTCCATACTCGTTTCAGGATCAATATTTTCTTCAGTAGATGTGTGACTCTTTAATAACTGGCAAGCTTCTAAGATATATCCTAAAATGCACTGCAAAACTTCCTGTGCATCATGCTGGAGATAGCCATCATACATTGGATTCAGCTCTCTAAAACACATGTGGAAAGTATATATCATTATTTTGGACTGTGCATTAGTTTAATCTAATGTCAATTCATTCTTTACACTGAACTTGGATATATTGGTAACACATTGCAATTATAATCTTATATGGAAGACAGACAAAATGCTGGAGTAACTCAGCAGGGCAGGCAGCATTTCTGGAAAGGAATGGGTGACTTTTCGGGTCGAGACCCTTCTTCAAATGGAATCGGGGAGAGGAAAACTAGTGATATGGAAGGGTACAGAGAGAAAGTAAGGTGTGCAAACAACAGATCAAAGCAGACGATGATCAAGGAAATGTGTTCATTCAAGAAGAATGGTTCATTGTTGGCTATGGGGAAGGAGACAGGGCATAAAATTAATTAGGACCGTAAAACAAGTTGGAGAACTAGGATGGGGGAGGGACGGAGAGAAAGGGAAAGCAAGGTAGAGAAATCAATATTCATTTTGCTGGGTTATAAGCTGCCTGAGCGAAATATGAGATGCGGTTTCCTCCAATTTGCATTTGGCCTCATTGACATTGAGGAGGCCCAGTACAGAAAGGTCAACATGGGAATGGGAGGGGGAGATAAAGTGTTTAGCGACCGGGAAATCACGTAGGCCTAGGCGGATTGAGCGGAGGTGTTCAGCGAAACAATTGCCGAGTCTGCGTATGGTCTCCCCAATATATAGGAGTCCACACCTGGAACAGCAGATACAGTAGATGAGGTTAGAAGTGACGCAAATGAACCTTTGCCTCGCCTGAAAGGACTGTCGGGGTCCTTGGACAGAATCGAGGGAGGAGATATTGGGACAGGTGTTGCAACTCCTGCAGTTGTAGGGGAAAGTACCTGGGGATGGGGTGGTTTGGGTGGGAAGGGATGTGTTAATCAGGGAGTTGTGGAGGGAACGGTCTCTGCGAAAAGCAATGGAAATGGGAAGATGTGACTAGTGTTGGGAACCCACTGGAAGTGGCGAAAATGTTGGAGGATTATGTGCTGTATGCGACGGCCGATGGGGTGTGTGGGAACCCCCGATCCCTAAAGAATGAGGACATCTCAGATGTCCAATATGGGACACCACGTGCGTCTTGGGCAGATGCAGCTTCGACGGAGGAATTGGGAGTAGGGTATAGCCTCTTTACAGGAGGCAGAGCGAGATGTGTAGTCCAGATAGAGGTTGGACAAACTTAGATTGTTTTTTCTGGAGCACTGTGGAGGCTGAAGGGAGTCTTTTAAATATTGTACCTTCCTCAACCTCTTTCTCCATTAGCTCTTTATCATCGTTTGTGTGAAGAAATTGCACAACCTTTCCCCTCTCACCTTATATCTATGCCCTCCAGTTTTTGATTACCCTATCCTGGAAAAAGATGGTGTGCATTCACCATATCTAGGCACCCTCCTCCAAGGCCAGCCCTCAATCTCCTACACCCAAGGAATAGAATCCTAGCCTGTCTATAACTCAGGCACCTTTCAGCGTATAACTCAAGCACTTCTAAAAAATCCACTTTGCACTCTTTCCAGCTTAATGTCATCTTTCCTATAGCAGAGTAACCAAAACTGTATACAATACTATAAATGCAGCCTTGCTCATTTACAACTGCAACTAGTGTCCCAACTTCTGTACTCAGCACCCCGAATGAAGACACCTCCTTCACAACCCTATCTGCCTGTGAAGCCATTGTTATGAAGCTAATGTACTTGTACTCTTCTGCTGAATAGTCATTTCTGTTTCTGCAACATTTATCCTAAATAATTGACCATGATGAATCCAAGTTCAATTAAGTGGGAGACAAGGAATTATTCAATTAGTATCAGGAGAGCTGTACAAACAGTGCAAAAATACTTTTCAAACTGCAGAATGACAATCTTAGTTAGTTTCATGTCTATTTCTGATATTGAGTAACCTGCAGTGCAATTCAAGCAGAGACTAATGGAAAAGGACATCCTATGAATTTTTAGGCTCATGAAGAATGGATACTTTAAACTACTAAATGTCTGAAGTATGCACATGGAGTTACATTGTCATCGCCTTTACGACAAGTGACGTG
Source organism: Okamejei kenojei (assembly GCA_035221665.1). Lineage (NCBI taxonomy): Eukaryota > Metazoa > Chordata > Chondrichthyes > Rajiformes > Rajidae > Okamejei > Okamejei kenojei. The sequence goes on along the minus strand of CM069140.1, from coordinate 23,527,919 downwards.
CAGTAAGAATAGGAAAAGCAAGAGGTGTACATCTAAACATTCCAATGTACAGGAATGCGAGACTTTAGAGCAGTGGTTGGCAGCCTACAGCCCACGGGCCGAATGCAGCCCGTAACCCGAAATCATCCAGCCCGCAGGCGTATTTCTTTATCCTCATCGGGATTTTAAAAAAATCATCAGGCCCGCAGACTTCCATCACCTCCGGTACCTGGAAGGTGATTTTCGGACAGAGGGTCGGGTGAAACACTGTGAAAAAGACACATTCAATCCTGCTGCCCATCGCCCTGCGCAAGGTCAGGCTCCTCCTCCCGGGCCCAAGGCCGCGGTGACGCAAGGAAACCTGCGCCACAAAGCCACCACACGGCCGTGCACCTGTGTACAGGCTTCACTGTTGAGATCGGGATTGTCAATAGGTCGGGGACAAGTGAGTATGAATATTTGAGCCACCGCCTTCAGGACTGAGCCAAGGCAATGGTCCCTAGGTGTGCCATGTTCATGAACGCCGTAACTTGGGGCCACTGCGGTGTCCTCGATGCGGGATCCATGTGTACACGTGATAGGCGTGGCCCGCCATCTGCTCAGACATGCGTCCTGGCCCCTATGCAGAACAAGGTTGCCGACCACTGCTTATGAGAGTGGCTGACCATGCCCTGTTCAACAAGGGCACAGACTTCCCCAACATCAAAAGCATCTGCATTCAGTCACTGCCTCATGAAAACTCATTTTTCAGCATGGAACTGTGGAAGCCGGGCCATGCCCTCTTTTCACTCTATCACCGGAAAGGAAGTACAAAAATCTGAGGTCCCGCACCACCAGGTCAAGAGCAGCTACTTTCCTACAACCATCAGGTTATTGACCCAGCCTGCACAACCTTAATTCTACCTCAGCAAAGGAATGCCTCTTGTACTCTAATTGACTAGTTTTCCACATGTTTAGCACTGTTTTTTTTTTTGCAGACCTTTCTCTCCCCACTGTCTTGTAGAATTTGGATAATTTATCCATAATTTACATATTTATGTGTTGCCTGAATCTATCTTCCAGTGACACTGCTGCAAGCAAGATTTTCATGGTATCTGTAAGTCTGTATACTTGTATATATGACAAACGCTTAGTTCAATATTTCTACCTGGGCATGTATAAATATTCATATTTCTGAAACCTTTGACACAATTCTGGTATTAAAAATAATTAATGAAATGTAAAGTACTCAATGGTTGTAAAAGGGCATTCTAACCTGCAATTCTCCTTCCACATATTATTAACAATTTGTTGCTGTATTTATTGTTACATTACCTCAATGTGCCCATCAATCTCTTAGGCTGAATAGCCAGTTCCCCTTCTGTGTAATTTTCGGCATTCAGAAGATAGCTGGACCGTATCTGTTCCATAGATATAATCAAGCTATGCAAGTTGCAGATCAGCTCTAGACAAATTGGCAACTGTTCTCGGCCATTTGTTACGTCCTATAGCACAGAAGCATTCATAGATTAGTCATGTACATTTTATATAAATTTAGCTTCAAATTTAAATTTAGAACTGTCAGGACATACTTGATTAAGATTAACTACTGTTATTCTAGTGTTAATATAACATGTATACCTTCGTGTTAGTTTGAAAAGGAAAAAGGTGTCATGCTTTTTATCATAGTAGTTTTGCACTTGTTTACTGACTTTTGAGTTTTACTTTGCTGGAATCCTCCATTTTGTTTCTCCAATTTCGTGCTGGTTTAAGATACCACCTTGTACAAACTTACAGGTTTGAGAAGAACTCAAACCAAGTCTTATTTTAACGTTGCCAGTGGACAACACGATTATAATACTAACACAAATGAAGAAAGCTATTTTAGATTCAGACCTAGCAGTAAATTATAACGCCCTTATAAATGCATAACATTTTCCACAGATGACATGCAGGTTTTTTTCCCCACTCTAAATTACCTGGTCTGTTTTGGAGTCCTCGTCCCTCTTCAGTATCTCCTGTTTCTTGGTGATTATGTCATACATAAATTCCATCCTACTTTTAAATCCAGGGCAATAATACAACACCTAGATATTTATTAAACAAATTAAACAATTTAAACAAATCTAAACAAACTAAGATATTAGTCTGAATTTACAAATGGACATTTATCAGCATAAAATCACTCATTATGACCTGTTAAATGGAATCACACTTTATTATGGCACAACAGATATTTTGTTTGTCAGCCTTTTATCATTAGCCAGCTTGTCCACATCTTGTGGCATAAAATGCTCTTTGAATCAACAATAATTATGATTTATAATTTATTATTAAATATTTTATCAACGGTTTCAATAAAGAAAGATCTGCATTAGGTTCTCAGAACATCCACAATTGTTTTACAGACAGTGAAATGGAATAACTGTTATACAAGGACATGGCAGCCAATATGAACAAAAACAAAAAAAAAAAAATGGTTAACCACTGTTTTGATTACGAGGAGAACATTCCTGTTTAACTATCCTACTTTTCTTCACATCCTCCCAGGAGGAAAGTACTATAATTTGAACCAAAGCTGACCAGCAAAGGGTATATGGCAAATTCTAACCTTTGTTTAAGTTTACTTTCAGATTGATATCCACCCACCATGCCCTCCCCGAGTTTAATTTCTTTTGGAATAATTTTACAAATGTGTCCTTTCATTTTCTCAATGACTAATTGAGAAATTATACTGCTTACTGGGTTTGGGGTTTTTTTTGTCACACATGTGGTCAAGGGAATACTCAAAATGGAAGCATTATTATGAATGAAGGTTTCTACTTTCTAAAACATGTGAAGCCATCCAACACAAGTAATGGTGAAGAAAGACAGGAAGAGGTTTGAGTGGGGTGCAAATTGACTGGTTGGGCTGAATAGCCATTTCTGCTTTGCAACATTTATCCTATAACCAATGGAACTGATTAAATTACAGATCTTTTTCTCTGCTCATTACATTTGTGTCCCACAGCACCTCAGAACAAATTGCTAAAAAGCAGCAACTTACGAGAGGAAATGTGTATTTGGTCCCACATAGAGCAAGAATGAATTAAAGAATTTAAACCATAGGCACTTAATTTGATTACCAAGGTTCTGTTTCAGAATTAAATTAGACCATTTTCACCTAATCCATATCCATTTTAGTATTGAATATTGATAGGGATCTGATTGTTTACATTGTAAGTATAATTTTGAAACTAGCATACCAGTTTATAATTTAAGATAATTATCATGTTGGATGCTCGTCAATTTATATTTAAAATAGCTTAAAACTTCCATATTCAAATTAAAAAGTACCAACTAAACAATATTCCAGAATCAGTACCCTCAACTCGTTACAAAAATCAGAAAGTGACGAACACAACATAACAGATTCTAATTAAGATAGTTCCAAGAATTTGCAAGACCAAGATCAGACTACTTTACCTGAAGCACACTATTGAGGTAACATGTATTTCCCAAATTGTTCAGGCCCACAAAAGGTGGAAGCTCCTCCCTCTTTTCACAATCACCTGCAGAAGATACCAGTTGGGCTCCAGAAATGTTCTTGTCACATCTATTTTAAAGGAGCAGATGGGGAAGGATAAATACACCAAGTTACCAAAACAGTAATTCATTTTGAAAAGGTTCAAAAAATCTTACAACGGTTGAGCAAAATCAGATCGCATTACAATAAATTACTCAGAATGTAAATAAGGAATAACATCAAGGTGCAAGAGGGGAGATAAAATCAATAAACTGGCAAAAGAATGGGAAACAGAAGTTCACAGGTGGGTTGATCACTAAATAATCTGCATTATCTGAAAGCTACATTACCTGAAAACTACTACTCTGCTACCCAATTGCTACCCAACTACTACTCTGCTACCCAAATGTTTTCAAGACACAGAAAATACTTTAAAATTTCCTTCATTGAAGGAGATCATTTATGTAATTTAAAAAATGGAAATGCAAGAATGAGTAACCTGTTTTTGAGAATGAGTAACGTTGCTTTTAAATATAACCAGTTATTTCTTAATTGCCAGGTAACATACACCTAAACTATTGAAAAGTGAATTGTTTACAGATCTTAGCAAGAGAAATTATACTTTCCGAATGTCCAGTTTAGTAACAAAAATCTGTAATTTCTAAACCCTTCCTCATCTGATTGAACAGTTTTTTAAAAATTACAAAAAGCAATGTTCAATCTTTGTTGGCACTCTCCCAGATTTAACGACAAATTTATGCAGAGACCTTGTGTTGCACACTTGTCCAGTGTCAGTGTGATGTGCTCTATTTTGTTCATGAATATAAATCTATTTTTTAAATTATGAAAATAATGTGAAGCATTAAAAAACGCGGATATTTAAAACAAATATTCTTTGAATATAAATCAAACAAACATTCCTTCAAATTTTGCTGTGTGAACAAATATTTGAGTAAATAAACTAGCAGATAAGTAATGGGATATTACAATATGTTTTATTTGTTACATATACAACTGCACAGTCAAATTCATTTTGTATATATATTGCACATGTGGGAGCAGCCATTTTTGGCGCCATTATTCAAAGTCCGGTCAGCCCTCGAGCTTGATGTACTGGAGCAGTTCCTGCGAACCATTGTCCCTATCCTCTCCTCGCCCGGCCAACTTTGTGTCCCGGGGACGCTGGAGACATTACCCCAGTTCACTCTCCTACTCCATGCTCCTCTCGTCCAATTTCTTCAGCTCACTCCCGGTTTCGCCGATCCTGCCGGCTGCGTAGCCTTCGGGTGGGATCCCGGTCCCATCGACCATCAAGCCTTCGGGCAAGTTCCAGGTCCCGCCAACCGATGAGCTTTCAGGCAGGCTCCGACGAGGATTCAGGCAGGTTGACGAGCCTTAGGGCGGGTGTCACGACTGCTAGTAGAAGGGATTGAAGGATATTTCATCTATATGGATTTTCAGAAACTGATAAAGGCTGGTTAGCAGATGAGGGTAATAGAATAAAAGCATTATCGACATCACTGATTAAAAATAACAATGCCATTATAATCGAAGAGTCATAATTAATTTTTGTGGTGTTTTTCCTATAATTGGAGGATTGTAGTCAGTAGAGATCTCAAATCAGTGCTCAGACTGCTGTTTATTGGATATATTTTGAAAAATTAAACATTTGCGTGTAGAACATTTCTAAATTGCAAATAACGTCAAACTAGGCAGTGTGGCAAATGCAAAGTTCTCTATTTTCCTGGTTGATCAGAGTGTAAAGGCCTTATCCCATTTTCCCGATTTACTCACGAACTCTCCCGAGTTTTCCTCTTGATTAGAACTCGGAGAATTACGGTAATAGCCATTCATAGGTACTCAGGGCTATTTTTTTTAAACTTGTGGACATTTTTCAACATGTTGAAAAAACGTCCCGACTTACCTGATGCCCCGAGTTCCTACGGCCAGCACTATGAGCCGCTACGAAACATCTGCAGACTCGCTACCGACATTCCCCGAGTTCGAATCAAGGGGAAAACTCGGGAAAGTGGGACAAGGCCTTAAATACGCCAGGGTTTTAAAAAAAAAGACAGATGGTTAATACATGAGAACTTGGATGATAGGAAGTTTAGGAGTAGAAGTTAAAAATGAAATAGGAACGAAACTGGATGAGAAAAGCCTGGAAGCAAACAGAAAAGGGAATCCAAAAGCAGAGGCGATGCCCAAGGACTGGAAAATTGCTGGAAAATGTGGCTTCAAGGATAAACCAGTAACTATAGATCAATCAGTTTAATCTCAGTGATAGGTAAAGTAGAGACAGAATTAGCACTTGCGGATCCAACTGTGAAACTGTCAAAAAAGCCAGGGCTGAACTGTTAAAAGCAAATGGTGCCCAACTAATTTGATGAGATTTTTCATGAAGAGGGTCAATAAAGAAAATGTAGATGACATGTATGTACTGCAAAAGGCATATGTAACTTAATTGGCTTGTCACAATCAAAGACCAAGAGATAAAATTGGCCTCAGCGACGAACATGTGTACATTACAGGAAACAATCCCATGGCGACACGGCGGCAGAGCTACTGCCTTACTGCGCCAGAGACCCGGGTTCAATCTCAACTACGGGTGCTGTCAGTACCGAGTTTGTACATTCTTCCCATGACCTGCTTGGGTTCGCTTTGAGATCTTCGGTTTCCTCCCACACTCCAAAGACATACAAGTTTGTAGGTTAATTAGCTTGGTGTAAATGTAAAAAAATTGTCCCTTGTGTGTGTGTAGGGTGGTGTTAATGAGCGGGGATCGCTGGTCGGTGCGGACTCGGTGGGCCGAAGGGACTGTTTCCACTGTATCTCTAAACTGAACTAAACTAAAAGGCTGCAATTCTGCCTGGAGCGAAATACATAGGAGTCCCATGTGACTTGCTATTAGGACCATCTGTTTTTATTAGTGACTTGGGACACATGCCAGACAAAATTTAATGCTTGAAAATGTGAAGTGTTGATAGGAAGAAAGGTGGCAGTATGAACTACAAGAAATAATTTTAAAACATTAATTCTGAAACATTAGAACATGGAGATCTGGAGGCATACTTGCATGGTACTTTGAAAGCAGCAAGACAGATTAAGAAAAAGTAGTTAATAAAACACATGGATGTGAAAAACAAGACCAACGTAATTGTTAATCTTTATAAAAACATAATTGTATCAGCTTCAAAGCTTCCGGGCAAACAGCTTTAAACAATTCTGGGAAGATTTTCTGTTATTACAGCGTATCTAACATATCACGGCATATTTATGATGTAGCCTTCTGTCCTTTATTCAATGTATATCAAATTTTCCTTAAAATTGATTAAAATAAAACATTAATATATCACTACTACAAATTTTAGTCTGAAAATGTTTTGGGTGCAGTAAACTAGGCATCATACTTATCAAGCCTTTTTGGCTCTAAAGTAATGGGCTCATTTTCTTGCTTCTCAGTAAAATCCAGTGCTCGTTTGGCTTCTTTTTTCTGAAAGAACTTAAGGGAAAGACGTTTTCTTTTGGTAGGACTCCCCCTTCCATTACACTCATTCTGGACAAGGCCAGGCATCCTCTTCGCTAGAAAACAGAAACAAAGTTTGTGGATTAAAATAAATATGAGCAATAACATAACATATTATTTAGCATATAGATTTAGTGTATTATATACTATTTAAAACTGGTTATAAATCTTCCATCAGTGCCTTGCGAAATCAATGTCACAAGTAGATTAAACTATCAATGGGCAAACAATATCTGTTGAATTTACGAGAATCCTGATTCCAACCTCTTGCCATGCCAAATATGCAGATTCCATCACAAATAATAGGAAAAAGGTACAAGAATATTGCCAGGTATAATCACAGGTATGAAGTACAGTAAAAGACCATTTTGCTTGGAGAATTTCAACTGAAAATAAATCATTATTTATTGTTTTATGAAAATTCAGTTGATGTTACTTTGTGACATCACTAGGCATTGTGACAGTTGTATTTATAATTGACAACTGGCATTTACACAGGTTTCTAATGCTCACAACTGCATAAGTTATTTGCCATTGTAGTCTTTAAAGTAGAAAGTTTCATTTCTGGCTGTATGAAAAAAAAAATTTACTTAAATGATACGATTTGTCAGAAATGATCATGCAATTTCAAGTATTTCATGGTGAAATATTGTATTAGAATGAGCTCTTTTAACAGATGAAAATTTAACAGATTAAAGACTTGGTTTAACTACACTGTATAAATTGTTTAGATTTTGAGAAGTTTAAAACATCATACGAACTAAAACAATAATATGCTATTACTATTTTGCTTATTATATATTTTATATTCCACAAAGGGACAATGTGACAGGTGAACACAATGTTGTATGATGGTAATAGCATTAGAGCATCTAATGTAGCAAAAAATGGATAAAATGCAAGGCGTATATACCAGTTGGGAATGACTGCATCTACAAACGTTATAATTTAGGGAATAAGAGGCATTACATGCACATGTATTAATACATTAGAAAAGCTTTAATGCCACATGATCATCGGTAGCTAGCTAAAATAATAAGAACAAGGATAGAATATTTCAGGGAATTATAGATCAGTCAATTTAACAGTGCTGGGGAAAATAATGGATTTCTTACTAAAGCAAAATAGAAAATCATCCAGATACATCCAAATAATATATGAATGCATGGATTAGTAAGAATAGATTGCAAAAGGACAGGTCTGGTTAGAAGAACCTTTTTGAATTATTTGAAGAGGTAATGGGAAATAGACAACGCAATAATAAATGAATGAATAAGGTCAGAGAATGCAAAGTTAGGATTCAAATGGAAGAAATGATTGCTAGTTGGTTTCAAACTAAAAACAATGTGGAAGTTAGAGTTAGCTATTCACAATGCATGATAATGGATAGAAATGTTGCACAAATATCAGTGCTGTGTCTAATGCAGTTCATAATTTATATTAATTATTTTAACAATAATAATATTTCTAAACCCATGGATATCTAGCATTTTATTTGGGGAGGGTTGGAGGGGATGGATGGTGATAGTATGGATCATAAATGCAACAAATTTCAAAAGGACATCAATACGTCTGTAGAATCGAAAAATGTGTTTCACGATCAGTTAGAAATGCCAAAAAAAGGGTTTATTTCAGGAGGACATGATTGAAAAGTGCAAAGTTCACTACATCTGCATTAAATCTATGGTAAGCTACACTTGGAAAACTGGGCAGTTTGTGTTGTCGTCTTTACAAATAGGATGAAGCTGCAATGGATGGTCGCAGAAATTATTTAGAAAAGGAATGCTATTCTTTGATATGTGTACCATTGCTAACAGAAATGAAAGGATATACATATCATGAAGAATAATGTTTCTTTTGTCTTGAGAAGACATTGATCTAATAGAGATCTTTGAAATGATGAAAGTTGTGGATACAAAGCAATGTTTCCATTCATGAGGAGCATAAAAGAGAGGCCATTGACAATAGAAAGATGCTATGAAATCTAATGGGGACTTCAGAAGAATCTTCTTTGCCCGAAGAGTTGCAAGAATGTGGAATTGGCTACCATAGAGAGGCTGAAGCAAGCTGGGTAAGCTTAACAACAAAAAAGTAATATAAAGTTATGCTGATAGAATGAGGAAACAAAGGATACAGCCCAAATGGAGCAGAAACGCATGCATTGGATTGACTAAATGCCCTATATCTGTGCCATATATGCCAAATTATTTAGAGCCTACACTCAGTTAGAGGTATACTATTTTGTAGTAGTGCCTCATATTTACATTAGGAAACACTCAACAGAAATACCAACAAATACACTGTACCTGTACAACAACTGACGCAATACTTAAAATAGGTCAGCACATCAACAAGAGGCCAGCACAAATTGTCACGGGAAAGCCCCAAACAAAGAACAGAAGAGGGAGGGAGGATAAGAGCACAAATGAAGGTTTTAGTGTAAATGGGAAAATGCAGTGTCAAACCATTTTAAAAAGCTTGCAAAATAAAAATGGCCAGTGAGCCACCGATGAAGTCTGCTGCAAAGATCAGGGAATTACTTTAATCTTCTTGGTAAAGTAGCCTGAATACCTTGAGGCTCATCAGAATGGATATTCAGCAAATAGTAAAACAGCAAGACAAAAAGGTCAAAACAATGATGGTTGTCATAATAAAATGTGGAGATGACCACTTTTCTCAAGATAAAGCCACAGAATGCAGCACATTGAGCAGGAACAGGAAGAGCTTGTTATTACTTGGAAGATTCTAAATATGACAATAGTGATATCTGATTGTAGTTGCAAACGCCTTTGAACAAGTTATTAGATGATGTCATCTTTTGGCACAGTAATGGCAAATCAAGCTGAACACAATTATTCACGAAGTGCTGGAGTAATTCAGTGGGTCAGACAATAGATGCAGGAGTAGGCCATTCGGCCCTTCGAGCCAGCACCACCATTCAATGTGATGATGGCTGATCATCCCCAATCAGTACCCCCCGTTCCTGCCTTCTCCCCATATCCTCCGACTCCACTATCTTTAAGAGCCCTATCTAGCTCGCTCTTGAAAGTATCCAGAGAACCGGCCTCAACCACCCTCTGAGGCAGCGAATTCCAGGCTCACAACTCTCATAGTGAAAAAGTGTTTCCTCATCTCCGTTCGAAATGGTTTATGCCTTATTCTTAAACTATGGCCCCTGGTTCTGGACTCCCCCAACATCGGGAACATGTTACCTGCCTTTAGCATGTCTAAACCATTAATAATCTTATACGTTTCAATAAGATTCCCTCTCATCCTTCTAAATTCCAGAGTATACAAGCTCAGCCGCTCCATTCTCTCAGCATATGACAGTCCCGCATTCCCGGGAATTAACCTTGTAAACCTACGCTGCACTCCCTCAATAGCAAGAATGTCCTTCCTAAAATTAGGGGACCAAAACTGCACACAATACTCCAGGTGTGGTCTCACTCGGGCCCTGTACAACTGCAGCATGACCTATTTGCTCCTATACTCAACTCCTCTTGTTATCTTGTCAGGCAGCATCTCTGGCGAGAAATGGTAACATTTTGGGTCGGGACCCTCATTCAGACTTGGGAACCGGAGGTAAGACAAGACTAGAACAAAGCAGGGTCAGCAACAGATGTCCAAGGAAGTGTGGAACCCAGAATAGCCTATTGTTGGCTGGGGAAAAAGGTGTTAACAAGGGATGTAAGGAAAGGAGGCAAATAGTGGAACTATTAGGGGGGGGGGGGGGGGGGGAAGGGCGGAATGGAAGGGATTACTTGAAATTAGAGAAATCAATTATCATACCACTGGGTTGTGCTGCTTACAATGCATCGGTATGAACATTGATTTCACTAATTTCAAGTAACCCCTACATTCCCTCCGCACCCCCTCTAGTCGTTTTACTAGTTCCACTGATTGCCTCCTTGTATCCCTTCGTTATTTATCACCTCTTCCCCAGATAACGATGGGCCATTATGGTCTCATTGGTCATCTATTGCCACCCCTGCTTTGTTCTGGCCTTTTCTTACCTCCAGTTCCCTCCCCTCTACTTTCAGTCCCAAGACGGGTCCCAAACCAAATGTCACCCATCCACATTATCCAGAGATGCTGCCTGACCTGCTGAGTTACAGATGAAGAATACTTCAACGTCACACTCACTGTAAGTCTTAAGCATATCAAATGAACCAAAACATTTATATCTTGCAGTTTGAATGTGAAGCTTCCATGCACTCTTTGCAAACTAAAATGTATTTAATCTAGTCGGGCCATCGCCAGGTTACGAACACCTGACTTAAGGACAGCCATACACGCACCCATAATATTAAATTGAAAAAACAGGTCGGATGTACATACGTTTGTTCCTGTGAATGGCAGAATTAGTTTCCCCTCTCCTCCACTTTTATTACTTGTTCTTTCTTAAGTCTTTTCTTGTTGCTTTTGATGTCATACATTACAATACTGTGGAGATATGGTTACCATATTGAGCGATTGTGTATTTTCCAATTTATGGACAAAACTCAACTTATGGATGGCTTTAAAGCGGAACCCCTCCGTGACAGGGGACATGCTCTCTCATTTCACATCATAAATGAGGGATTAATTTTAATTCCTTCTCGCTAAAAAACTTTCCCTCCTTTCACCCATTCATTTTTTCCCCCTGCTCCTTATTACAGTGACAAGACTTCAAAAGAAATTCATCGTCCGTTAACACGCTTTGGGATGACACAAGGCCTAAAGATACAAATATATTTAGTTACCCCCATCTTATTCCCGCCGCCTTCCTATTCCTTCCCTTTCTCTCCCGCGCACTTAGTTTCGTTCTCCCATTCCCTTTAGGCCAGAAACCGGTGGACATGTATGTACATCACTCGCCCATCTTGTTGGAAGCCCGAGGGTCCGTGGCAGAGTGTACAGAGACCCCAGAGCCAGTCTACAGACCCCGACCCCCAGTCTACAGACCTGGTCCCGACCCCAGCGATGGTCTACAGACTCTGACCCCAGCCCACAGACCCCCCGGCCCCAGTCTACAGACTCCCCGGCTCACAGACCACCAGCCCCCCCCCCCCCCCCCCCCCCCCCCCCCCCCCCCCCCCCCCCCCCCCCCCCCCCCCCCGGTCCACAGACCACCCCCCCCCCCCCCCCCCCGGTCCACAGACCACCAGCCCCCCCCCCCCCCCGGCCCACCACCCCCCCCCCCCCCCCACACACCACAGCCCCCCCCCGGCCCACACGCCACAGCCCCCGGCCCCCCCCCCCCCCCCGGCTCCCAGCCCACACACCACGGCCCCTGTTCCCCAGCCCCCCCCCCGGCCCACACACCACAGCCCACACACCACAGCCCCCGGTCCCCGGCCCCCGGCCCACACACCACAGCCCCCGGCCCACACACCACACCCCCCGGCCCACAGCCCCGGCCCACACACCACAGCCCCCGGCCCACACACCACAGCCCCCGGTCCCCGGCCCCCGGCCCACACACCACAGCCCCCGGCCCACACCCACAGCCCCGGCCCCCGGCCCACACACCACAGCCCCGGCCCCAGCCCCCCCGGCCCCGGCCCCCGGCCCACACACCACAGCCCCGGCCCCCCGGCCCACACACCACAGCCCCGGCCCCCGGCCCACACACCACAGCCCCCGGCCCACACCCACAGCCCCCGGCCCCGGCCCACACACCACAGCCCCCGGCCCCCCGGCCCCCGGCCCACACACCACAGCCCCCGGCCCCCGGCCCACACACCACAGCCCCGGCGCGTTGCCGCCCGCTCGCCGCTCGCCGCTCGCGCTCGCTCTCTCTCACCTTCTTAGCAACGGAGCTTGGCGCCCTTTCTCGCACCAGGACCCAACGAGCCGGCTGCACAGAACGCCCGCCTCCCCTTTTCACTAATTGACTTTATTTTTATTTACAATTCCGACTGGCAATGAACTTTTTGTGTTTTTTTTTTAAATTTTATTTTTAAAACGAACTGTTAAGGCCGTTTTATGTTTTGCGAGACCAATATAAATCTTCACAGGATGTACATCAGTGAACGACGAGGGGTCCATCGTGGATGGTGTGTACACGGACCGGGACCCGCAGCCGGACCTGGAGTGAAATAGTGGGTGAACCAATAGTCGAGGTTGCCTCAAGGAGGTGGCAGGGCTGATAGAGTGAACAAGCCATTCGGCCCCACTTGCCCAAACCGGCCAACCAGCTACACCAGTCCCACCTGCCCGCGTTTGCTCCATATCCCCCCAAACCTGTCTAACTGTTTCTTAATGGGATAGTCCCAGCCTCAACGACGTCCTATGGCAGTTTGTTCCATACACCCACCACCCTTTGTGCGAAAAGGTTACCCCTCAGATTCCTAATCAATCTTTTTCCCTTCACCTTAAACCTATGTCCTCTGGTCCACGATTCCCCATCTCTGGGCAAGAGACTCTGCAGCTACCCAATCTATTCCTCTCATGATTTTATACACCTCTATAAGATCACCCTTCATCCTCCTGCACTCCAAGAAATAGAGTCCCAGCCTGCTCAACCTCCCCCTATAGCTCAGACCCACGAGATCTTCAGTGTAATTAAAACATTTAAAAAATGAGAGGGCGGTTGGTTTTATGGAAGAGTTTATAGAAAAGGGCAGCACGGAAACATCTGCATCAACCATCACTAATCATATTGACCTCTTGCAGATTCTACCACACCTATAAAATAGGGACAGTACTCAATGGGCATTTATATTGGCCACCGTAGATATGCACCAACTCACATGTCTTTCGAACCAGGAAGAATCCAGAGGAACCTCAAGGAGAACGTGCAAATTCCAGTTAGGGTTAAAGAAGATCAGTCTGAAGAAGGGTCCATTACCTCCAAAGATGCTGCCTGACTCGTTGGGTTCTTCCACACTTTATATTTTGCTCATGATTCAGTAATTAGAGTTATATTTTGTGTCTCGAGGATTGAACCCGAGTGGCCGGAGCTGAGAGGCTCTACTAGTGAGACACCAGTGAGATGGTAATTGTTGTGAATAGTCTCCAGCCCCATCTGTTGATTTTTATCTGTTGCCGTTTCTCCCTTTTGAATGTTGAACATTGAACAAATGAGATTTTAGGATTGAAAGGTCTGCCCGTCAATTTAATATTTTACATTATGTTTCTTTTCATATTCATTCATTGTTGAAGGATAGAAAATAGTAATGATGCAATGAGTAATACAGAGCCTTGTCCACTGACTGCGTAACACCGAAAATGGCATACTGCAATTAATTCTAAAATGCAGAGCTAGTGGGCAAAGTCCTCAAGTTTTTAAATAATACTAGATCAATTGGGACCCGTTGGGTCCCTGTCACACGGGAGGGCTGGTCCCCAAACGCAATATTCCACCACTCACCCATAGCCCCCAAATGCGCAGGCGTGGCTTACGGGTTGTCCGTGTGACGCCAGAGATCCCCGTTGTGGCGTGAGTCACGGCAACCCTCCCAACTGCGCCTCACCATCCCTCTTCCTATTCCTATCCCTATCCTCCATTCCCCCTCATCCCCCAACACTCACTCCCCCTCCTCTTCACCCTCCCTCTTCTCTCCCCTCCTTCCTCCCTATCCCACTCCCCCACTAAACACAATGTTTAAATAACATTTCTCCTCCCCCATTCCCTCCCCTTACAACAATAACAAATCTCTCATTGCACTGGGTGGAGCACTGTTGATGGGCAGCTTATGTAAATGAGATCCCGTTATGACATCATACGCTGCTAACTGCCAGTGGAACACTGCTGAGTGGTAGTTTATGTAAATGAGATCCCATTGTGACGTCATAGCTGCTAACTGCCACTGCAACTTCAACTATGATTTTGTAAAGTTAAAAATGTGAATAACTTGTAAAATATAACATCAATCTGAACGAAACTTGATTAAAAAAACACAAGACAATTGTGAGTAAGGTGGTCCAAATATTATAGCGCTATCATGTACCGTTTTGATGTAGTTCCAGGAGCACAAGGCCACGCACGCAGACAGACAGAATCACAAAGAAGAGTTTTAGTAATATATAGATGAATATATATTCTTTCCACACAGTTCAAAGAAGCAAGACAATTTTAGTTGATTAGACTGATGCTTACGGAGAAAACTGAAATTAAAATCAGATGATGCATATCTATGTTGTACGTTTCCTTTCCTGACAGAACATCTAGTGGTGCAAAAATATTTCTTAAAATTTCTACTTTAAGATTTAAGAATACTACTGTAATGTTTCTAATGCATGATGGTTTAGGTGGGTGGACATAAAGATAATTGTATATATAAACTGTAGTCCATTCAACTCATCTGAGAAAGATGTTGATATTCAAGATTCAAGAGTTTATTGTCATGTGTCATGATCTTTGATATTGCCCTGATAGGACAATGAAATTCTTGCTTTGCTTCAGCGTAACAGAACATAGTAGGTATGACTACAGAACAGATCAGTGTGTCCATATACCATTATATAAATATATACACACATGAATAAATAAACTGATAAAGTGCAAATAACAGATAATGGGCTATTAATATTCAAAGTTTTGTCCGATCCAAGTTTAATAGCCTGATGGTTGTGGGGAAATAGCCTGATGGCTGTGGGGAATATTGGATTCTTATGGGAATCTTGTTTCATGACAAATGGAATGCTTGTATGATTTTAAATGTAAATTATGCAGCGTCATAATTATTATAATGTAAGACTATAATATGAAAGATGATTAGTTTGCAGCCAGTACTCTGTTCCTCCACAAAATCTGTCAAAAATCAGAATGAATGAAAATCAAAATTTACTTTACTATAATGTAGTAAAATATTTTAAAATAATCTTTCATTTGTTTCCATTTATATCCTCTAATTTCCTGACATACTTTGAAATTAAGGGTATGGAGTATTAGTTGCTTACACAGAACAATGGAAAATAGAAGCATAGGCCATTTGAGCCAACAATCATTCATTGTACTTCAATATCATATTCCTACACTCGCCCTATCCCTCTATTCCTTTTGCATCTAGAATTATTTTTTCTTAATAACATTATGACTTGACTTTTACAGCCCTACATGACAATGCATTTCACAGGTTCACAGCTCCTTCTGTGAACACATTTCTCAGCTGTCCAAATTCTTGCTGTTTAACCTGAAACCATGAACTCTCATTTCAGACACCCCCAGCCAGGGCAAACATCCTCTGCACGTTTTGTCTGTCCAGTCATTTTGCAAGTTTCAATCGGATCATCTTACAGTCTATCCAAGGTCTAATGAATATAAACCAAAGATCCTATAGCGGCTATAGGATCTTTGATATAAACCTAGTTGACTTAATCTTGCCTCATACTGTAGCCCACCAGCCTGGAAACAATCAGATGAACATTCATCGTGTCCCTTTATTGTAGTTATATCCTGTTATAGGTAAAGAGATCCAAACTGCACACTCTGGTTCATGACCAGTCAAAATGGGAAGTGTATTTGGGATAGCATTGAGCACCAAAGCCCGTGTAAACAGCAGAAGTGCTGCACCTCATAAACTATACCCTGCCTTTCCTATAAACTATCTCCTGTCCCATCTGTACGTCTTCAATTCCCACACTAGCCTCACTTGCTACAATACATTATTAACTTATTATGACTATCTTTCCAATACGTTGATGCCAATCTCAACAGGCCACATTTTTTCTGTATTTTAAACCAAGGCACAGGTGCCCCCCAACCCCGCCCCAGGTTATGGCAGGGTTCGGTTTCCGAATTATCCATGTAGCATTTGTTGCAACTGCAGGTTATACTTGTGGTCTTTGGTTGAAAGTCCACTTATTTAAATTACATGACTCGTGGATATCAGCAGTCTTTACTCTTTTCATCATATCCTGGAAACGTGTGACACCACATATATATCATCTTCTCCATGAGTATGGCACACAATAAGCATTCTGAATGAAGAACTCCAGCACTTTGTGTCTTTTTTTGTAACCCAGCATCTGTAGTTCCTTCAGTCTTCATAACTTTCTTGCGACCTCCGAATTCAGCCTTTAAACCGCAGAGGGACGTCTACGGTTCTCGTTCCCTTCTTAACAACTCCCTGAGTCACCTTATCCACAAAGCAAACTCATCGACAAAAGCCAGCGCAGAGGAATTGCCCAAGCGCACCGACTATTAGCGTGCGCACATGCGCAGTGCAGAGGCATTTGCCCAGGCGCACCATTGACATGCGCAGTCGGCTTCTTTCGCCTGCCTGCCGGTGGCATTGTCGCGAAGGCTGGCGGGTGGAAACATTTGACTGTCGAGGAGGGAAGTGGGGCTGTGGAAGTTTGTTGGATCAGAGGGATGGACCAAGCACATTGTAGCCACACAGCCGGCAGGGTCTTCCGAATGAGCAGTTGAGAAAAAAAAAGGGCAGATCATGTTGAATTTGATAGCAGGGTGACTGGTTCCCCCAGAAACTGGCGGTGTAATCGCCTGGTTCGGCTGTGTCCAGGAGCAGGCCCCGTGTGCCGCTAATTCGGGTTTGATTTCTCAGCCACCACCGAGGACTTCATATATTTTCTACATTTTAAAAAAAGAAACTCGAGAGTTTTCAAACTGAGGAATTTTTAGAATGTCCCAGAATTCTACAATAGACGAAGTTTGCCAGTGGAACGAGGAGATGTGCAGGAAAATGCTGAAAACAGCTTTGCCTGAACTTATCATATCCTTTCACTGTTTTACTTGATATTTCATATTTCGGATTTGATTTTATAAAGCTGATTAGGATGACAACATAAGACCAGGTTAACAAACACGTTAGTGAAGTTGGGGACACAAGAAACTGCAGATGCTGGGATCTTGAGCCAAGCACGATGTGCTGGAGTAACTCAGACGGTCAGGCAGCATCTGGAGTGAATGGACAGGTGACGTTTCTTATCGGGACCTTCTGACTGAAGTTAGGGAAGTTAGTATGCTAAGACAATATGTGACAATGTATTTACAATGGAGATAACGTGTTAGGCAAGTGATAATATGGTTTCATCAACATCTTGACCTATGCCATAGCATAGATTTGCACAGTAACGAAGCCTTGATGTAATTTTAAACAGAAGAATGGGAATTTTAAGTTTGTGGCATTGTGGGATGGAAGCTGAAGAAGTAGGCCAGTAAGGATGGGACGATGGCTGAGTGTACAAGAAATTATATCGCCAACAGTGTCAGAAAGGCTGGCAAGGAGCATCTAAATGAAAAAGTAGGGTATGAGGTTTAGAGGAGCAGATCTGATGGAAGAGTGGAAGTTTTGGAAGTGAAGGTTGATGTGTTTTATATAATGGAGATCCTTTGAAGTTGGAAATTTAGGAATAGATTAAATTAGATGCTGCGTCTGCAATGTTTTGCCTTAATCTGGGATGGGGACTCTGGATGAAGTGATCAGGTGATGGCTAGGGTGGAGGAAGTTGATAATGGGAATGGGTTTGGGAGTGTTGCTGGACCTGGTCTAGGTGAAAATGTGCAAGCCTAACTACAAGATGTATATTGGACCCTGCTGCACACCCTACTTTTATAATTATGTTTGTGCTCAGGCATTCTTGGAGTATGATTGCTTCAGTTAACTGCATTCTGTGAATTTTTAAGCAAAAATCATTTATAGAAAACAAAACGATTTGAGGTGGTGGTGATGTGGCTATATATGTTGATATGGCTATGTGTGTTGATGTGGCTATATGTGTTACCTTAATTTGCAACAAAGGGCTGGATATAGATAAGGAAGAATGAATAGTAGATTGTAGGAGAAGCCATCAGCGATCAGAGACTAATCCACTGCACATTTTATTTCCATTATGATATCAATGGAGTTGAGTTTCATTCAGTTACAAGTCAATTAGATATACACTTTTATATTAGTAGGCTGGTTAAAATGAAACAATTAACGTGTTAGGGTCACTTTAGATGATTATTCTGCAGAGCAAAGATAATCAAACTTCCAGAACGTCACTAATGTTTTTTAAATGATGCAGTTTGTGATAAATTCCTATATTTCAATGATTTGTTTCAATGGTAATAATCTCTTTAACAATATTTACAGTATATACCAATGTAGCGAGAGTGGTAGCAAACTATTACGTAAGTAATAACTAAATACACCAGTAGACTTTGCTCCTTCACACTAATCATATGAACCTTAGAAATGAAATAATAATTGTTAATTACTTTACATTTAAACTAAATATATTTAACAATGTTCACAATGAACTACTTCTCCATCCCTTTGAATGTGTATTAATTTTCTTAAAGTTTTTGCAACTTTGCTAATTCTAACTATAACAATTTAATCAATGTGATGCACGTGGCTTGTGAATGAGTTATGTATTGATTGGTACTCTGTTTTTCCATGAAATCGGTGGGCAGGGTAGGAATAAACAATGACTGTTGGTGGTTGACAGAATTTGAGACTTGAAAGTAAATAGTCGTTCACTAGTTCAATCTGTGAGCCAGCCATGCAAATATTCAGCACCTAATAAACAGCTTCCAAAATATTGTTCCCATCAGAAACTATTTATAAGCATGGTATGCTCATGGAAATTAGTTTCTGGATTTAGGTGGTCATTTGGTTCCATAAAAGTCACCTGCACTCAAAATTGAAAAAAACAATCTTCCACTTTAAAGAAATCAATTGCCCTTTATAAAAATGTATTTCAGCTCTATTGCCTGGAATATTTGTTTCAAAATAAATTTTATCTAGGGTCCAATGCACTAGATATTTTGAAAAGTATATTTACTACTTTAATGGTCCAGATTTTTTTAGTAGCAGTAACAACTCATTACTGAGCTAGTTGGACAGCAACTTCTAGGATAAATATATGCGCAGTAAGAACATGGGAATCAGAACATTGTCTTGTTCCTCAAAGACATTCTACATCGATACCTCATCAGTAGACTTGGCATTTTAAAAAATGTGAAGGTGGGAACATTTGGTACATACCAATGATATAAACCAGAAATGGTTAGGAATTGTCCATTCAATTGTAAGTGAACTTTACTGCTGTGAGAAATGTAAATAGCACTAAACTTAAAATGTTACTTTTCTAGGAATGGAGTCTTGTTCTTTCAGACTTAAAATAATGTTGGGAATTAATTATACTTTTTGGTTTATTGCTCTTAATCCAATTTTCTTCTTTGTTATAGTTTGTTTCTAAATCCAACCATTCCTCTCTTTGTGATTTTTTTTTTGTAACATAATTTTAGCATTGAATTTTAACATTTAGCATTTAATTTTAAATATGAACATGTTACCTGCTGAGATTCTTTTGGTTTCATTTAGTATTTTTAAAATTAGATTGTAGGGACGTGCTATTCTTGTCCACATTTTTTTTCTCCTAATATGAAGGCAAATATTTGTGCTTTTCATTTGGTCCGACGGTAAAATCTGGTTTATTGCACTTTTTTGGTGATTTTTTTTGATGTGTTCTCTTTACTTTCATGATTTATTTTTCAATAGATGTTGAAACTAAATACAGCAAAGTGGTGAAAAATATCTGTGTGAAGTTAACAGAACATAAAGTTTGTTAACTATGAAACTAAATAACTTGATATTATTTAAAGGATCATTGAAGATTCTTATAGACAAGTTCTTGCCCCATATCAGGCTTTCTGAGATAGAACAAACTTTTGCCTCTCAAGTGTTGCCCAAGGTATGTGCATTTAGTAGTTTCTATGTATTTTATTTCTTATATTCACTTTTTAAATATGGAATACTTTGTGATTTTCTTAGTGGAAGTGGACTAATTACTTGTATACTATTCTGTGCTTATCAAATAGCCGCCAATTGATCTGATTTGATAAAGCCTTTCAGAAAGGTTGCTCTCATTTTCTACTAACGTTCATGCCAGTCCTTAGCTGGATTGCTGGCTGGTGATCAGGAGAGGGAACTCCAGCACTTTTCTCAGCTTTGGGCTAATCCTGGTGATTCCTGCTCCTGCCATGCATCAAGCTAAATTGAACTGTTTTTCGAGAGGTCAGACAATTGTTTTAATTTCTTTTAATACATTGTGTATTACATTTAATGAATAATGGTACAATCACTGACAAGATTTCAGCGGTGTACCCGAATTGATTCAAAGACTAGTCAACAGTTTAACAGAAAAATTGCATTAATGCTCATGGTTATTAAATAGGACACTTATTACTATTACAACATTTAATAAAAGACTCGGCAATATGGATGTGGAACCCTTTAGTGGTTACATCTCAAAGATATTTCAGTCTTTTTATTTTTTTCCCCTCTTAACTGTTTCTCTATTCTGGATAGATTTTGTGTACAATCTTTATTTCGGGGATCGCAACACCCTCGTGCCAGTCACTAAATCAATTGTGTTCATGTTTATCGTTATCCAATAAACATTTCGTCTAACATGCTTAAGACTTGGGGACTTGCTTCTCTTTTACGCTGCATATACATTAAGTTAATTTTCTAGCTGGTTGGCCTGATCAGTAAGACTCTCAAACTTGGTGCTGAGCAGCTTCACACTGGCCCCAAGCAACCATACTGTTCTTCACTGGTAGCATCTCCACACTGAGCCAAGTGCAATTCATTGATGGGGAGTGATAGAAGAGAGCAGGGATTTGCACTACATTCCTTGGATTGTATCATGCAGTCAAGGGAAGCAGACAGTTCACACCAGTTCTTCGACTCCCAGTTTCCTAGTGCACCAATGTGATGGGCAGAGGTTCACGCTGGATTCCTGGAATATTCATATTCCAGCATAATGTGCATAACTTGATGTCTTTTCATAAGTGGGGTTACATATCTGTGTGGGAGGACCAGGAGCTGTAATGAATTAATGCTCTGAGTAGCAGTATTAAGCAGAGTGCTAGTGTCATCCTTTAATTTTAATAATCCTTCTTGCTTTCACTAACCAACATTTTCTTGTTGAAAATTAATTATGCTTTTCCTCATGCCAGGCAATTACATTGTTTGATGAGCTTGCAAATGAGGTAACACAACATACGGGAGGGTTGTCCAGTCAGAACACAGGCTTGCAGGCAGCACTGAGGAACACTATACAGGTAGGATCTTTTTAATTTCAAGTTCTTTATTATTATTAATATAATTAAATCTTTGTTAACAACAGTCAGTGACGATTTAGAAGGAGTTGTGCTGCATGACTTATCTACATTTTGAGAAAATTACATTTAGTTTTGTCAGCTAAATTGGGGTTTAAAATTAAAGATGTGGGCTGGGCAATGTAAAGTAATAATAGCTGGAAAACAAGTGCCGACAACCTTTCTCATAACAAAGGGGTTGCATTCCAAGAAAACGGTCCATATTCGTCCTTGATTTCATGACTTTCCAGACAAAAAATGTCACCTTATTTCCACATAAATTTTGTGAAAACAGAATTTTATTCTGTATCTCAAATCTTTGGGTCGTGATTTGTAAGTTCTGTAAGGGCAAATTTCCGTTACCAGAACAGCCGCAATGCGGAGGCAGCCTGATCTTACAGTACAGTAACATCCCCTTCAGCCTAACGTCCTTGCAGACCGTACAGGTGTCAGAGGTTATGGGGAGATGGGATATATTGGGTGCCATGTTGAAATACTGGATATATAGGGTGCCATGTTGAAATATAACCTCCTTGACTTACTCCACGGCTCTAGCAACTTTTTCCTGCTCAGTATATTCTCTGCTCATAATCCCAATCATGAACACTCGAACAACTGGTTGATATATGAAATCTTGCTCGACAAAGTTCTACAATGCCTGGTATATCATTCCCTGTAGACTTTACAAGATTTTTCTTTTTCACAACAAAATGTGCAAACACTTATACAATTATAGCGACAGCCAGTGAAAATTAATCAGCAACTAACTTGAATGTACCTGATGATCAAACTGGTATCTGACCTCGTGCTCAATGGAATTTGATGATAATGTATTGGATGTATATTCTGACAAAACAGTCAGACCATGCCCGTGTGGCTCAGTACTTTATCCAGGTCTGGAAGATTTGTTTAATATTACTGCTTGCATCCTGTTCTTGATCAATATTTGATGTTTCATCCTCAGTCAGATCTACAGCATGTTAGCGATTACATTGGCAACAATGTGTGTCAGTTGAAGATAAAGATGACAAATATTCCGTCTCCATTCAGATTCTCAGTAGTCAGAATAGGTTTTTGTATCTAACCACAACTCAAGTTAATGATCCATTTAGTAGTATAGATGTCTGCCACTGCATGGAGAAAGGGATTGCTAGGGCTCTCTTCCTGCTGAACTATAGACCTTAGCTGTTTAGCAGTGTTGGCAGCAAATCAGGGTTACATTCTGACTAATCAACATGTTCTACCTGCTATGTATATACTGTGACATTTGAAACCAAAGTTTGTGGCCACACTAGTAGTTTTAGAAGTTTTGTGATCTATCAACATTTGTGCAGTATCTTCAACAAACTGTTCATATAATTTCTGTTGCATTTTGTACAGTTTCAGATCCAGATTTTGGAGATTCTGGTGAACCTTGTGGATCATATGTGCAAATTTGAGGAGGTTCTAGCTTTGGAAAATATTCATTCACTATCGTTGGCTGTCATTCACATCCTCAAGAATACCTTTTATCACTGCAAGGTGAGATAGATCAGAAACATTCTTGTTGTAAATGTTTGCCTTTCTCTTGCAGTCATGCCCCATTCCCTATTTAGAAGGCAATCTTTGGAGTTCATGAACTGACAGCAGTAGCATTCCTGTTGTGCTTTTTTTTTTAATTCCTTGTCCCTTCCTGGGGAGGATTTTATTTTACAAAAAGTTTTGTAAAGCAAATGTTTAAAATCTTGCATAATATTGGAAAATAATAGCAGAACCTATGCATCTCTAATGGGACCCATCATTACAAAGAAAAGTCTTTAAGTGCTCAAATCAGCCTCGTCAAATCAAGGCCAAATAAAGTCAGAATGACAGATTTCCTACCTTAAACATGAGTAAACTAGATGAGTTTTTGCAACAATCCGGTAGTTTTATGGTTACTGTTGAGTATCTTGTTTAGAATTCCACATTTACTTAATTTCTTGAATTTAACTGCTGCAACTGAATTTGAACTTTTATCTTTTGATCAATAGTCTAGAACTCTGGCTGCCATTCAAGTAACTTAACCACTACATTGGCACATTCCAGTCACTCTTTTCTAGACATTCAAATAAACCTGTAGTCTTACGATGTGAAGCTGTGATGCTTGGAATTGCATCAATTTGCCCATTTTAAATCAAGGGATATGTTGAGCTACGTGGTAGGAGTACTGCCCTGAATTTTGTTCAGAGTTTAGCCTTTTATCTGGCCTAAGGACACTTTAGTGCAGCACGTTTTCATTATTGCAGAAAAACCATCAGTCAAGATTTTGAAGCTATAATATTTGGAGAGTTTGATTTACTGACATTGATGTAAAAGTCATGACATTGACCACTGAACAATGTGTCAGAAGCTTGAGTTTTATCTCTGAAACAGGAAGATCATCTTTTTTTTTTAACCAAATCTTCCAGTGGGCAATTAACTGCTTTTGCTCTGAATCCTGAATTTAATTTCTATTTCCTGTTATGCTCTTTTCAAGTTCAATTGCTGCAAGAAATGGATCTCCTGGTTTCTTGAACTCATTCCTAATGAGTTGTTGACCATTTGTCCATGGTATCATATTATAGAACAATGCAAATTAATCTCACTCGTCCAATACTGCCTGCATCGCCTTGCTGAGACCAAATGTAGACTAGGTTATCGTTTTGCTGAACATTTGCATCGGTCTGCCAAGGCCTGCTGGATCTTCTGGATGCTAACCATTTTAATTCCGTTTCCCATTCTCTTTCTTTCCTGGGCTGCCTCCATTGCCAGAGTGTGGTCACACATAAACTAGAGGAGCAGCACCTCCTATTCCTCTTGGTTAGTTTACAACCCAGTGCATGAACATTGAATTTTCCAGTTTTAGGTAACCCCCCCCCCCTCTTTTTTTCCTGCCCTCTTCCCTGTGTCTCGCCAGAATGCACAATAATTTTCCCTTTCCCCTTCCTCCCACCTTCTTCCACCTATATTCCTTCCTCTGGCTTCATATTTCACGCTTCTTCAATCCTTATCTCCTTATCCCACACTTCTTGTCTTTTCTCTTTGGCCTTTATCCAACCATCTGCCAATAAAATAAAACATATCACCTGTATCCCCTGTCACTTGCCAGGTATTGTCCCACCTCCATCTCTCTTCCAGCTTTCTCCTGCCATTACAATCGATCTGAGAAGGGAAGGTAGCATCTCTGGAGAGGAAGAATGTGTGATGTTTCGTGTCGAGACCCTTCTTCAGATCTGAAAAGTCACACATTCCTTCTCTTGATACATGCTGCCTGTCCCGCTGAGTTACTCCAGCATTTTGTATCTTCCTTCGATTTAAACTAGCATCTGCAGTTCTTTCCTACAAATTCTGAGCAGGGTCTTGACTTGAAACATTGCCTATTTTATGTTCTCCAGATATACTGCCTGATCTGCTAAATTAAGGGCCTGTCCCACTTGGCCGTCATTTGCGCGTCATTTACGCAACAGGCCGGGAGTGACTGACACGCCTCTGTTGAGCGAAAAACGTCTAGCAGTACGACAGTCGTGCGCCAAGTGCTCTTGAGGGCCCTGCTTCTTTTGGGAGCCATTTACGATGTTGTTTGTACTTAGTCCGATCTGTGTGGCAAAGATTTTCCCAGTGAAAATCAAAGATACTATGGTGAAAAAATTTAAAAACTACGCGCACCTTATACCCGGGTGGTCACGTGATGCGGCGCTCAAATGACACGCAAAGGGCGCGCCGACGCGTACGGACGGCGCATGGTTAAGGACGTTGACGCACGGTGATGCATAATAAATTAGCATAGGCAATGTTCGTGCGTAACCATGCGTCACCACGCGTTGCACGGACGGTGTCAGTACGTCAGCGTGCACAAGGGATACGGCACGCAGGTGGCGCGCGAGGATTTTGAGCACTAAAATCCTGGGGCGCCATGCGTTACCATGCGTCACTGCATATGCCACCACGCCTCATGCACCTTCTGCACGTCACGACGCGCCAACCAATTTCTAGGATGTCACGCAAATGATGCCCAAGTGGGACAGGCCCTTTACTTAAACACTGTGTCTTTTATGGTAAACCAGCGTCTGCAGTCTGAAGAAGGGGCTCGACCCGAAACGTCACCCATTCCTTCTCTCCACAGATGCTGTCTGTCCCGCTGAGTTACTCCATCTTTTTGTGTCTATCTGCGTTCCTTGTTGACCTGTATCACCTGCTTAATGGAAGTTGAGTGAAGTGCTAATTTATCTTGTATGAAGCAAATACCGTTACAGCATAAAAGCTGCAATGTAAAACATGTATTTTCCCTTTCCTCATTATTTTTACTTTTCTTCGCCCTTCCATTCTCAGATCAGCATAATTATTTTACAGTAGGGAGACAATAGAATAGTTCTGTTGTAAATCTTGTGTATTTCTATAGATGTTCATGATTTGTTCAAGTGTGTAAATAACTAAATAACAGAACAGTTTGTAATCTAAGCTTAGTTTCTGCCTTTGGGCTAAGCATCTGAGTGTAAAACAAATTCTGAAATGGGCATCATAAATTCATATCAATGATATGCCTTTAAGGTAACAAATTATTGCCTTACCCAGAGATTGTTCACTGATGCCAACATTTTAAACCTGTATGTAGGAGAGTGAGACCTTGTACAGTGGTCGCTTGGACTTGGTTGCAGACATATTGCAGTCTTTATTTAAGGAAGCTTATTCCCTACAAAAACAATTCATGGAATTGTTGGATCGTATAGTTTTGGAATCGGCAACCAGCACTGATGAAGATATTGAATCTATGGTTACAGGTCTGTTCAGAATATCATATCTTTAACTTTAACGTCTGTTATTTTTGTAAGTTATTTATAATTTATTTTGTAATTGCTTATTTCAAACTATCTTCCATTTTCAAGTGGTTCACAGTGTTTTGGAAATTTGTTCAGTCATTTCTAAGATGGATCATGCTCTACATGCTAACACATGGAAGTTCCTTATTAAGTAAGTATTATATTGGTAAATTATTTCCTTTGGCTCCTAATTTTCTGTTCATCCAGGAAATTGATGTTAGTATTTTAGGTTATTGTACAA
The DNA here is from genome assembly GCA_035221665.1 of Okamejei kenojei. Taxonomy (NCBI): domain Eukaryota; kingdom Metazoa; phylum Chordata; class Chondrichthyes; order Rajiformes; family Rajidae; genus Okamejei; species Okamejei kenojei. The sequence goes on along the minus strand of CM069140.1, from coordinate 23,500,832 downwards.
AGAAAATTATTTGGCCATCCAATTCTAGCTATTCTTGATGAAGGGGGGGGGGGGGGGGAGAGCCAAAAGTGTGAATTTAACAAACTATTATTATATTATAATGAAAGGCAGCACAACTATCCCACTAGGGAGCTGTAAACAAATAAATGTGCAGCAGCCTTTCGTGAAAATTAAAATCATTTTCACTGTTGATTTTTAGCGAAAGCTAGTTATCAATCACATTTTGTTTGTAATAGTTTGGCATTTTATTTTAGAATAAGCGTGAAGCACCGGGCATTGCTTGAGGATAAGCTGCCACATGATGGGCTTGTTGCTGGTCTTTGTGAAGACATTCTGTATTCGTTCAATTCATGCTTGCATTTTGCTGAACAAATGAACCAGCCAGCAGTAGTGGTAACTATGAATTAATTTAAAAATATATAAATCTTGTATAATGTCTGACATTTGACAGAGCACAACAGTCATTATCAGCTGCTCAATTCACAGTTATCTTTTGTATCTGAAGTAGGACAGCTGAGAACCTACTTTATCCAGGCGAGCGTTAATGGGATGGGGATAGGATAATGCCAAAGCAGCAGACACAATAAACTCAATATATTTTTTTAAATGTTTTTTGAAGTCACAGATATGTATTCATTTGCATATAATGACTTAATGACGTGATAATTCATGTTTGCGGTTGTGCTCAAATGCTGACAGACCGTATTATTGCTGAAGGACTGGCTGTCTTCATTCACCATCCTTTTGCCAGAGGCAAATATATATTTCTGTTAGGTCATGTGTATGCAGTGTTACATAGCAACAGCACATTATCTTTAATGACAAGTCATTAATGAAGATTTGGAATGGCTGTCTTTGTATTTTCTGAAATTATGTTCAAATGTACCAATAGCTATCTTAGCAAAGTACTACAAATAATTTACCGTTGGGTTTGCATTGTAGGAAGCTAATTTAATCACTAATACAAACTTTGTAGCAGATGTATTTAATAATAAACCTAGGGAACTGTTTTATCTTTTTCCTTCTTCCTATCAATGTATTGTACTTGGTAGATGCATCTTGAATACATCTATAGTGTCAGTCATTATTGTACAGGTAGTTCCGCATGGTGATGCAACTGGTAGAGTCGCTGCCCCACAGTGCCAGAGATCCGGGTTCGATCCTGACATCGGGTGCTGTCTGTGTGGAGTTGTTAGGTTAATTGGCCTCTCTGTAAATTGCCCATAGTATGTAGGGAGTGGATGAGAAAGTGAGACAACAGAGAACTACTGTGAATGGGTGATCGATGGTCGCTGTGTAGTCAGCGAGCCAACGAGCCTGTTTCCATGCTGTATCTCTAAGTAAACTAAAATAACAATGTCAACACAGTGATGCAGCTGGTAGAGCTGCTGCCTCGCATGCCAGAGACCTAGGTTCGATCCTGACTGTGGGTGCTATCTGTTTGGAATTTCACATTCTCCCTGTGACTGGGTTTCTTCTGGGTATCTGGTTTCCTCCCACATAACAAAAATGTGTAGATTTGTAGCCTAATTGGCCTCTGTAAATTGTTTCTATTGTGCAGGGAGTGGATGAGAAAGTGGGATAGCATAGAACTAATGTGAACGTGGTGATCAATGGTCGATCATGTGTGGGGGGGATCTTTGTTATTATGCCTGAAATTCGCCCCAACCCTCTTTTCCCCAATGATGCAATTGTTTTTTAGTCTATTTTCACCAACACGATGTTTCTTAGGATGCAACTACAATGTTATAGCAGAATTACCTGTACATCCTAACTTCAAACAATTTCTTGTGTCTTTTGATTTCTGTGTCCACACTGTTTATGAAAGTGTTTCATTAGACCACCTAATTTGTTTCTAAGAGATACCTTAAAATATGATGTTGGTGAACTGCTACTGAGATATTCTTTAACATGTCACTGTTCTTAAATTTATTTAATAGTTTTAGTTTTAACACATGACCTTCAGTGAGTTGATCTAAAAGGATTAAAGTTTACAATTTATTGAGCATATGCATTTCTTTCAGGGAAACGGCAACAGTGTCGACTGCAAACTCTTCCAGAAGACCTTGAAGCTGTGCCGCTTTTTTACCAACACTCTTGTACATTATGTAAAGGTAATATAATATATTATTATCAACTGCTATGAAATTTTGTCAATATAATGTTTCAAACATTCATTGATTAATTTTGAGAAAAACATTTTTTTTCTATGGCAAGAGCAATACATCTCTGAAAGGTTTATTTAAACAATTGCATTGGTGGGACTTATTAATTCCACACCCTCTTCTCCCCCATTCCTCTCCAAAATCCCTTAAATGGGATTATATGTAGTAGATGCAGGGCAGATGCATTCTATAACAGGCTACCAAGCGAAGGCTGGCAGCATCAATGGCAACGATGGGTCCTTCCCCAATTAGCTCAATGCATTCTACTCTTGCTTTGAATGAAAGGTTGGTGGAGGTATGTCACAGGCCCCCTGCGTCACTGGTATACCTGTACCAACGATTATGAGGCAAACGTAAGATTGACCTTCCTGAGCGTGAATCTGCAGAAAACAACTGGCTTGGGTGGAGTCAGCTGGCAGTGGTATTCACAGGCAACTTTAACATCTCACCACTCCATTCTGTGGTTCCCATCTGCATTACGAAGACCACTGTCGTCCGGTGCCAAAGAAAACGAAGGTGGTGTGCTTTAATGATTACCATCCAGTTGCTCTGACATCCACCATCATGAAGTGATTCGAGAGACTGGTGATGACACACCTTAACTGCAGCCTCCCAGACAACCTGGATTTTCTGCGGTTTGCCTACCATCTCAACAGGTCTACAGCGCGGTGGGAGAATGCAACCTTCACATGGTCCACCCTGTTTCGACGAATGCAATCAACCTGGTGTGCACAATCAAATAAGATCAATACAACAAGTTGTCCTACAACTTCAGGTTGTGCATGCCAAATGCAAGAAGAGAAGATGGTCTACAGCAGACACATCTCCTTGGCCCTAAGCTCATCTCAGGTACAGCTTGACAACATCAGACTCGTATTTAACAACTGTAGCTCCACCATCAACACCGTAATGCCATCCAATCTCGTCTCCAATCCCTGGACCTCAGAGTGAGTACCCCCAGATTCTGGATCCTTGACTTTCTGAACCACAGACCACAATCAGCGAGGATAGGTTGCAGCACCTTCTCCACGATAATTTTCAACACCAATGTTCCACGAGGATGCGTCTTCAGTCCCTTACTATACTCTATACATTCAAGACTGTGTGGCCAAATACGGATCTAACTCCATCTACAAGTTTGCAGATGACACCACTGTGGTGGGCTGGATCAGGAAGGCAATAGACAACTTCGTAACATGGTGCCAGGACCACAACCTTTTCCTCAATGCAGGCAAGATGCACAAGCTAGATTTGGCTTCAGCAAGAGTTGTGGAGCACATGTCCCAATCAGCATCAATGGTGCCAAAGTGGAAATGGTTGAGGGCTTCCAGTTCATTAGCATAAATATTACCAATGATCTGTCATGGACCAATCACGTTGAAACGACAGCCAAGGCGTGGTAATGCCTCCACTCCCTCAGGAGACTGGAAAATCGGCATGTCTCCAAAGACTCTCAAATTTCTACAGATGCATCAGAGAAAGCATAATGTTGGATTGTATCGCAGCTTGGCTTGAGAACAAAGCTGCCCCAGACCGCAAGATATCGCAGAGAGTTGTGGATGTAGCCCCGTCCATTGCACAGAGCCTGCTCCTCCCCACCATTGACTCCATCTATACTTCATGCTGTCACGGGAAAGCAGCCAACATAATCAAAGACCTTTCGCAGCCTGGTCATTCCACCTCCTCTCTGCTTTCAACGGGCAGAAGGTACAGATTCCTGAAAGCGCGTTCCACCAGTTTCAGAACGAGCTTATTCTCCTCTATTATCAAGCTTCTGAATGGTCCTTCCATAAGCTAGGGCAGTGCTTCTTAAACTATTTCAGTGTCACTCAGCCTTGAGTCTTTATCACAAAATGTCATTCACCCTCGACTAAATTTTCTTATTTTTTGGTAATTTCTCCCATGTGCATAATTCTATATATAATTTATTTTGTCTAATGAGCAAAAAACATAGATTAACATTCACCCCAAAATAATTTCATTCTCCAGTTTAAGAAGCACTGAGCTACGGTACAGTTTGATTCTCCACTCCCTCTTTGCAAACATTGGACTTTGTCTGTAGAACTATTGCACTATAATACTGAGATATATATTCTACATTCTATATCTTTCCCTTCACTCTACCTATTGTAATTGAGTTTGGCTGGATTGTACTTACGTTTAGTATCATCTGATTTGATTGGATAGCATGCAAAATAATGTTTTTCATTGTACGTGGTACATGTGACAATAATAAACATAAACCTATTAATGACAAGTCATTTATGATGATCAGGAAGTGCTATCCTTGTATTTTCTGAAATTATGCAAAAAAAAGAGCAAACTACAAATTAAAAAGCATTTAGCATTCTTTTTTTTGTCGAACAGAAAATAATAAAATTGGTTGCATGATGATTAAAGAAAAATGCAGATGGTCTTTATTCAACCAACTCTAACTTGTACTTTCAGTTATAATATGAAAACAGCATAAATCATCCACTGATTTGTTTCATTGTCAATTTTAGGAATTCACAGATTTCCTCTCAACATCTTGTCGTTTATTGCACCACCTTTATCTTCAAATGTACTGGTAAGCCTTCACATTCAGCAGCAGCAAATCTGACAATCTAATTTCTTCTATGTGCATTTAATGTAATTAGATAATATACTTGCTTTGAGGATCATTTGATCTGGAATGGAATAAGGTTTGTTTTTCTTTCTTTTGTTTCTTCGTTCCCTGTAATTGTTGACGTGACTGTACAATGGTAATGCAGGCACAAAATGAATGAAAGAAGGCTATTTCTTCATGGAGGGATCTTCACATAAGTTATGACACTTGTTCAATCTTAAAGTTGCAATAACTTGCATTGTGTAAATTGTGATAACTTTAGGAATTCTAATATTCTTTCATTCCATTAATCTGGTCTTGGTATTTGAGGGAAAACAGTGATTTTTTTTCTCTTTTAGGTTGACATATCAAACTAGATATTATTCCAGTTTCATTGCATTGGAATAATTTAGGAACAAACATTCATCCAACAGTTGTTTGTTGCAGTGAGAATGGAAGAAAATAACTTAAAGAGAAAAAAAAAGAAAGGTGAAGATTAAGGTTAACTTAATTTTTTATTTTTTTTTTGCAGTAAGTTCCCTCCTAGCATAAATGCACCAATTTTACCTGATGGATCTTATGACCAGATTGCTTGCATCGTTCCAGTTGCACTGGATGCTCTTGTCTCACAGTTGATGTCCTACAGGCCCTTTATGGAGATGGTGTTACAAGATAATCTAGGTGAGTTCAAAGAGTTTTAGTCGTAGATTGTTTTTTACATTCCTTTAACAACCAGTCTTGGTTCGGTTGAATACAATACAATACAATACCGTTTATTGTCATTTGAACCTCAAATGAAGTTCAAACAAAATTTGGTTTCTGCAGTCATACAACAAGAAAAGAACCAAGAGACACACCAACACAATTTACACAAACATCCATCACAGTGAATCTCCTCCTCACTGGGATGGAAGGCAAAGTCTTGTCTCTCTCCTGCTCTCCATTCTTCTCCAGATGTCAAAGTCAAAGCTCGCAGTGGGCGATGGTAAGTCCCACGGCCATTAAGGCCATGCCGGGCGATGCAAGGCCACGCTCCGGGTCTTGACGTTGGAGCCCCCGGCGGGTGCTGGCAAGTCCCGCGGCCGTCATTTTCAACCACGCAATTCGGGCGGGAGAAGTTGCGAGAGCTCCGCAAAGCGTTCTCCCACCAGGGACCCGCAAGCTTCCAATGTCACCGTCCACCGGGCCTGCGGCTGGAGCCTACGAAGCTCCGACAGGTAAAAGGTCGGGTCCCTCGTACAGGGAAGAGATTTTAAAGTTCCCCCACCCCCCACACATACGCATCCCCCCCCCGGACAAAAAGACAGACGGACTGCAGAGGCTGCTGCAACGTCGGTCGCGCCACCCATCCAATGAGTTGAATACTGAGTTGAAGCAACATTTTAGTTTTCAGTTAAACTTGCCCTGTAGCAGTTTAATTGATTTGCATATCAATTTAGAGATAGACAAAATGTTAAAGTAACACAGCATCTCTGGAGAGAAGGAATGGGTGACGTTTTGGGTTGAGACACTTCTTCAGACGGTGTATCTCCACTTCCTTCCTATGCACAACAATTTAGTCATTTAATGAAGAAAAATCTCACTCTTTATACAAGCTGCTGATGGAAATGTCAGTGAAACCTATCTAATATCTTCTATCAGTATGAAGAGAAGAAATATAATTTATGGACACATGTCAGAGTACAGTAACGTAGCTAATTCTGTGGGAAGAGGAGGTGGTGATGGGGAGGGAGAGGTTGAGTGGACAAAGCGACGAGAGGAGGAGGAGGTCGTGGAGCGGACAAAGCAATGGCCAGCTGGAAGAAGCAGCAGTTGATGGAAAGGGAGGCAGCCCCATGGTAACCAAGTGCATTCTGTCTGTCGCAGCAGCCCGAAGAAAGTGCTATCTCAGGGCTGCAACGTGAGCCACAACAACGGTAGCTTCAACCGGACAGTGCAGTGGGTGAAGAAAGGCTGGCTGGTGCACGTTGCAAGGCGGGGGTGGCGTTAGAAGCCGGGGCTATAAGTGGATGGGGAGAAGGTGTGATCCAGGGGCGGCATCAGTAGGTCCACCCGCTATAACCAAAATTCTTTACGAAAGGGTTCGTTAAAACAACGGTTTATTGTAATTGCATTTGTTAATTGAATTGGATCAAATAAAACGAAAATTACTCTTCTGAATGCAGTTTATCCCCTTTGAAATCAGTGGGTTTGCTGCAGTTTTATCAGGTTCAACCAGTAGTTTGATAGCACTGTGAAGTTTGTACTGTGGTCTGTTGTATTTGTCTCAGCCACCTATTATTTTATAGATGACATTTTACTAAATCTGTATTTTCTTTCATGTTAAGATTTCTGTTCAGAGCTGGCCTTTCCACAATGTTTATTATTACTTAACATCATGGACAAGCTTCCCTCGCAGTCGGAAGTGGTTCAAAGCCTCTGGTGTTCTGGTAACCAGATTTCAGAAGAAAAGACTAGGTGAGGTGTCCCGCTACACAGATAATATCAAATGGAAACGCATATGGCACATCAGGAAGTAGTGCTTTCATTACTTTCTAAAATGCTATATTAATTGATATATCCAACATCTTATTGGATGCTGCTTTTCATGAATAGGCTGCACATCCTTTGGAACTCAATGGGTGAATGTGTTATGTGGGTGATATTGTATTTGCTGCTCCTCATTCAACATCCTCATTCAACATCTGCTCGACATCAACATTACCAAGATTAACATTACCAACATTAAAAATTAAAAAATACAGGTTGCTGGGACCTTGCATAGAACACAGTGCTGATTGTAGTAGGATCCAGGAAGGTCCCGACCTGAAACATTACCTATTTATGGCCTCCAAAGATGCTGCCTGAGCCGCTGGGTCGCGTCAACACTGTTTTAAATTGGAGCCTGATTTGAAGCTATTCTGCTGAATGGAAAGCAGATTATGTGTAAAACTGACTGGCCATGACAAATTGGTGACTTCTGTGCTTGGGCATTTCCAGTAAAATAAGGCTAATGACACATCATTAACAGTGCTAATTAAAATTATATTGGTGAGCATAGAGTTATATAGCACAAAAAAACACCAAGTTGTCGATATTACCAAGTCCCATTTGTCTTTGTTTGGTCCATGGCCCTCAAAATAATTCCTATAAATATATCTGTCAAAATGTCTTAAAATTTATAATTCTACCTCCCTTTACCGTATCCTCTGACAGCTCGTTCCACAAACCCAACATTCTCTGGGAAAAACCTGCCCCTGTATAAAAATGTTCCTAGTTTATTAATATTCCATTGTAATCTTAGACAACCTTTTGCACTGTCTGCCACACCACCAAGCTTGGTGTTATCTGCGACTTTCCAATCATGCCATCTGGATTCTCATGCAAATCATTGAGATATATAGTGGTCATTTAAGACGGTTTGCATGACGCATGCGATAATGTGCTCGGATGAAGTGCGCAGTTACCGGTCCCAATTATGCTCAATTAAGCATTCACATATTATGTTCAAGAAGGAACTGCAGATGCTGGAAAATCGAAGGTAGACAAAAGTGCTGGAAAAACTCAGCGGGTGCAGCAGCATCTATGGAGCGAAGGAAATAGGCAACGTTTCAGGCCGAAACCCATCAGTCTGAAGAAGGGTTTCGACCCGAAACGTTGCCTATTTCCTTCGCTCCATAGATGCTGCCGCATCCGCTTAGTTTCTCCAGCACTTTTGTCGACATTCACATATTATTTCTGCTTCAAATAACTCACAAACTAAACATGTTCACCAATCAAGACATTATATGTCTTACAAAATTCTTAAGGGGTACTTACAAAATTCTTAAGGGTTAACTTACAAAATTCTTAAGGGATTGGACAGGCTAGATGCAGGAAGATTGTTCCCGATGTTGGGGAAGTCCAGGACAAGGGGTCACAGCTTAAGGATAAGGGGGAAATCCTTTAAGACCGAGATGAGAAAGACTTTTTTCACACAGAGAGTGGTGAGTCTCTGGAACTCTCTGCCATAGAGGGTTGTTGAGGCCAGTTCATTGGCTATATTTAAGAGGGAGTTGGATGTGGCCCTTGTGGCTAAGGGGATCAGAGGGTATGGAGAGAAGGCAGGTGCGGGATACTGAGTTGGATGATCAGCCATGATCATATTGAATGGCGGTGCAGGCTCGAAGGGCCGAATAGCCTACTCGTACGCCTAATTTCTATGTTTCTATATATACCACAATGACATGCAGCAAAATTATAATACAATATCTCAACTCTTTTTACACATTGCAATTAATGCCATTTCTATTGGTTCTTTCCACTTCCAAACAAAAATGTGGTTGGATTATTCAGCAAATGATCAGCCCGTGTCAATAAATCCTGGACCATGCACACTACAGATTGATGCAAGCATGTTTTCTGTGAAGGACCGAAAATTACCATGACATGGCCATAGCATGGGTCATTATTGCTATTGGCACAGAAACACTCTGGCTTCCCACATAATTTATCCATATTTTATCCATAACAAAATATACAGGTTGCAAGGAAATTTCTAAAGGCATTTTATGATAATAGCTGTTAAAACCGACTATACCCATCTGACAGGTTAAACATTACACTAACTGACAAGAGATGGCCAAAGGACATAACTGCAGCAAATATTCTTTTAGGTAATATGTTTAAAGGTGTCAAATGTTCGTTCTGAAGACCATAAATCACAATGGGGTCAGGGGGTATGTGAATCAGTGAGGGGTGGATAGATGGCAGGGTGGATGGATAGCAGGGGGGGATTGAGAAGGGAGGGAGAGGGTGCAGGAGGAGGAGGCGATGGAACCGCTGTCGCGGCCGCTGTTCGAGACCCGTCATTTGCTCCGACCCTTCGTCACCCAGTATCTAGTATCTTTGCCCCGGCGGCACTTTGGGTGGTCATTGACACCCGGGCAACTGCTAATTTCGCGCCCAGGTAGGTCATATAGGACTGAGACGAGGAAATACTTTTTCACTCAGAGAGTTGCGAATCCGTCTAATTCTCTGCCACAGTGGAGGCCAATTCACTGGATGTTTTCAAGAGAGAGTTAGATATAGCTCTTGGGGCTGATGGAATCAAGGGATATGGGGAGAAAGCAGGAATGAGGTACTGATTTTGGATGATCAGCCATGATCATATTGAATGGTGGTGCTGGCTCGAAGAGCCGAATGGCCTACTCCTGCACCCATTTTCTATGTTTCTAAACCAATCTGAATAACAACTCTCCACTAACACATTTTGCTTCTTAACACCTGTCAATTTTGTATTCGATGGGTTAGCTCACCCAGGATCTCATGTATTCTCATCTTCTGAAGCAGCCTACCTTGTGATTGGTCTTGCTGAAGTCCATGTCAACAATGTCAACTGACCGGCTTTCATACATTTTCTAGGTCACCTTTTCATAAAACTTTTATCAGATTAGTGAGATATGATTTCCCACACATGATGCTATGCTGACTATCGTTAATCAGTCCTGTTTCTCAAGCGCCCCCAGCAACTTTCCCATGACTTATGTTTGGTTCACTTGCCTGCATTCCCCTGGATTGTCCTTGCAGCCCATCATAAATAAAGGTACTACATTAGCTGTCCTCCAGTACCTCATCTGTGGCTAGTGAAGATACAATGATCTCTGCTTGGGTCCCAGCACTTTTTCCTTGCTTCTCACAATGTCCCAGGAAATGTCAGGTCAGACTTCAGGAACAAATCCATCATTATGTGCTTCATGACTGCAACAGCCATCTTTTTTATCGTGCGCATGTTTGAGGATTATGTTGTTCTCTTCCCTGAATTCATGAGATTCTAAGTCCTTTTCCAGGGAACATACAGAGGGGATGTATTCATTTAGTTGCTAAGTTACCCTTAGCAACTATAATTTTTATTTTAATGGCTAGGTTAAAGTTGTTTTTTAACTAACCAATGTTATAATAATTTGAGGTGAACTTGAATTACCACAGAGAATTTTGCATGAGATTATTGAAGATTATTGTCCCTGATTTGTATAGTTCATTAGGCTCCAGAAATAAACATTGGCGTGGAAAATCACAAGCAGGAGGATGAACCAGTTCTTGAACCACATTGCACAACTCAAACCACAGCCCTATCTCAGCAACGATCTACCATGGACTTTGTTTAGACTGCACTTTGTACTTCAGTTTACACTATTCTACTGTGATTAACTAGTATTTTTGACAATATATTTTATTGATTATTGAATATTGTCGTAATGTTGTGTTATTGTCCTTATAAAGCTGCAGCAAGAAAGAATTTAATTGTTCTGTTTCCGGTGCACATAACAATTAATCACACTCAACTCTTGACTTGTCTTCAGAGCATATCCTTGATCAGGATATCCTTTCCATATGGCTTACTTTTGAGCTTGCAATTTTAACAGTCTTTTTCACACAGGAATGGTAAGAAAATGGATGATAAATAAGACACCCTTCTTGTATTGCTTTGATGGTGACCAAGACATTTTGTTGGTTTGGCTGTTTCCTGATCCATGGATCTCTCACAGCCAGCAGCAACTTGATGGACCTAATTCTCGATTTCCTTGAAATAAACAAATACTACACTTCACTAACATAGAAATCGCTGAATTGCAATGCCACCACATACATGTGATTTGTATGTCAGGCACATGTACTTTCAGAACTGCAATTAACCCAATATGAAGCTGTAGTTTTTAACTTTTCTGATAATTACATGCCCCCCTGAGCAGCTCCAATAACTGGTTTCAGCGGCGATAGGCTAACAGAACATAAAACGGGAAAGGATAAGAATTGGAAATGTGCTCGAGGAAGACAAAATTGGCACCTAATCTTTTATCTTTTCCTTTGATTCCAGGTTACCTTTGCTCCATTCATTGTTTCTTAACTTCAAGCGGTGTCATGCAGAACTTTCTTTGCCAGCACAGTTACCAGGCGTGATGAGTAAGGGACAGGCTCAGCAAAGTGTCAGTTTATATGAATATGTATGCACTCATTTATGTTCTTTTATCACATCCATTTCGCCGTCTTATTTTCCAGAGTTGGTGAGTTTAAGTTTTGCCTTAGAGTAAGTGTTCCACTCTTTAAGCTGCTTTGAAGAGGAACTTTCTCTCTTTGCATTTAGCCCCTCCATCAAAAAAAATGCTTCCACTGTCATTAGCTCCCAAACCATAAATGATGAGTATTCATGCCTACTTAATCTATTACTTTTTATGATGCTGGTATTATATTTTATAAAGCATATCAGAGAATAGTGATAATTAAAAGTACTGCCCACATCAACATTCCTTTAAAATATATTTTAATTATTCAGATTTTTTAAATACAAATTCTTAATGATTTCTGAAACAAAGGATAAGTTTTACAGTGTTATGAAGTGCAGAATGTTTAACTCTTTGAAATATTTTCTTCTTACTTAAAAAACAAGTGAACAGTCTGTGACTAAGAATTCTTCCAGTCTTGATTTTTTTTTTTTGCTCAAGATTCCAACATCTGCAGATTCTTGTGGTGTCATTTTTTTATTTTTGCTTCTTGTTCCTGGAAAAAAACGCTGCAGGATGTAGAGGGTATTGTAACCTAGCAACAGGAAACAAAGACACAATATTGACAAGGATACAAGTTCAAATCCTAGCGGAGGCTATGAAATTTAAATTCTGTTAAAAGTCTGCAATTAAACTTTTTATTAAAGTAATTTACTACACAGGACTGAACACATTGCCTAGATTGACATTGTCCTCCGTGCTGTTACGTTCCCTGAATGAATGACTTTTGGTCAAATGAAAGATGCCCTATGGACCATCTCGGGTGAACATAAAAGATTTTGTGGCATTGCTTTGAGGAAGCATGGAAGAATCTGTTCTGATCAATCTTCATGCCCTAACCAATCTCATAAAAAAAAGATTATTTGGTCATTATTTTACAATCATGCATGGGACCTTCCTTCAGTGAGCCATTTGATTGTTGTGTTTCACTGTATTATTGGTGTGATTGCACTTCCAATATTTTTTAGGCTGTAAGTGCACATCCTGAGTTTGGATGAGGTGTTCTACAAAAGCAAGTTTCTATTAATTTGAAGTTTTTTAAATACATTTCGGTATATTACTAATCTCGCTTTTTGTTTCAGGAATGCTCCTTATTGGATGCTGTGCTTAGTCCTTACGTATTAACTGCTCTGTTGGCTTCAGATACTTGGTGCTTTCTTGCACGGTAGGTACTGAAAAGCAAATGAAATTATAACCCGATTGGTAATCTACACAAATCTCTTCTATCTACTTCTTTTAACAAAGATTTTTTTTAAAATCTGTTGGCAAGTTGCCATGAATTTGAATCGTCTGAGCCATCTATCGAAGTAAAGTCGTGGTCTGATCAACCACGGCTGGGTCGATGGGGGAGGGTGTCTGATGTTGAAAGACCCGAAACACCCAATGACCTCAGGTTACATCACTGATGATGTGTTCAGGAGCATCAATAGATGTGTTTTTTATCTATCATTTAACTGTGTTAGGGTATAACATTTTGTTGAAAAATTAATGAATTGCAATAATTTTTAATTATTTTTGTTTGGTTTGGTGTGTTTTTTTTTTTAACCTTGCAGGTATGGAAGTGCAGTCTTTGTGCTGTCATCAACGTCTCCTCATAGCTGACCTGGTAAGCTAACAAACTATGTTAAAAATATCATTCGACAGTGGTTTGTGCGCTGCGGAGTACTATTTGCAAAATATATTTCGCAATAGAATAAGGATATTTGTTGATGATTGTGATGTTCAATTACATTCTTTAGTAAATGAAGCAGTCCAAGCCTTCGTACAGCAAGTTCTATACAACATACAGTGCTGGGCTGTTAAATGGCCAACAATCTCCATCAAGAGAGCATCCAACCACTTAGCCTTCAAAGGCATTGCCTTTGCTGGGTCCCTCACGATTTATATCCTGGGATTGACCACTGACGTGAAACTCAACTGGACATGCATATCAGAGACAACTGACTCACTTGTTGACACCTCAAAGCCTCTCCACCATCCACGAGGCACAAAGTTAGGAGTGAAAAGGAATACTTTCATTCCTGGATAGTTGCAGGTCCAGAAACACTTTAGAAGTGTGACACCATCCTGAATAAAGCAATTAACTTTATTGACATACCTTGGTAGTCACCAGGGTAACTTTATTGACACTCCGTCATCACTCTTCACACTCATTCCTCTACCACTAGTGTCACAATAGCTGCAAAATGCACTGCGGTTACACGTCTCGGTTGCTCCAATAGTACCTCTCACACCAGTGACCTCCACCACCAAGGTCACCACAACCTGCAGGTGCCCTGCAAAGTTGTACATCACCCTAAATTGGAAAATATCACTGATCCTTCAATCTGGGTGGAACTATCCCAACAGCATTCCCAACAGCATTCAAGCATATCTATCCCAACAGCGTTCAAGGTGGACCTTCATCAGAACCACAACGGTTCAGAAGATAGCTCAGCAGCACTTTCTAGGGCCATTCCGGGATGTGGAATAAATGCCAACCTGCTATTGTTCTTTTTAATTGAGTGAAATGGCAAGGTGGTTGAATGAAGAATGCTGGGTAATTTTCACGTGAAAATAAATTATATTCATGTAAAATATTTGAAGTTGATTTTCATTTCCCTTAAATTTTCTCCCCTTGTAAAGGCAAAAAGTATTTTGTTAGTGGCCAAAAAAATATCTTTGTTGCCTTTCTGAAAGTGCTGCAGGTAAGTGCATATCTAAGTTTGGATTCAGTGCAACTTTGAGCTCACAAAGGTGGAAGTGCTTGTTTATACTTTTGCTCAATCACGAAAAACATTAGCTGGGTGAAAAGCCTGACTCCATGTGTTGGGTGTGGATCAGGTTGAATGAAGAATGATGATAAAACAACATGTACTGGGTCAGCTGTACATCAGTGCAGTTGATTACTTTATCTCAGTTAGAGTAATTTGCTGAGTGATATTGCATGTTTTATCTGTTGTTGATCAATGATTGATCTTTCATCTTCATCAGATCAATAGCATGTTTGACACTTACATTAATCACGATAATTGGTTAAAGAAAGAATTTAAAACTCAAGTCAGATTCAGTTGACAGTGATAAATTGGGTTTAATTTTATATATTAACTGGCCATTACTTGTGTGAGGGAGTATAAACAGCCCATTTGAATCATCCTCTATTTACCCAAGTCGGTTTCTCCTGATACATTGAGCAATTATAAAGTTGACCTGGATTGTATGCCTAAAAACTTTGTTTAGGGTAAGCGAGAGATGCATGACTTATTTCAAGGCATGTACACACACAATGATACCACTAAACATATGTCATATCATCCAATATAAGACAGAGGAAAAATTATTAAAAAGTAAAACCTGTAAATGTGCAAGCTAATAAACAGTAACTCCTGGTCAGTTTGTCCCTTCTCACCCGTAACCCCTCTCCGGGCACTTTCCCTTGCAACGGCAGGAAATGGCTACACTTGTCGCTTTACTCCCCCCTGAGTCCTTTCAAGGGGACCCAAGGCAGTATTTCCGGTGCGACAGGGTTCACACTGCTCCACTCCAACCTCATCCGCTGCTCCAGCTGTCAGCTGCTTACATCGCGTGGACCAAGCGTCCCGTGGCTCTAAGTCACTTCAAACCCCCTCCCATTCCGAATCTGACCT
Source organism: Okamejei kenojei (assembly GCA_035221665.1). Lineage (NCBI taxonomy): Eukaryota > Metazoa > Chordata > Chondrichthyes > Rajiformes > Rajidae > Okamejei > Okamejei kenojei. Next base: position 23,485,435 of record CM069140.1, on the reverse strand, counting down.
TTCTGGTCCCCTGAGGCCTCCTCTGGCCTGAGTGAAGGCAACCGTAAACTGGAGGTGCAGCACCTCATATTTCGGTTGGCAGTTTGCACCCCGCGGTTATGACAGTGATTTTTCTCTAATTTCCAGGTATCAACCATCTTTCTCTCCTCTCCCTTCTCAGCTCTCCCTCAGCCCTCCAGCTCCACCTCTTCCTTTCCCCTGCCCCCTCCCCCTCCCCCCCCCCCTCCCACCCCCTCCCCCCTCCCCCTCCCCCCCCCCAACCCACCCCCCCTTTCTCCCCCCCCCCCCCCCCCCCCCTCCCCCCCCCCCCCCCCCCTATGCTCCACCCCCACCCCCCCCTCTCCCCCATCCACCCCGCCCATCTTCCTCCTGCCCTCCTCCTCCCCCCACCTCTCACATCAGTCTGAGAGAGGGTTTTTCAACCCGAGACGCTGCCTATTTCCTCGCTCTAGATGGCGCATCTACCTGCTGAGGTTCTGCAGCATTTTGTCTACTTCGATTTTCCAGCATCGCAGTTCCTTAAAACAAATGTAGATCTTCTTTGTTATTTTTCGTCTCCCCTTTTCTGCTTCTATTCTTTTCTTTTATCCTTGTGGTATGTCTGTTCTTTTCATCTGATGCTGCCGGACCTGAGTATTTTCAGCATTATATTTATTCTTCAGATTTTCATGCATTATTTTATATTTTTTGAGATGTAGGTGGTGTGTGTAAAAGGGGACATTCTTTGTATCAACAAAAAGTAAATCTTTCAGACTTATAATTTTTCCTCATAACTAAAATTAGTGGACAGATTTTTTATTTGCACTACCTTACTGTAAGTCTTATTTGTTGAATTTTATTCACAATCACCCCAATAATTTCTAGAAATATATCTCCTAAAAATAAGTTGTATCAGGCAGTTTGATTCAACAGGTCATTCTGTCATTTGATCTCCAAGATCTAAATAAAACAACTAATTGTGGCAAGTAATTAAGTAATTAATAACAATCTGCAGAACAACTCTTGTGAGCAATAATGAATCTATTGGACCCACAATATTCTCAGCGAAAGGACAGTGCTCCCCCCACGCAATATATTTGATTATATCATGTCACAATTTAATTTCTTTAGAAGCTATTTTTTGGGATACTTTTTCTGTCATGCTGGTTTCTGTCTGTTCTGGGCAGTCCTGCTCAGTCACTGCTCTCTGCTCAGCCCCTTAATGTTTTTAAGCTGTCCTTGGGCTATGTTGATTGCATTAGTTTTACAATTAATGTTTCGGCCAGCAGTGCTGTGTATTGAAAAACTGGAAATTAATGTCACTATTGAAGAATCTATTCAGGTTACTGCTATTTTTTTTTTTAACATGGTATCTTAGGTTTTCATGTTGATCTTGTTGTGGCGATGTTTCCACTGGTTCCATTAGGTCTTTTTTCTCCTCGGCGTTGCTTTTCCCATGGCCAGCAGAGCATCAGGATCGTCTTTTGAGATGGCAGAATCAAAATGATATTTAATTTGGGCAGTTTGAGCAAGTGTCAAGTCTTCAATTATTTCACCAGCAATTTAGGGAGTAACATGAAAGTGAGCTTTGATACACTTATAATTACTGAGTATAGCAATCCAGAATTTGACACAAAATGAGCTAAAATTTGTGCACAGAAAGCATAGATTTTTACAATCAGAATCTATTTAATAATTTAAAAGAGGAATCTGACTCCAAAATTTATGGAAGTCCATTTACAGTTCCATCTGTGATATTACCAAGGTGGCATATGTTTTTATTGTTGCCATCTCTTGTGGTTGCAGACTAATTTTGCACTACAGTAAATAAGCTGATCCTGATAATGTTACTTGTAGAGAGGATATAGATGTCCACGCGCTGGTATAAAGTTGTTCATTGTGCAGGAGGATTTTTACTGTGGTATCAGTCCCGCATAAGACGTTAGAGAAACATAGATACTATAGATATTAGGTTGAAGGAGTAGAGACATTCAGCCCTTCGAGCCTGCACCGCCATTCAATATGTTTCTGGTGATCATCAATCGCATTATCCCGTACCTGCATTTCTCCATACCATCTGATCCTTAGCCCAAAGGGCACATCCAACTCACTCTTAAATATAGCATGACTGGCTCAAAAATACCCTCTTGTGGCAGGTGTTCCAGAGATCGCCATCTCTCTGTGTGAAAATAATTCATTCTCATCTCGGTCTTAAAGGAATTTCCCCCTTATCCTTAAGCGTGACCCCTTGTCCTGACATCCCCAACATCGGGAACAATCTTCCTGCATCTAGCTGTCCAACCCCTTAAGAATTTTGGTAAGTTTCTATAGATCCCTCTCAATCTCCTAAATTTCCCAGAGGATATAAACCGAAGTCTATCCGTCTTTCTTCATAGACAGTCCTGAACCCAGGAATCAGTTGGTGACCTTCTCTGCATCCTCTTGGCAATAATGCCTTCCTCAATTGTTGGAGACCAAAACTGTACGGCATACAGGTGTGGTCTCACCAAGACCCTTGTACAACGGGAAGTTAAACCTCCCGCTCCTGTACTTCAAAATCCTTTTGCCTTGTAAAGCTAACATACCATTTTGCTTTATTCACTGCCTCTGCACTGCATGTACTTTCAATGACTGGTGTACCAACACCCAGGTCATCCTGCATCTCCCTTTCTAATCGGCCACAACATTTAAATAATGTCTGCTTTCCTGTTTTTGCCCTCAAAGTGGATAACTCAACATTTATCCAACATTATACGCATCTGCCAAACATTTTGGCCCACTCACCAGCCTATCCAAGTCAACCTTGCAGTCTCCAGCATCCGCCTCACAGCGAACACTGCACCAGATTAGTGTCATCCTGCAAACTTGGAGATATTGCCTTCAATTCCCTCACCAGATCATTAATAATATATTGTAATAAGCTGGGGTTCCCAGCATGAGACCTGAGGTACTCCCATAGTTACTGCCTGCCATTGTGAAAAGGACCGTGTTACTCTACTCTATTGCTCCCGTTTGCCAGCCAGTTCTCTTTACATCTATACTGACCCCTAATACCGTATGCTTTAAGGTTTGTTACTAATCTATTATGTGGGACCTTGTCGGAAATGCTTCTGGATGTCCAGATATAACACATCCACTGGTTCTCCCTTATCCACGCTACAGTATACATCCTCGAAAAAATTCCACAAGATTCCGTCAGAATTGATTTACCTTTAGTAAATCCATGCTGTTTTGTCAATGATTTTCACCACTTTCCAAATGTGATGCTATTCCCATCCTTTAATAAACTGACACTAGCAGTTTCACCACTACCGATGTTAGACTAACTGGTCTGTTAATTCCCCGGTTTTCTTCGTCTCCCTCCCTCTCTTTAAAAAGAAGGGGTTACATTTGCTACCCGCCAATCTCAGGAACTACTCCAGAATCTAAAGAGAGTTTTGAAAGATTATCACTAATGCATCCACTATTTCCTGAGCTACTTCCTTAAGTACTCTGGGATGCAGCCTATCTGGCCTGGGATTTATCGGCCTTTAATCTATTCAATTTACCCAACACCACTTACGACTGACCTGGATTTCACTCAATTCCTCCTTTGACCACAGTCCCCTGCTATTTCAGGCAGATTATTAATGTCTTCCTTAGTGAAGGACGGAACCAAAGTAGTTATTCAATTTGGGTCCGCCATATCCTTGTTTCCCCATGATCACTACTCACACCTGTTTCTGACTGCAAGGGGGGGGGGGGGGAAAAAAAAACCTACATTTGTTTATAAGCTAACCTCTTTCTCTATCACATATCTAAAAAAACTTTTGCAGTCAGTTTTTATGTTCCCTTTGCCCAGTTTTCTTTCATAATCTATTTTTCCTTTCCTAATATAAGCCTTTGACCTCCTCCTCTTCTGGTCTCTGAATTTCTCCCAGTACTCTGGGTATGCTGCTTTCTTGCTGGCGTACTTTGTACGCATCATCCTTTGCTTTGATACTATCCCACCTCGAGTTCCCTTGTTATCCACGCGACGCCTCATGCACTACCTTCCCGATTTATTCTTTTGCCAAACTGGATGAACAATTTTTGTAGTTCATCATGCAATGCAGTCCCCTTTAAAAAAAAAATTTTTGTCTTTCCATTGTATATCCACCGTCCACCTTTTAGAATTAATTGCAGTCTATCTTGGCCAATTCACGTCTCATACCCTCAAAGATACCTTTCTTTAAGTTCAGAAAAACCATTGTTTCTGAATTAACAATGTCAATCTCCATTCCTAATGAAGGAAAACTCCAACCATATTATCTGGTCACTCTTGCCACAAGGGGGCACGTACAACCAAGACGGCTAATTTACCCTTCCTCATTACTCAAAACCTTCAGGTCCTAAACTAGCCTGCTCCTTCTCCGTTGGTTCCTTACATGTTGATTTAGATAACTACCCCGCATACATTCCAAAAAACTCCTCTTCCTCAGCACCCTGCCAATTTGTATTAACCCAATCTATATGTAGTCGATTGAAGTCTTCCCATTATAACTGTTTTGCCTTTGTGCACGGCGATTTTTATAATTTTCCTGTTTGATACCATCCCCAACTTCTCCTGCGAGCTACCCTGTTAGGGTGGCCTAGTACACAACACCCTACCTAACGTTTCTTCTGCAATCCCTGGTAGTGTTTTTAGTCGTCGTAGCTCGTGTACCCATATACCGAGCGTTCCACATCTCCAATCTAACCGCGGCGCTTCCTTCCCATCTGCGTACTCCTCTCATCTCTCCTTAACAGCAACGCAACCCCCCACCTCTCCATTTTCCTTTCTCTCTATCCCCGCTCCTGGAATATTGACTATACCTGGTTGTTCAGCTCCCAGCCTATGCGTCACCATGGAGCCATGTCTCCGTGATCCCAATTATACATATTCATTAATATCTATCTGTCTCCATCGTTCCAAACTCGTCCACCTTTTACGAATACTCCTTGCATTGAGACACAAAGCCTTCAGGCTTGTCTTTTTACAAACGCAACTTACGCCCTTATACAATTTTGCTGAAAAGTTGGCCCTTTTGCACATTTTTGCCCGCGTTTGTCTGCTGCTGACAACTTTTACTATTTCACCTTGCTTACCTAATGCTTCTACCTCATTTTTACTCCCTCTTACCCTGCTCTCTGTGCTTCTTGTACCCATCCCACCTGCACATTGTTTAAATCTGACGCACTAGACAAACACTCCCAAAGAACATTGGTTCCATTGCATTCCAGTTGCAAACCGTCCTGTTTGTACCGGTCCACCTTCACCCAGAAATGGTCCCCATTTGACCTAAAATTTGAATCCCTCCCCTTGACACTTTTTCAAGCACAATATTTCATTTGCATTATCCTCCTATGTCTACTCTGATGGCCCGTCGTACGTATGGTGTAGTAATCGGAGATTACTACCTTTGAGAGGTCTACTTTTTAAAGTTTTATCGCCTAGCTCCCTAACATTCACTTTGGTGGAGGACCTCTATCCCTTTTTTACCTATGTCGCTGGTGAGCCACATGCACCACGAACAAAACTGGCTGTTCACCTCCCCCTCCAGAATGTTCTGCAGGCCCGTTCCAGGTGACCATTCCTGACCTTTTGCACAGGGATGGCTAACATTTACTCATCCTGGAGTCTCGTTTGCAGGCGCAGCAGAAACGCCTATCTTTCCCCTGACAATGGAATCCCCCTATTACTATTGCCCTTCCCCTTTCTTTTTCCTACCCTCATGTGCTGCTGAGCCACCCATGGTGCATTTGAATCCGGCTGCTGCTTCTTGCATTGCCCCTGATGAGCTATCTCCATAACAGTATCAAAATGGTATACTGTTTTAGGTAGGGTGATTGACCGCGGGGGCTCCTCGCACTACCGCTTACTGCTTTGCTTGGCTTATTGACACCCCGTTTAACTTCTTGTCCTCATTTACCTTTTGCTTCTGGCGGTTTCTGTGGACCAACTCACGTACGTTGCTATCCGACTCTTTTCCGCTTCGTGGATGCTCAGTATGAAATCCGGGCCGGCAGTTCCCAATGTTCACTGCGGTCTGCCGGAGCTCAGCTGGGAACACACTTCCTGCAAACGTAGTCACACACCAGGGACACGACCATCTCCCTGATCTCCTCATTGTGCACGGCTGAACAAACCACGGGGCCAATATCTACTGCCATACCTATACTCCCAAATTCTACTGTATAAATTATAAATAAAACACAAAAACTTATCCTTTTTAAACTTTACTATAATTATGAATTCCTTAACTCCCAGAATCCCTCACTCCCTAGAAGCAGAAAGAAATGTAAAATTGTAAAACCCGAGGGTTGCACCCAATCAAGCTGCTTCCTCGGGTACCTCTTTCCACCATCATCAGCGGCGGCTTCCTTCAAAAAAAAAAAACCACTTCTCCAAATGAGATACGTTATGGATTTGGGTCATGCCTCTGGTGAAAAACAAGCCCCAGCGCTAGATTTTTATAGCTTACGGGTCGGGGTCGGCTCACTACGGGGTGCTGTGCCTCCAGTTTGCGGCCTTTCTGGCTAATGGAGGAGGCAGGGACGAAAGGAATGTAGGGGAACGGGAAGAGAATTTATAATTAGTAGCCAACTGATATCCAGTGTCCTTAGCAAACGAGTGGCAAGTGTCTCCGAGTTACGCTATGTCTCGCTGTTAACAGGAGTACTCAGGAACTCTGGATGCAGTCGATGTGGTCAGAGGAGGTGCACCTGAACTCTGTCTCACCCAAGGATTTGCTGTGGTCCCCTGGTGAAAAGAGAGAGATATGGGGATACCTCCTGTGGTTTGCAGGAGAACGTTATATCTACCTGGGAGGGACTGGTTTGGATACGAGGGATGAGTTAAGTAAGGATTGTGGATCGGGGGCAGTGGCTTGGAAAGCGAAAGCGGGTCGGAGATTGGACATGTGATGGTGGTGGGTTCAGGTTGGAGGTGTTGGAGATGTCACTACTGTGTTAGGATGCGCGTGGTGGCGGGGTTGAAATGTGAGGACCAGGAGGAACTCTACCTTGTTCATTTGGAGCGAGACCTTAAACTCAGTGGGACACAGGAAGAAGTATCGGTGGAGGCGAGTGCCAATAAGTAGATTTTTTCTTATTTATGTTGTACGAAATGCGATAACAGAATTATGATGTTATCGATTTTGGCATTGTTAAATTACGAGATTTTTAAAACGAAATTGTGAACCATAGATAATCGTAACAACGAGTCACCCGTCGGTCCGGGCTGGTGTGCAGGCAGGTGGGAAACTGAGAGGCGGCCCGACGTCCCTGTTTCATTACCACATACCCACTCGCCAGGAAAGTAAATAACCGTTGAAATATTGACTTAAGATCCTGCTGCGTAATAAGGCAAGGATATAAAAAGTCGTACTATACCTCTTAAAATATCTATTAGGCAGATTTATTCTATTAGATATTTTAAATTTCAAGATCTGGGTATATTTATATTTTTGTAGGCGTTGATTCACTCTACCACGGTGCTTGGGTTTAGTTAAGAGGCTGGAATCTCTCTCTTATCTCTCGTGTTTCTCTACCAATCGCGATCCCTCTAGGCCTGTCCCACTTCACGACTCTCTGCTGATGTGCCCTTGATTTCTACTCCACATGGTCGTCACAGGGTCGTATAGGAGTCGGAAGGTAAGTCGTTACACAGGCCTGTGATGCTAGTCGTAGGTCTCGTGGCATCAAGTAGGATTGGGCGGATTTTTCCTGCCTTGATGAAATTAGTCGCACTACGGAGTAAAAAAGGTTGTGGAATATAGGTTGAGGCAAAGCGCGGGACCGCAGACCCCTAACCCCCTTAAATCGCGCAATCTCAAAGATCTATCTCACGCGCACTCACGCCACGCACTCTCTTCTCTCTCTCTCTTCTTCTACGCGCTCGACGCTCTCTGCTTCTCTCTCTCTCTCTCTCTCTCTCTCTCTCTTCTGTCTCTCTTCTCTCTTCTTCTCTCTTTTTTTTCTCTCCCCCCCCTTTTTTTTCTGCCCCCCCCCTCCCCCCCCCCCCCCCTCCCCTTTCCTCACCTGGGCAGTTCCCGGAATCATCGTTGGCGTTTTGCAAGAACAACTACATCTGCCATGTTCCTTCCTATAGAAGGAAGAAACTTGGAGTACCTCAGAGGAGAGGCGCGACTCTGGAGAAAAGGAATTGGGTGACGTTTTGGGTTGAGACTTCTTCAGGACAATGGAAAGTACTCTCCAATCTCCACGACGTGAGCTTCAGTTCAGTCGAAGAAGGGTCTCGGACTCAGAAACCGTCATACCATATCCATATTCTCCAGAGTCGCTGCTCAGGTTCGCTCTCTCAATCACTGCTAGTGTGCTGCTTATGTTTTGAGCGTGGGAACTTTTAACAAAGGGCTGTCGGGCTGCCAGCGTATGGGTTTGAATGTAGCGTATGGGCTTTAAGCAGCTTAGCGCAATGGCTCACAGCGCTATGGGTTCACAGGTTTGGGACAATTCTTGTATAACAATTTCTTCTTTGGAATTCTCTTTCTCAGTGGAAGTTGAGCCTGTTGGATTATTTTTTCAGGCCGTGGTAAAATCTCTGGATTAAGCCTGGTGGTGAATAGAGAGAGAGGAACCAGTGGGATTGCAGTTACTTGAGATTGCGCCTTGATTTTACAGAAGGTGGGTGGGTTAGGTGAGGGGAGAGATGGAGGGTGGAGAGCGGAGAAGGAGTGAGGGAGAGGAAGAAAGGAGGGGGAGGGAGGGAAGGAATAACGCCGGGAGGGATAAAAAAAAGGGGAGGAGTGAGGGTGGGGAGGGAAAAGGGGAGGGGAAGAGAGGGAGGGTGTGACAGGGGGAGGGAGTCTCCATAAGAGAGGGGGGAGGGCGAAATAATAAAGAGTGAGGGAGAGAGGGGGGAGGGAGGGGTGGGTGAGGGAGGGAGGGTATAGCTGAAGGAGGAGAGAGAGCAGAGACAGACATGGAGACACAGGGTTGAAAAACATGAACGATAACGAAAGCTGTTGGATGGTACAACGAAAGCTGCCTTGCATTAACACTCTACAGTAGTGAGTACCAGAAGCAGGCACATACGGGTTGTAGTTAGACATAGATCGTTTTTTGCCTTGTTTGTTTCTTTTTGTTTGTTAAAACGTGGCCCGCAAACAACAAACAACACAACTAGCACGCAGGATGCATTTTTGAAAATTTCAGGGAGAACATAAACCGTTCAAATTCTCAGGAAAATTTGGATTCTATTTCAGGAATTTATTTTTTTTTGACGACAAAATTTCTTTAGCCTGCTGCGGAAAGTGTACAAGCATCTGTGTGCTTTCTTGGGCCGTATCATCAATGTGGTTGGACCAGGACAAATTGATCCCCCCTCCCAGGGGGAAGCTGTTGACTCTCTCACCAACTCAGGCCATTGAGAGGACTGGGGCGTTTACTATTCCTGAACTTGATGGGCAGTTTTTGTGATATGAAGTGAGGAAGAGGTTGTTGGCTTTGACAACCATGCCATTTTCATTATCAACTTCATTTTATCTCCATTTGTTAACTATCTCGTTGTATTGGGGTGGGCCAACAATGCAGTGTCGCAGCAATCTTGTAAATGAGTCAGAGCAGATACTTGGTCACAGTCGTGCGTCTATAGGCCATATTGTAAGGGCAGAGAATGCATCCTCAGGCACCAGTATTGATAGTACGTGGGGGATGTTTTGTCATCTATTCGTACTGTATCTGTGGTTATGGATCAGGAGTAGTCATGAGGATCCCATTTGGAGAGGAGGGTGCTGAATCCCCTCCAAACATTTTTTTGGTCAATTCTGTTTACAGTCTATTCATCTCTTGTTTGTACCTCTTGCCTGAACAAAAACAAAATACTGTCTGTTTTTTCCACAATTTTTTAATTGACTGTTTCTTGCAACATTGTTTTGAGATTACAATTCCCCAACATCTCCTCAATCGACTAGAGGAAAATTGCATCATAATTTTTAGTCATAAATTACAACAAACTATAATTTGTAGATTATGCTATCTTGCTCGGGCAAGCAAAAGGTAATTAAGTTCACTACTTAAAAAATCAGACAAACTTCACAAAAAAGGTTAGGTAAACCAACTCAAGCCTTTACTGATCTCAGCCAGCCGAAGGAAGTGACGGATATACAACCAGTAAGTAGCACCCAGACCACTTGACTTCCCCCGCGCCACCCCACTTCAATGAACACAGATTTTTCACCGGGGTTATTTATATACCGTGTCGTGTTTCACCTTAGTCTCATTCAAAAGAAAGTCCATTGGTCACAATGACAGCCACTATACATCACTACCAACACCTTCAAGACCAGACAGTTCAAAGGCAGCTTATCAGTTGGTACTTCCAGGACAAGGCATTTAGTCATTGTCTCAATATACATCAACCGGAGACGAGCCTGGGCTTATCTCTTCTCTCGTCTCTCTCGCTCTCTTCTCTCTCTTCTCATCAAATTGGTAGTTTTCCACTAGAGAAGCCTGCTGAGAAGGAATACAATGCAACAACATATTAGTCAAGATATTCCACCATGTTAATATTTAGTATATATTATTTAAAAGCATTTAACCTTTTCAGAGGAAGTTACTCTTTGTCTGTTTTTTCCATTACAGTAGTCTTGTGTGGATATTGCTCTACTGCGATTGAACCTTATGAGTTAAAAAATGTTCATTGTGATTAACACATAGACTCTGCGTGCTGGGGGCTGGGCTCGGGAGTAGTTATATTAAGGAGAAGTGAATGGTAACTGTGAACTTTTGGATTTCAGTCAGAATAGTCAATGTATTCACATTAGGAGGAAATAATGACAAGAAATGCATTTTGAAATTGTTATCAAAAATGTAAACATGGCAAAACTGCCATGTTACAGTCAGAACGTTTCCAATTTACGAGATCAGGAGAACCAACATTTCTCCTGATCTCATAAATTGGAAAAGTTCTGAGTTAAAAATTAATTTCGGGTCTGTGCTAGAGACTTAATATCCCATGACTGTTAACAATTGCAACACCTGTGAGGATTTCCAGAAAGAAACATGGTTGTAGTGAAAATTAATTTTCACTTTGAGTTATAATATTCCTTTATTTTACCTACAGGTTTATATTTTTTTTGTGAAGAGTTTTTCTCCAAAGGAGGCAAGCAACTTTATTGCTATGCGTTCAAGTTTTTATTAAAGCTCTGGCCCCTGAGCTTCAAAGACCCATTACTTCTGATATTATCAGGACAGCAATTGACCAGTGCAGGAGATGGCAAAGTGGCAAAAGTTCCTTGGGAGAACTGGAACATGTGGTAAGATGTACTATCTAATTTCTTCAGAGCTATAAAAACAAAATAAATTTCAATGTTCAGCATAAAGGATAATCTACAGATTTCTACACAGCCAGAGTTGCTGCCTGACCCGCTGAGTTACATTTTGTGTCTACCTTCGATTTAAACCAGCATCTGCAGTTCTTTCCTACTCTTCTAGTGATGATTTTGTTTTAAGAAAAGAAAGATTGGAGAACACATTGGAGTGCTCTCCTAGAAGCCTCCTCATTCCATCATATGCACTCATGACCGCATTAATTTTATGGCACGCCAATTCCTTTAGCCTCCCAAGTTAGATTGTATTTATCGTTCAGTGATCCTGATTTCAGTGACTCTTAAAGTCCAGGGCTGGAACAAATACCTAGCAGCTAGCTCCATGTTATAGGTTTATACATCACTCACTCTTCATGTAAAGCTTTGCTTGAACTCTGCCAATTAAAAAAATACTCAGTTTACAAGATTAAATATCCAGGATTAGAGAAGTAACTAGACATCCACTTGCTGAAAAAGAATTCAAGTTTTCAGCAAAAACAATGCAACTATGAAGAGCGCCATTGTGGCTAATTTGGTGATCTTAAATAAAGAATTGCCTGAATCATAATGTGAAGTACAGAACTGATCTCAAAACATCTTATCCACTGCATTTGCCCACACCTCAAAACCAAGAGAGCCTGCATTCTATTATTCCAAAAAGGATGTACTATTCCCCCCCACAAACAGAGTACTGATACCATGCTTGACTCATCTGTGGACTTGTTTTCATCTTGCACACACACTTTCAACACTGAACATGAAATGGTGTCAATCCAGTCTTTAGGACTGAAAGCCAGTGTTTCAGACAATTCAACCAGTGAAACTCAGACCCCACCCCAGTTTGTACATTTACCATCATAACTGCCACCTTATACTACAACAACCTTTGTAGATAATTATTTATACTTGTGAACGAATAAAATAATGTGTAGTGACTTATAAGCATATATCCATGGACTTTACCTATTTTCATGAACGATTACCAATTTTTTACGGATTTCATCCGTGGTCCCTCCTCTACTTCCATTATGAAATATTTAAATGTAATTGGTTTGACCGACTTATTGAGTAACATGCTGATTGGATTCCTGCATTTGAAGTAATGTTTACATATATCTTAGGAAGAAAGTACCATTTTCACATAACACGTTTAATGATTTAAAAATAAAAAACTTTTTGAATTTAAGGGCAAATATTTGACAGTGCGATCATACTAGTAGATCAAAAGTTAAAAATAATAGTAAATTTGGAAGAGTCCAATGTTTATCAAGGGAAAGTTGGAACACTTGTTTCGAAAAAAGAGAGATATCTACAATAATTATAGGAGGCATGGAGTAAATGAGGTGCTAGAGGAGTATAAAGAATGTAAAAAGAATCTTAAGAAAGAAATTAGGAAGGCTAAAAGAAGATTGAGGTTTATTTAGGCAAGAAAGTGTGAAAGTAAATCCAAAGGGTTTCTACAGCTATATTAATAGCAAAAGGATAACGAGGGATAAAAATTGGACCATTAGAGAACCAGAATGGACAGCTTATCTACAGAGCCAAAGCGAGATGATGGGGGAGATATTGAACAATTTATTTTCTTCGGTATTCACCAAGGAGTAGGATTATTGAATTGTGAGGTAATAATGGGGTAAAAAGTAGAGTAGCTATGGAAACTAATGAGATTCAGAGGATGACGTACTGGGGGGGGGGGGGGGGGGGGGGGGGACACTTTATAAAAATGTAAAAACTGGATATAGTCTCCAGGTCACTGACAGGTATATTTCCCTAGGACATTGAGGGAAGTTAGTGTAGAAATAGCAGGAGCTATGACGAAATATTCCAAATGTCATTTCAGAAACACGAAAGTAGTGCCGGAGGATTGGCCATACTAGCCATGTCGTTCCATTGTTTATAAAAGGGTTCAAAGTAATAAACCTAGCAATTATATTTGACCCTACTTAGTTTGACTCATTGGTGGGACAAATTAATGGAAAGGATACTTAAGAGATATATATATATAGTAAGCATCTGGATAAACCAGGGTTCGGATTCAGGAACAGTCACATGGATTTGTGCCTGGACAGGTCATGTCTGACAACCTTCTTGCAATTTTTTATGAAGCGGTAACTAGGGAAATTGAATGAGGGGGTAAAAGCAGTGGATGGTATGTCTTATTATTGGATTTCAGTAAGCCTTTGACAAGGTTCCCATGCAGAAGGTTGGTTAAGATAAAGGTTCAATCTTTGGGTGTTATAATGGCGGAGTAAGTTAGCAAGAGGATTCAACAGTGGCTGAATGGGAGATGTCAGAGAGTAATGGTGGAGATGCTGAGTTTGTTTCAGGTTGGAAGACCGATTGTGGACACAGTGGGGTTGCCTCAGGGATCTGTGTGGTCCACTGTTGTTTGTCATGTACATCAATGATCTGGATGATGGGGTGGAAAATTGGATAAGTAAGTTGCAGATGATTACTAAGATAGGTGGTGTTGTGGATAAATGAAGTAGATTTTCAAAGTCTACAGAGAGATTTGGGCCATTTGGAAAAGTTGGCTGAAAGATGGCAGATGGAGTTTAAGCTGTCAAGTGTGAAGTGCTACATCTTGGCAGGACAAATCAAAATAGGACGTACATGGTAAATGGTAGGGAATTGAGGAATGCTGTGGAACAGAGGGATCTAGGAATAACTGTGCATAGTTTCCCTGAAGGTGGAATCGCATGTAGATAGGGTGGTAAAAAGAAAGCCTTTGGTGTGCTGGCCTTTATAAATCAGAGCATTGAATATTAGGAGTAGGGAAGTAATGTTAAAATTGTACAAGGCATTGGTAAGACCAATTCTGGAGTATGGTGTACAATTTTGGTCGCCTAATTATAGGAAGATGTCAACAAAATAGAGAGAGTACAGAGGAGATTTACTAGAATGTTGCCAGGGTCCAGCAACTATGTTACAGAGAAAGGTGAACAAGTTAGGTCTTTATTCTTTGAGCACAGAAGGTTATGGGGGGACTTGATTGAGGTCTTTAAAATGATGAAAGGGATAGACAGAGTTGACGTGGATAAGCTTTTCCCATTGAGGGTAGGGAGATTCAAACAGAGGCATGGACATGAGAATTAAGGGACAGACGTTTAGGGGTAACGTGAGGGGGAACTTCTTTACTCAAAGGGTGGTGGCTGTGTGGAATGAGCTTCCAGTAGAAGTGGTGGAGGCAGGATCGATTTTAACATTTAAAAGTAAAGTGGATAGTATATGGACGTGAAGGGCATGGAGGGGTATGGTCTGAGTGCAGGTAGATGGGACTAGGGGAAAACAAATGGTCGGCACGGACTGGAAGGGCCGAGAGGGCCTGTTTCCGTGCTGTAATTGTTATATGGTTATATGTTATAAGTACAAATGCAAACAAATTGAACTTTCCACTTATCAGCTAAGTGACTGGCCAACTTCTAAACTATAGATATAGCATTGTCATTGGCTCAGCAGAGTTTCAAACCCGAGACAAATGACTTCTCATGGAGTCCACCAACTTCACCAGATTTCCTAGTTTTCTGGCTGAGAAATCTACCTTCCGAACCTGGTGCAACCACAGTTGCCCATTAAAATGAATGAGGGAAAGTAACAGCTGTGAGAAAGGCAGGAAGAGCCTTTAATTTAATTATTTTAAATCTTTGATTTTTTTTTAAATTTTACAATTAAAAATCAAACCAAATTTGTCTCACAAACACTCAAATTTCTTTAGGTGTACTGGTGCAACCAAGCTGTCAAAGCCTTACTTTGAGTGCAGCTGGCTGCTTGAGTTGAGGTAGCCTCCACACTTTAATTTGTACATTAACGTGTTTGGAGCCAGGTTCCCAGACCACATTAAAAAGAGGAAGGGGGCCGCAATCTGATGACAAGGGTCTTTTGCTAATTCTCTGTTAAAAGTCACCAAACCAAAGTCTACTGCCAAAGGAAGTTCTTTTAAAATTATTTTTTGTGACAAATGTGATTATCCCAGATTGTCCAATCAAACAAATAATCCACCACTGCCTGCTCATATTTCTTGCAATGCTTTTTGTCTGTTTCTTTGATCATATCACTGGCATGCAATTTTTCATCTTTAAAATCACTACTTAAAAGTATTATAAAAATGTTTTTAAGTGTCACCAGAGGAGTTAGCATTGCCACCTTGGAACTCCAGCCACCGATGCTTGGTCTCATCTGTGTGAAGTTTACATGCTCTTCTGTGTCCCAATGGGTTTTCACCAGACCCTCCAGTTTCCTCCCACATGCCGAAGCCATGCTGTTAGATGGCTAATTCACAACTGCAAATCTCTATTGTAGAGGATGGCAATGGGAATGCAGCAGGAGGAGCTGATGGAAACATGGGATTAATGTAAATGGGTGTTTGATGCTCAGCATGGATACAGTGGGTGGAGCAGATTTTTTTTGTGTGCATCTATGATCTAACTCTTTAATTAAGAGATTGAGCATTTTTGTTTTTGTCAGAATGTTGCACTTGCTGCTTTGTTGGCTGTGTGTCACGCCCAAGGGGAAGGCTTGACCTCAGAGTTGCAGCTGGCAATCACAGAAACACTCTGCCAGATATGGACATTCCTCACTGTGGAACAGGTGAGCAGAATAAACATATTTCTGAGATGTTATCCAATTTTATCCAATAAGCATTGTTAATACATGCAACACTATATTACTTCCACTAATTATGTGATCAGGATGGCATAAGAAATCAACAAGCACAAGCACAACTTATTTCATCCATTAAACTTATCAATTCAATCAATTAATCAATTTAAATTGGAGATTGATGGATTCTTTCAAGTGCTGTAATCACATTAAAATATAAACCTCTGGTCAGAATGCAGCCGTATCCATGATTCAATTAGACTGCTTCTTAATGTCATAATCATGCTGGCTGCGTATGTACTTGTACCATTAAATCATTTAAAATGCCACAAGTAATATCAATAGATCAGTATTTTTTACAACTAGGAAGCAAAACTTGAACAGATATCTCTCCTGTATTTCATAAATCTCATCTAAAATTATTTTGTGAAATGTCTACATGCTTGAATTCACAATGTCTTTTCCGGGGAGAAATTCTGCTCAGTACTTGTTTTCTGACCTGAATATTCAGTGGTACCTTTATTTCCTAGTCAGAACCATGCCAGGACTCTCTCACAAACGCCATGGGACAGGTACCTGTTGAGATTGAGTGGAGGCCGTTTTGTGAGAAGTCACTACTTTAATAGTTTTTAAATATCTGTGAGTCAGGACATTTGAAAATAAAGTAAGATGCATAAAAAAAACACAAATTTTCCGCACTTCAATGACCACATTCAAATGAACGAGGGTTACTATTCCTACACCAGCTCTCCCTAGCATACAGTGCCCTCCACCATGTTTGGGACAAAGACCCATCATTTATTTATTTGCCTCTGTACTCCACAATTTGAGATTTGTAATAGAAAAAAAAATCACATGTGGTTAAAGTGCACATTGTCAGATTTTAATAAAGGCCATTTATATACATTTCTGTTTCACCATGTAGAAATTACAGCTGTGCTTATACATAGTCCCCCTATTTCAGGGCACCATAATGTTTGGGTCACATGGATTCACGGGTGTTTATAATAGTAAGATTAAACGAGAACTTACCAGTTCGAAGTTTGATCTTTATTTTATGAGGAGTAACGATGAGGGATTACGTGCCCTCCACTCCACACCCTCATAAAATAAATGATCATCTGGTAGTTCTAAATCTATGATGAGCCTTACTATGGCTATTGTGTTCTGTGTTTTTCATGCCGCTGCTTTGAAGTATGCCGTTCCAGCGCCAGGCGGGGCTTCTTCACGTAATCCCTCATCGTTACTCGTCATAAAATAAAGATCAAACTTCGAACTGGTAAGTTCTCGTTTAATCTTATTATTTTACTTCGGAGTCACGTGAGTGACTACGTGAAGATTTTGAAGCTTCTGTGTCTTTCATGTCATAGAATTCTTCCATACGACAGTCCGGCTAGGTCAACACATACATGAGGAAAAGCAGACTAGTTTTAGTTCTTTCCATAAATCTTTTAATGATAAAAGAACATATAATAACCCTCTTTTTACACCTGAGGGAACCATTACAAAGTGATAAAAGATATGTGAATAATTGTAATATCAATCAATAGTGAAACAAAGCAGGTGGATTATAGTGAACCCAACACCCATGTCCAAAGCCTGTCATTTGTGAACAGGATTGTAGAACTTTGAAAAAGTTTCTTCTTTACACCACCCTGCGGTTTCTAAAATATGTTCGAGTGGTACGTCCTGTAACTTCGCGCGGATGTAGCTGCTGCCCTGGTGGAGTGAGATTTGAACACATCAGTGTCTATCTGCTAAAAGTTAACACCTGTTTTAACCACTTGAGATTGTTTGCACTGAAGCTTTTGTGTGTGGTTTCTTATGCGTGATCATTAATGTTTTTTCATCACCTCGAAGAGTTCTGGTAACTTTTACATAATGATTCAAATGTTTAACTACACACAACGTTGGATCAATGGGATAAGCTTGAAACATTACCTTTGCTCCAGTTCTCCTGTCTGCTTTGTTTAATCAGATCGTAAACATAGAACACAATGTTATCTGCAGTCACATGCATACAGTCTAAACGTAACATTTGTTAATGTTTGCACCCTTTGAGCTGAAACCAATGCCATTAACATTATAATTTAAATGTTAACTTTTCCAATGACAAAACTTCGTTGGAGTCCATTGCCTAAGTAAAGTAAGTACAATGCTAACATCCCACATTTCTGTATATCTTGGTTGGGTGGATTTTTGTTAAAGATTCCTTTCATAAATCTGGATTTAATGGGATGTGATCCAATTGATTTCTGGTCAGAGATTGTCCTAATAAGATGATAAGGCACTACATGCACTATTAATGGCACTATAACTTAAGTGTAGTTCAAAATGCAACTCAGCAAGGAACTCCAATATGTTTGCAAAAATTTTCCCATTTCTTTATATGTGTCGTATATATTGTCTCTGAGTGCTATATCGCCATGATGCGACTATTAATATCCCATAGTTCTATCCGACAATCAATGCTCTGTCGTGGTCTGGTCTAAGGCCTGCAGATTAACAAATGTCTATAAGCAAGTAAATGGATGAAATTTTCTTTGGTTACTTGGTTGTATCAATAAATCACTGTGCTAGCATTGACATTATATGGTTTCTTTAATCATGTTTAACATCAATGGGAACTATGGTTTGTGTCGGCCAATTTGGAATTACCAACTAAATCCTGTGGACAGAATCTTGTTCTATTTTTTCAGACATTTTGACTGAACCAGAAGCAAATGGGACGGAAAGCTAAAAACATATTCCCCCTGTTTAAGTGAAAAAGCATCCAACAGCTACTCTTGCAGGGGGTGCGTTGGATCTGGTTCCCACACACATATGTAGGCTAATTGAATTTGTGATTTATGATGCAAACAAGATCAATGTCTGGTAAATTTTTTTTTTTTTTAAAAAAAAAAAAAAAAAAAAAAAAAAATAAAAAAAAAAAAAAAAAAAAAAAAAAAAAAAAAAAAAAAAAAAAAAAAAAAAAAAAAAAAAAAAAAAAAAAAAAAAAAAAAAAAAAAAAAAATACCCATTTATTGAGTCACAATTTAAAAAAACTGAAATTTACTGCGTTCAACATCACATTTGTGTTGTCTTTAAAAACATCCTTGATCTTATTGTCTGCCCCGACCACATGTCTTTACCTGGGATGTAATTTGCCGAATCCAATTTGGGTTGGTAAATTACACCCATGCCATATCTGATTGACTCAAACATCATCATGATAACCGAACTACTCCAACCCATGTGATGAATAACGCAACAGCTGTTTTAGTTGTCTAATTGTGTCGTACATGCAGATCTTTTTGTGAACAATATTGCGTTCCAACCCATAAAATGCACTCCAATAATTCTAAATAGTTTAATACCATAGTTAGGAGAAACAATTTCCTCTGGGACAGTCCATCTGCACCCACCAGCTGGGTGAATGAATCTGGTCGCCCATCCGATCCGAGAGCACTAGCATCTTGTTTGTAATTAACTTCCAGGTCAAGGCTGTTGTATCAGAATGGTATTTAAGCAGCTTGGTGAGACATTTCAATCAACCTTTGTATTCACAATAAGCTTCTTTTGTAACTGAATAGGCCTTATCATAATGGCCTGCCTCATCTTTTTTTTGAGCTCTTATTTTGTCCCTTTTGAAGGTTTTGGTTAATGTAATGGACCCAAATTCTACTGCAGAAATGCTGCCTACTAATTTACCAATAACCTTTGTCAACTTCGGTTGGAGGGATAAAGGGTTTTGTGAATGAGATCCCCTACAGGTCACTAAATATCATCAATCTAATCTCTGTTGCAAGTTACTAACATTAGTAAACAGAGGGTTAATTACAAACCCCCAAATAGTTAATTGACTGTGCTGGCTGCAGCTGGGACGTAATTGGCTGAATCAAGAAACCTATAACTTCTCAAAATAAGTTTTAATAGCTCAAACTGACTTTTCAGCTGATTCTGATTTTATTGTTGATATAAATTGTCATCTGATATAGCCATAATGATGTGCTTTTGTGCTCTTAATTGTTGTTTAAGCTGGGTTTCACAGCTATTGTAAGAGCCTGAGGCTGAACTTAACCCATTTGGGTAAAGCTTTGAATTGCCTACAGCTGTCCCAGGCCAATTAAATTTTTTTTAAATACCTTCGAAAGAATGAATGTATTGGTACTGAATAGTACGCATCTTTTTAAATCAATTGTAGCCATATAACAAACCTGCTGATATCATAATGGTACTTGCAGTGTTAGAAATTTTAAAATGTTTTAATATTCGACAAATTTAATTAAAGATTTGTAAGGTCCAGAATTAATTTCTGCAACCACCCATCTTTATTATTTCATTGGAAAATTTATATTGACACAAATTGTTGCTCATGTTTTCAACAGTTTTTTCAATTACCATCACCTTTTTTAAACAATTTGTCAATTTCCACATTTTATTTCTGCTCTCTTCATTGCAGAAAACAATGAAACCAACAAGCAGGTTTATTTTAGTACCGGAGAATTAACACCTTCTTTAAATGTAATAGTAGCTCACTGAAACTGTTTTTAAAATTAAACCGATCAGATGTGGATGGCAAGCCATTCATCATAAAATCATTTGTAATTCACCCTCCAAACTGGCAATAGAATAAATTTTTTTTGTACCTCTCCATATGAACGTGGTAGTGCCTCCTTTCTCCCCGAATACGGGTGAACATTAGGCTGTGTCGGATGATAATATTTTCTTATCATAACTCCTGCCTCTGTTTCCAAAATCAATCCCACTTCTTGACGAAAAATACCTTTTTTTGTCCAAAGACGAAAGGTCTCGTGTGGCTAATAGATGTTTAAGCCTCTTCATCCATTTCTCTTATTTGTTTAGGGACAGGTTTCTCCAAATAGAATAACCAGGGAGCTTGAACACCACCACTTGATCGACACAGACCTGCAAACCTTGGGATGAAAATATGGGCCGAATCGCAATTTTCCTCATACAATTAATTTCATAGAAGGAATGTGCTGTGTAATAAGCCCAAAGTATCTTTTTTGGGATTTTATCCATCTCCAACCCGCTCCATTTGCCTTCCAAAAGCAGTAATGGCAGGCAGAAATTCAAATTTGAGGGAATTCTTTGAAATCTTATTCTTGTCCTCTCGTGCCATGGAGTCATAGGCGTCCATATATTAGAGCGGATTAACCTGTAGGTACCGCTTCAATGTAGGTGCAATCTTCCGGTGTTAGTCTTTTATATAATCTTGCTGTTTCAATCATCACAGAATTGCTTGAAGTTGGTGATATAACCATATAATTAATACTGGCACTGGCTAGTTTTCTTCATAGCATCACCACTTCCTTCAGGTATAGCAAAATCTTTTGCCATCTCAGGCACATCTGGCCTTCTCTTTTTATTCGTGGTGTGCACTCATAATCACATCACCACTTTGCCCCCAGGGGTCTGTCTTTTGCAGACCCTGAACCACTTGGAATTAATATCCAATGAGACTTCCTCGCGCCCTTAATCCCTGGGTCCGGAGTTCACAAAACTTCCCAATTTGGCACATAGCCATATTCTGTATATTAAACCCCTCAGTGGTCATTTTGGGAAACTTCTGGGTACTGTGACCCTTGTCTCATTATATTTTTGGAGCACTTTCTCCATATGTTCCATTTTTAGCCATATAGCTGTATTATCCGGAGGACCTTTCCATTATCAAGTCATTATCAGAAACCACGGGCCTCACGGATTTCTTTTTACATTTTCTAGGAACATTTTCCTCCGTGGTTTGTATTTCTGGAGAAATTATAGTTCTCACTAACGGGTGAATCAGCGGCCACCGGTATCGGAACCGGATCCGTACTAACTCTTGTCCCGTTTCTTTAGCTTCACCCCGGGACGATCATTTTACCCGCGAAATTTTCCTTTGAGACTTCTCCATTTTTCTTTTCCATTCATCTGGCTAAAATCAGTACGCCAGCGTGACTCTGATTTTAACTTTTACTTTCTCTTTTGCTGGTTTTACCAGCGTAACGTCTTTTTTAGAACGTCCCAACTTTTCCTTACACTTACCTGCGGGTCCGTTCCGACCGCTGCGAGGAGCTGCGCTCTGCAACTCTTGCTTCTGCCGTCAGCGTCGACGTAATGCCGTTCCAGCGCCAGGCGGGGCTTCTTCACGTAGTCACTCACGTGACTCCAAAGTAAAATTGCTCAGGTGTGTTTAATTGCCTTCTTCATGCAGGTAAAAGAGTGCTCTCTGCACCTTGTCTTTCCTCCACTCCCCATCATGTTTGGAAACTTTTATTGCTGTTTATCAACAAGGACAAAAGTTGTGCCAATGAAAGTCAAAGAAGCCATTATGAGACTGAGAAAACAAGAATAAAACTGTAAGAGACATCAGCCAAACCTTAAACTTACCATAATCGACTGGAACATCATTAAGAAGAAAGAGAGAACTGGTGAACTTACCAGTGAATCTAAGGTGCCGTGGTAGTCTGGCACGTCGATCTCGACAAAGCTGAGGCCACGCGCTAACTCTCGGACACCTCCTCCTACTTACCCCTGGACCATGACCCCACTGACGAGCACCAGGCCACTATCTCTAGCACCATCACCGACTTCATCAACTCCGGCTCCCGGCTCCCCCGAGCCTCCAACCTCATCGTTCCCCAGCCCTGCACGGCCCGATTTTACCTTCTCCCCAAAATCCACAAACCTGACAGTCCCGGTAGACCCATTGTCTCTGCCTGTTCGTGCCCTACTGAACTCATTTCCACATACCTTGACGCCATCCTATCCCCCTTGGTTAAATCCCTCCCCACCTATGTTCAAGACACTCCAGACACTCTCCGTCGTCTCCACGCACTCCATTCTCTAGGCCCCCATCGTCTCATCTTCACCATGGACGTCCAGTCACTCTACACCTCCATCCCCCACCAGGATGGTCTCAAAGCCTTCCGGTTCTTCCTCGACCGGAGGAGCAACCTATACCCATCCACTGATACTCTCCTCCCCCTAGCGGAGTTGGTTCTTACCCTCAATAACTTCTCGTTTGTCTCCTCCCATTTCCTCCAAATATAAGGCGTAGTTATGGGCATGTGCATGGGGCACCAGCTACACCTGCCTCTTTGTCGGGTATGTCGAACAATTCTTGTTCGAGGCGTACCAGGGCCCCATCCCCGACCTCTACCTCCGCTACATCGACGATTGCTTTGGTGCCACCTCCTGCACCCACACGCAACTGACCTACTTCATCCGCTTCACCACTAACCTCCATCCGGCACTCAAATACACCTGGACCATTTCCGCCACTTTCCTACCATTCCGTGACCTCACTATCTCCATCGCAGGTGATAGACTTCTGACCGTCATCCACTATAAACCCACTGACTCCCACGGCTATCTTGACTACTCTTCCTCCCACCCTGCTTCCTGTAAGGACTCCATCCCCTATTCCCAATTCCTCCGCCTACGCCACATTTGCTCTCAGGATGAGGTGTTCCACACGAGGGCATTGCAAATGTCCTCATTCTTCAGGTAACAGGGGTTCCCCTCCCCTACTAAAGATGAGGCTCGCACCAGGGTCTCCTCCATAACCCGTAACACTGCTCTCTCTCCCCATCCCCACCACTCGCAACAAGGGCAGTGTTCCCCTAGTCCTCACCTTTCACCCCACCAGCCGGCACATACAACAAATAGTCCTCCGTCAGTGACCCCACCACTCGCCACATCTTCCCATCTCCCCCCCCCCCCCCCCGTCTGCCTTCCCCAAAGACCGCTCCTTCCGTAAATCCCTTGTCAATTCTTCCCTTCCCTTCCGCTCTACCCCATCCCCGGGCACTTTCCCTTGCAACCGTAAGAGATGTTACACCTGTCGCTTTACCTTCCCCCTCGACTCCATTCAAGGACCCAAGCAGTCGTTCCAGGTGCGACAGAGGTTCACCTGCACCTCCTCCAACCTCATCTATTGCATCCGCTGCTCTAGATGTCAGCTGATCTATATCAGTGAGACCAAGCGTAGGCTTGGCGATCATTTCACCGAACACCTCCGCTCGGTCCGCATTAACCAACCTGACCACCCGGTGGCTCAGCACTTCAACGCCCCCTCCCATTCCATATCCGACCTCTCTGTCCTGGGCCTCCTCCACGGCCAGAGTGAGCAACACCGGAAATTGGAGGAACAGACACCTCATAATTCTGCTTGGGTGAGTCCCTAGCCATCCTTGGTGGCATGAACATCGATTCTCTCACCAATTTCTGTTAAACCCTTGCTGTCTCCTCCCCATTTCCTAACCTCTTCCTCTGCACCTCTGGCTCCTCCTCCTTTTTCCCTCTCTTTGCCCGGTCCCCCCACGCCCCTCCTCCACCCCGCCTCTATCAGTCTGAAGAAGGGTTTCGGCCCGAAACGTGCCTTATTTCCTTTCGCTCCCATAGATGCTGCTACCACCCGCTGAGTTTTCCTCCAGCATTTTTGTGTACCTTCGATTTTAGCAGGCATCTGCAGGTTCCTTCTTAAACAGTGAAATCTCGCCAAAGGGTACTGGCAGGCCAAGAAAGACCTCCACAGCTGATGAAAGAAGAATTCTCTCTTTAATAAAGAAAAATTCCCAAATACCTATAATCAGATCAGAAATACTCTTCAGAAGTCAGGTGTGGATTTGACAATGACCACTGTTTGCAGAAGACTTTGTGAACAGAAATACAGTACCACGGGGATGAAAGCATGTTGTGTTCCCTCCTCTTGTACTGCTCTAAAGACTATGAGTTATAACCTCTGTGTGGGTCTGATCATTGATGCTACAACTGCTGATGGTAGTAGCATAATGAATCCTGAAGTGTATAGACACATCCTATCTGCTCAAGTTCAAACAAATGCCTCAAAACTCATTGTCCGGCGCTTCATTCTCCAGCAAGAGAATGATCCCAAACATACTGCTAAAGCAACAGTTTTTCAAAGTTAAAAAATTGTCAATTCTTGAATGGCCAAGTCAATCGCCTGATCTGAACGCAATTGAGCATGCCTTTTATATGCTGAAGAGAAAATTGAAGGGGACTAGCCCCCAAAACAAGCATAAGCTAAAGATGGCTCCCAGCAACTGGTTATGTCTATGAATCGCAGACTTCAAGCAGTCTGCATGCAAAGGATATGCAACAAAATACTAAAATAGACTACTTTTATTTTCCTGACTATGCTGTGTCCCAAATACCCTTTATTTAAATCTGACAATGTGCACTTTAACCACATGTGATTTTTTCCTATTACAAATAGATAATAGACAATAGATGCAGGAGTAGGCCATTCGACCCTTCGAGCCAGCACCGATTCAATGTGATCATGGCTGATGATCCCCAATCAGTACCCCGTTCCTGCCTTCTCCCCATATCCCCTGACTCCACTATTTTTAAGAGCCCTATCTAGCTCTCTCTTGAAAGCATCCGGGGAACCTGCCTCCACCATCCTCCGAGGCAGAGAATTGCACAGACTCACCACTCTCTGTGAGAAAAAGTGTTTCCTCGTCTCCGTTCTAAATGGCTTACTCCTTATTCTTAAACTGTGGCCCCTAGTTCTGGACTCCCCCAACATTGGGAACATGGGGAAATCTCAAATTGTGGAGTAAAGAGGCAAATAAATAAATGATAGGTCTTTGTCCCAAACATTATGGAAGGCACTGTATGCAAAGTGCTAGCGTCATTCGTCTACCACTTTATAGTGAATCCAGAAAAGGAGCGGACTATCAGATATGTCCGCATCTAACCTTAATTTTAGGCTTTTGTTTCTTACTGTACATGTGGGTAAGCAAGAGTTCCTGAGTTACATATAACCGATAGCCCTATTAACCAGCATGACTACTTCCTATTAAAATATACTTAATATTTTGTTTCCTTTTGAATATACTTTTTCTGTTGTTTATATAGGTGTTAAGCCAGCACTGTGTTCAGCAGACAATGGCTCTGGTCCTTTCGCTTGTTGCAAGCCTGATTCGTGTTGTAGGTGCCGCATTAATTGCTCAGGTAATGCTGGTTATGGGTGAACTTATTTTGATTCCTCGAATGGTTCCCATATTTTTCAAATGTAAATTTGAGCTTGTTGGAATGACTACATGATGTTGGAGAAATTCAAGCTGAATGCTGCTATAGAAAGCTGAAAGACGTCATGGAAATTGCACAATTGCATGGAATTTAAAGTGAAGCGAAAATGCCTTAATTTGACCAAGGGACACAAGAAACTAAGTCTAATACATTCTTTGGTAGTCACTATGTGGACTGTTAATGTGATTTCACCGTGGGCTGCATCATTTTTATTCATGCAGCTTTCTGTGACAATATTAGTAGGAATGATCTTCAGAAGTCCAGCTATAAATTGATAAGAATGTAGATTCAGGTTTTGGTGACATGAAAGATGAAACGTGTTTTGGTAAAAACAGTTCATATTGGTGAAGAAAATAGCCTTGGAAATTGATCAGATGTGGCTGTGAAGTATGTTCAGCACGTCTGAATGTGCAGAGTTTGCAAGAATATAAGATCATTTTTGTCAGAAGTACACAGTGTCATGTTGGTGGAAAGATGGTGGAAGATGAGGAGAGACTGCAAATTATAGTTTCATTCACATCACTTTTATTTGCGTCATAAAAACTCAGTTTGTAAGCTTTGGTCACAATGCACTTGTATTGGAGGACATTTATGAGATATTGATGTGCTTCAGAACTTTAAATGGAAATGGGAGTTGAATTGATTCTTGACGATGATTGGGAAGAGTTGAACATTATTTTATTTTATGTTGCAATAAAAGGTTTTGAAGGGTGTCAGGTTTGGCCCTGGGGATAGGGATGGTGGAAATTTTGGAATTTTTAATTACATTTGTAAACTCTCGTCACATAAATGCTGTCGGAGTAAGTTTTTATTCAGTATCTCCTTTTTGGGTACTGATATGTGAATTCTGTAAGGGCAAATGTTTGTGACAAGATGTATTATAATGCATGGGTACACTTAACAACAAAACACCAAGAAGCGCATCACCATTCCCTGAGCCCAGTGCGAATGAGGTGAAGAAGGTGACCAAGTTTGTCAAATTGACTGTTGGAATCAATATTCCATCAGTTCTCCATTTATATGCAGAATGATGCATATTAGGAAGCAATTAGTCATACACATGTGATATTCTTTGTATTCTTGATTTGATAAGCATAAACTGTTGTGATTCCCTTACGATAACAATTAATCTTATTTGTGCTATAGGTGGTTTTGTTTCTCAGTTTCCTTCTACCCCTAAATCCTCCTGATCATGGTTCGTCTTGGCAGCAACTGGACATTTTGGATCCCTGGGGAATGATTGTCAATAAACACCAGATGTTCAGAGTACCCTGACTGTCCACTGTATCTTATAAAAAAAAAAACTAGACTATTGTGATTAAAACATGAGCGATTTTACATTCATTTTGGCTCTGCAAACTTTTTTTAATGTAATGTTTGATTCCACAGGTTGGTTGAAAACTGTAATTAACTATACAAATAGAACACTTTTATATCATGCCCTGTTCTAGAGGTCAGCTGTCAACCAGAATCAGCCATGGGTATAACCCAGGGAAACGTACAGTGCCATTGGGCCAGCGTCCGGCCCCAGTTCTTGTGTTTTGCTTCCCTTCACTATTCCTACAGCCACACCTCTTGAGGGCCATGCGAGTCCAACAATACCTTCCAGTCCTTGCGCATGTGAGAGCTGGTCCTGTGAAATTGTAGCAGTCCATAAGTGCCAACCAAGTCCTCAAATCTTGAGGTCCTAGTCCGTAGTTACATTTATGTAATTTTTTTTTTGGCATCATGCCATTCTCACAGAAATTCAAGATTCTTATCCTGTAATGATAAGAAGTAGTTGTTGTACAGGCAATATTTGCAACCTCCCCGTAAAGAGCCCCAGAGGTTCCTCATTTGCTAATGGAAGAATCATTAAGCATAGCAAGAGTAGTAGTGTATCTCAAAACATTTGAGGTCAAAGGTAACTAATGGAGTAAACCAACTGTCAAAAACGTTTTTTTAATTGCGTTCAGATTTTAAATAAATAAGATTTCAGAGCCATGTTTCATTTCCATTGCAGGGTACGGTACTTCCAAAGCTACCTTGTCTATTTGGTTTACTTCTGGCTGACCAGTCCTGGCTAATTCTTCAGCATGCATTGCAAGGATTTACACGGTTTGCTGAGGTGACAATTGATATTTATATATTGGTATTGGTGTATTATTAACACGCATATTGAGACACAGTGAAAAGCTTTGTTGGCAAGCTATCCAGTCAAATCATACTGGGGCGCCGTCCTGTATGGGTGTGGCTGCCCAGCCTACAGCTGTCTTTTTTTCACCTATTTTTATTTTTAGTGAGTTAAAGTGTTTTGTGTTGGAGGTTTTAGTCTTTTTTATGTGGGGGGAAAGGGGGAAACTGTAATTTCTCAGTCCCTACCTGGGTTCTGGGGGCGGCTTTCCTCCGAGCACAACTTCGACCCCGCACCCAAGCGGACTCCAATCTCGGGGTCCGGAGCGGCGTTTCCTGACGAGGAACCGGCCAGAAGCACAGCTTCGCCGGCGGCACAGCGCTGGAGCACTATCGCCGAGCGGAAGCGGGCGATGCCTTGCCCGGGTCACCGCGCTGGAGCTCCGGTTTGCTGAGCCCGCCGTTTTGGAACATTGCGGAGCTGCGGGACTGTGGAGCGGCCAGCGGCGATGACCTTAAACATCGCGGAGCCTGGGATCTCTCGCCGAGATCGCCAGTGGTGGAGCTCCGTCCAGTGCTGCCTGTTGGCTTCAGAAGCTGCGGTCTCCGGTAAGGATGCGGCCGTTCCAGGCATCCCAAGTCGCTGAGAGGGTTCTCCCGACGCCGGAGCACCATCACCCGGCGAGAAGGGCCTGGAACATCAGCCCCCGTAGCGGCGACTGCAGAGGCCTCAATAGGCCCGACTATGGGTGGACATGTGGATGGGGACTAGACTTTGCACCTTCCCTCACAATGGGAACCATTGTGGGGGGATGTTTTTCATAGAAAATAGGTGCAGGAGTAGGCCATTCGGCCCTTCGAGCCTGCACAGCCATTCAATATGATCATGGCAGATCATCCAACTCAGTATCCTGTTCCTGCCTTCTCTCCATACCCCCTGATCCCTTTAGCCACAAAAGCCACATCTAACTCCCTCTTAAATATAGCCAACAAACTGGCCTCAACTACCTTCTGTGCAGAGAATTCCACAGACTCACCACTCTCAGTGTGAAAAAAGATCTTCTCATCTCGGTCCTAAAAGGCTTCCCCCTTACCCTTAAACTGTGACCCCTTGTTCTGGAGTTCCCCAACATCGGGAACAATCTTCCCGAACAATGTTTAAATGTCTTTATTATTGTTATGTTTGTATTCTTTTCATGTGCTGCAATGGCAACTTGAATTTCACTACGCCAATTGGTGTATGTGACAATAAATGAACCTTTGATATACGAGTGAGGGAGGCACAGTGGTGCAGCTGGTAGAGCTGCCTCCTCACAACACTAGAGACCTGGGTTTAATCCTAACTTCATGTCCTGTCTATGTGGAGTTTGCACATTCTCCCCGTAACCAAGCATGTTTCCACTGCGTACCCGTTTCCTCCTACATCTTAAAGACATTGTGGATTTGTAAGTTAATTGTCCGCTGTAAATAGCACCTAGTGTGTAGGGAGTGCATTTGAAAGTGGGATGACATAGAACTAGTGTAAAAGGGTGATCGATGGTCAGCATTGGGCCAAAGGGTCTATTTCCATGCTCTATATCAGAGGTTCCCAACCTCTATCGTCCCGTTTACCCCTGGCAACTTTAATAGCACATAACAATGTTATTTCGCATATTTATGAACAGCTAATGATGAACAGGTCTCAAACGCAGTCAGTCAATGAGAAAAACTATGTACAAATCCAGAATCAACAAATTTACCCCCTAGGTAGGCAAAGGTTACCCCCGGTTGGGAATCCTTGCTCTATATAAACTACACATTTAAGCCATATGCAAGTACAACAGGTAGTGCAAAGAGAAATAGTAAGAGGTCAGAATATATTGTTACATCATTATAATGTTATAGTTACTGAGATTACTCAGTATTAAAAAAAATAAGTGCAAGGTCCACATTGTGTAGGTTGGACGATTGGGACTACACCTTAACTAATGGAAGGATCATTTAATAGTCTGGTAACAGAGGAGAAGAAGCTGTCCCTGGATCTGGTTGTACGTGCTTTCACACTTTTGTATCTTCTGCACGCTAGGGGTACCAGTGAATGGTGGGAGTGAAAATGGTCATTGATTATGTTGACTGTTTTCCCGAGGCAGCATGAAGTGTAGATGGAGTTGATGGTAGGGAGGATGGTTTGTGTGATGGACTGGGCTACATCAACAATTCTGCTATTTTTGTGGTCTTGGGCAGAACTGAATACAATTTATATTGAGCATAGTCATGCAGCTTGACAGGGTAATCCGGTATACATTAGTAATTTCCTCGTATTATTGGGAAACTATCATATTGATTGCTTATCTATATCATCCATTATCTTGCATCTTTTGACCTATTCTATCCTTTTTCCACCAGGCTGAGCACATTTTCAGTCGAATAGGTGTAAAACCACGTTATTAAATATATCATGATCTTGGAGCCCTGCCAGTTATTAATTTATTTGTAAAATGGCCAGCGCCTCACCAATTAAAATTTTGAAATGTGAACAAATCCCATTTTCCAGCTATACCTAGGTGTATAAAAGTTGTTCAAATATAATTAATTTCAATGTACCATGAATTACATTTAAGAGATAATCAATAAGATGGACAAAAGAGGTCCCTACTGCTTAGCAGAATTTATATTTTAGACCTTCCATGAAAAATGACACTTTTGGAACATCATCTACTTGCAAATCAATTGAATATAAACAAGTGAATGGGTTTTTTTAATTGTTTTTGAACCTTCAGCAGAGATGAAGAATAAGTATCAAAGCCTTTCTTTCAGGAAACTTGCCATGAGGAAGTGGTTCCACAGAGTCTAGTTTCCGGGAATACAAAGAACAAAGTTGTAAGCTTTCTGAATAAGGTATGATAAATTAAAATTGATGGTGGAACAAATGGCCTAATTTCTTTCTTTAAAATTTGCTTCATTACAAAATTGCTTCATTGGCCTTGGTAATGTTATTCTGGGAAACTGATAAAAAACAATTAGCAAATGCCTCAAAAGGCTGAAAGATGAAATATTTAAATTAACTGTTTATAGTTATCTCTGGCAAGTTCAGCATTTATTGCCCATCTGCATTGGTCTTTAAAATGGGAGTGCGCCACTATAAATCTTCGGAGTCACGTGAGTGACTACGTGAATAGAAGCCCGTACAGCCGTTGGTGCGTCATGACGTCAGACGCTGGTGCAGTCGGGCGGGGGGAGCAGCAGCGCTCCTCCGAGCGTAAGTTTAAACCGCGGGTTACATGGAAGGCTGGAGAATTCAGCGGGTGCAGCGGCATCTAGGGAGCGAAGGAGATGGGCGACGTTTCGGGTCGAGACCCTTCTTCAGGCTTCACCCTCCATTCTCCAGCATCTGCAGTTTCGTAACAAGTTTAAACGGAGGTAAGGTTTGTTGACGAAGAAACGAGGTAAGGTTTGTTGAAATACTTTACCACAGGTCCTTTTCTGCGACGGTTTGGGAAGTTTTGTAGATATGTTGCAGAAAGGAAGAAGGGTGTCGGCGAGGCGCTCCGGGGTAGAAAGGTAAAGTGGCAGGAGAGTGTTGAGGATGGAGGCCCGTCTGGTACACCTGGTCCGGTGCTGGCTACACAGCCAGTGGTTGCGGACCCACTGCCGGGGGGCAGTGGAGGCTTGTCAGTAGGGGGCCACTGGCAAGTCTCTGTGGCCCGTAAATGATCGGGCCTGGAGGTTATACCCTCCATAGGAGAGTCCGTTTGCTCACGGCTCTCCCACGTTGAGATTCTATTTCAAAAGAATGCTCGACAGGGACCAGCTCCGTGGGGAGGAGTGGTGCCCAAGCCAGGCTGATGGAGAGCTTGTGCTAGCAGCACCTGTTTTAGGGCTGCAGAACTATCCTGCCTGTGAGGAGGATGTTCCAGCTCCGTGAGGAGGAGTGATGCCCAAGCCAGGCTGATGGAGAGCTTGTGCTAGCAGCACCTGTTTTAGGGCTGCAGAACTATCCTGCCTGTGAGGAGGATGTTCCAGCTCCGTTGAGGAGGAGTGATGCCCAAGCCAGGCTGATGGAGAGCTTGTGCTAGCAGCACCTGTTTTCAGGGCTGCAGAACTGTCCAGCCTGTGAGGAGGAATGTTCTATCAGGGCAGTTTGCTGGGGGAGAGCAGTAAAGCTGTTCGGTGGGAGTTAATTCCGAACATTGCTGGGAAGTTTGCTGAGTGTAGAGAGCAGGAAAGGCGATTGATGTAGAATTGGCTGAAACCATTCAGTATATGCTCTCCCACCAGTTACAGGAGCTAGCTATGGATGAAGTAGCAAAAAACTATAAAGCTCCTGTTAATTGTGATCTCCTGAAGGTACCGTGGTTAATCACCAAATTTGGTCATAGATGGGTTTGCCTGCTAGGGCCCAGGAGATGAAGTTTTAAAAAGTGCTTAAACTGTTGTCAGCAGGTATTACAGCTGTGTTGAAAGTTATTGATACAAATGATATGGTTGAAGCACAGCAGGATGAACTGGAACTCCTTTGTAATGCATTTTGAAACCAGTGTACCACCACGAAACCTGTTTGTTTGGTAACTTTGCAAAAAAGGGTCAAAGACTGTTATGAGGTTGTTATAACCATGGGCCCTCATTAAGCCAGCTGGAAGCAAGGCAAAAAAGGTTCTCTACAAGAAGTTGAGGACAACAAGGCCGCAAGGAAAGATGCTGGTAAGGAATATACCATTGACAGACAATGAATTAACTGATGTTCCTGTTCAAATTGGGGAAGGTAAAAATTGTTTCTAAAAGAATGGCAGCAGTTGACATCAGATTGTTCATACTTAATGTATTGAAGGGGTGAAAAATTGGATTTTACTATAAGGACAGTCTACCTAGTCAACATTTTCCTAGTAGTAAACTTATTTTCAGATGAGGAAAATGTGCTTATTCAAGCAGAGATTCAGTCGTTACATAAGAAGGGGTAATTGAGCCTTCTGTCTATCAAAGTCAACAATTTCTGTCAAGTATATTTCCCAGATCTAAAAAGACTGGGGGATGTAGAATTATTTTGGATTTATCGAATTTGACCAAATTTGTTTGTTATAGGCATTTCAAAATGGAGAACTTTGCCACAGGCAAACATCTAGTGTCCAAAGGGTATTATATGGCAACCATTGGTTTAAAGAATGCACATTACGCAGTGTCTATTCATGGTGATGATAGAAGATATTTGAAATTTTATTTGGATGACTGAGCTGTGGCAATTCAGGACATTGCCGAATGGATTAACTTCAGCTCCTAGATTATTTACTAAATTGGTAAAACCTGTGTTAGCATTGCTTAGAGCTCAGGGGCATGTGGTAATGGCCTATTTAGATGATTTCTGATTGTTGGAAAGACTCACAGCTGAAACTCAATCATCAGTTTCAGTTGTTAAAATCACTTTTGAACAAATGGGATTTGTTATTCACCCAGGGAAAATCTAAATTATCACCAGTCCAAATTATTGATTATCTGGGATTTACCATTAATTCCAATCACATGTTGGTAACTTTGCCCAGGGATAAATTGAATCAGTTAAATTGAGGACTGTGTTAATCTCGTTGGAGAACAACGGCCTCTGATTAGACAAGTAGCCAGTTTTATTGGGAAGTTGTTGCAGCTTTTCCAGCTGTGCAGTATTGTCCTCTGCATTATCAACAATTACAACCATCAAAGGAACAGGCACTGAGAATACAAAGGGGCTATTTTTTGATAGGCCTATGCATTGTCAGCTGGGGCGATTGCTGACATACAATGGTGGATAGTACATGTTTCAAAAAATTTAAGGAAGGTTTCGTGGAATCACCATCACTGATATTACAGACTGATGTGAGTGCACTGGGTTGGGGTGCTACAGATATGTCTTCTAGTTGTGGAGGCAGATGGAATGTGGATGAGACATCGCTTCCTCAATTAAGAGGGACTGATTATTTAGAGTTGTTGGGCACCTGGTATGGGGCTCAAAGCTTATTGTTCTACAAGGAGGGATCTGCATGTGCAGCTCAGATTCACAACACCACAGCAGTGGCATATGTAAACCACATGGGTGGAGTTAAGTCACAGTCCTTGTGATAGACTGGCTAACCAGATTTGGAGCTGGTGTATTGACCAAAATATCTGGCTTTCAGCACTTTATTTGCCAGGAAGAGGTCACGTCAGTTAATGACAAACATTGAATGGATGTTAAATCAGGATGTGTTTAACCAAATGATTGATCAGTATGCATTGCCAGATATTGACTTGTTTGCATCTCGATTAAATCATCAGTTACCTAGATATGTTTCATGGTAACCAGATACTGGGGCAGTAGCAGTGGATGCATTTTCGCTGCATTGGGGAGGAATGTTTGTGTATGTATTTCCTTCATTCTGTCTCATCAGCAGATGTTTGCAAAAGATCAAGGAGGACTCCGCTTCAGGGGTATTGGTAGTGCCAGATTGGCCTACACGAGCATGGTTTCCCGTTGTATTACAAATGGCTAGGGAGCCTTACATGCTTATGCCCAAGAATAAAAATCTACTGGTAAATCCAGTCACTGGGGATCAACATCCTTTATAGGATCGTATTGATCTGTTAATTTGCAGATTATAAGGAGGCCATACCTGGGGAGAGGACTGTCCTCATCGGACGGTGGATGTTCTCACGTCGGCCTGCAGGGATAGTACACAGCAGCAATATATCACCTATATAAGGAAGTGGGAGCAATTCTGCCTACAGCAGGATATTGTATACCACACGTCAGGGATCACGGATGTATTGGAGTTTGTCAACTCTTTATTTGACCAAAAAATTAAGTTACAGTGCAATTAATTCAGCCAGAAGCGCTCTGTCTTCTTATTTACCTATGAATGCAGAATTGCATACAGTAGGGACACATCCGTTAGTTCACGATTCATGAAGGGAGTTTCAATTCTAATCCTCCTAAACTCAGGTATGCCGTATTTGCAATGTGAGTGAGGTTTTTATGCTTCTTCGCCAGTGGGCTCCGTTACAAGCCTATCTGTAGCCAAAGTAATTATGAAGGTGGTCATGCTTCTGGTGTTGGTTTCAGCCCAACGTGTACAAACATTGCAAAAGCTACGGCTAGATAGAATGCATGTGTCGGCTGATGCCATTATATTTTATGTCTATGATTTGCTTGAACATAATAAAAGAGGCATGACAGGATGTAAGATGGTGTTTCAGCATACCCCGCAGATGATCGCTTCTGTATAGTCTCACATTTATCTCTTTATATTGAGATTACTAAACCTCTGAGAGGAACAGAGTTGGCTTTGTTTATTAGTCACAAAAAACCACACAGTAAGGTGTCGGTGCAAACGATTTCAAGGTCCTCGCGGCCGCTGGATGGTCCAGTGAGCTAACTTTCAGAGGTTTGTCACAAGCCGATTTCAAGGCTCGGGTGTTTGCTGATTCTGGTGTCAGTACTGTTACATTTTTCCCCTGAGTTAGAGGGTTTGTTATGATCTGTTTGTAAATAAACTGTTATTCCATTTAACAAATGTATTACTGATGCATGATTGATTGTTAACGACTTTTGAGTCAATCCAGGCAGTGTGAACGTCGGATTTGAGTCTGCGGCGTGAATTCACAGTGCTTTGAAGTCTTCACGTAGTCACTCACGTGACTCCGAAGTAAAATAGTAAGATTAAACGAGAACTTACCAGTTTGAGGTTGATCTTTATTTTATGAGGAGTCGAGTTGAGGGACTACGTGCCCTCCGCTCCCACCCTCATAGATCTCATCTGGTAGTTCTAGTTTTATCATCTTACCGTTATACTTCGGTCATTGTTAGCTGTGAATTCATTCCGCTGCTTTGAAGATTGACGCACCAACGCTGTACGGGCTTCTATTCACGTAGTCCCTCAACTCGACTCCTCATAAAATAAAGATCAAACCTCAAACTGGTAAGTTCTCGTTTAATCTACTATAAATCATCACGGTCTTTCTGGTGTATATACTCCAACAATGCTGTTTGGCAAGGAGTTCTAGAATTTAGACCCAGCAACGTTAAAGACACCAGTATTGTTCTATTTCTACACCATTGATACTGTATAATGCATGTACTTCACCGTGATTCCTGAATTTGATAACAAGCTCATTTGTCTTGCTGACATTAAGAGAAAGGTTGTTGTCCTGATATCGTGATCTGACCCTTCTCAGTATTGTCATCTGCGGACTTCATATTATATATTATGAAAGCAGGAGCACAAGCAGTGATCCCTGCAATGCCTCTACCACGGTGAAAAGCCCAATTATTCCAAATTTGTTTCCTCTGCCAACCAATTTTCTTTACACATACATGAATTCTACACACTTATCCAAGTCCTTCTGAAAATCTAATACATACCCTACCAGTTATATCCTCGGAAACCTCCAATAAATTTTGTCAAAACTAATTCCTTTCCATAAATTCATACGTCATGTAGGAATGACTGAAGTTGGCTTAAGAATGACTTTGGTGAGGGTGATAATTGCAGGAGGAAACAGATAAGACATTCACTCATTGGTTGAACATGATTGTTACCATTTCACAAGCTGGGCTCTGTTAGTGTTGACTGTATTCATTGGGCTGTTGTTTGTCCACTGCCTTTCATGAATTGATGTGGCAGGAGTGCACATCTTTGATCTTATCTCTTGATTGTGGAAATGCTTGGCTCTCACATGCAATTTAGCAAGAATATTCTCCATCTTAGCAGCTTCAGGTTGGTATTTATATATTTGATGTTACTCTTGATGTCATTGCCCGTGAGCCAGGGTTGTTCCTCTAGCTTGATTGTAAAAGTAGGTTATGGAATTAGTCAAGCGGAGGCTTGGCGATCGCATCGCCGAACACCTCCGCTCGGTCCGCAATAACCAACCCGACCTCCCGGTGGCTCAGCACTTCAACTCCCCCTCCCATTCCACATCCGACCTCTCGGTCCTGGGCCTCCTCCACGGCCAGAGTGAGCAACACCGCAAGCTGGAGGAACAGCACCTCATATTCCGCTTGGGGAGTCTGCATCCTTTGGGCTTGAATATTGAATTTTCTCAATTCTGTTAACCCTTGCTGTCTCCTCCCCTTCCCACCTCTCCTCAGCCCTCGGGCCCTGGCATTCCCTCTATCTCTATCTCCCTCCCCCACCCAAGTCGCACCAGCTTCTCATTTTCACACCACAAACAGCTTACAATGGCTTGTTCCCTTTATCACCGATACTTTTTTGCATATCTTTTCACTCATTGTTCCTTATCTCTCCACATCACCATCTATATCTCTCGTTTCCCTGATCCCTGACCAGTCTGAAGAAGGGTCTCGACCAAACGTCGCCTATCTCCTTCGCTCCTTAGATGCTGCTGCACCCGCTGAGTTTTTCTCCAGCTTTTTGTGTACCCCCTATGGAATTAGTCAAGTTGAGGTTCCAGGTAATGGTGTCTATTCTGCTTCTGGTGCCCAGTTTTGAGCCACCAGATCTGTTCTGACAAATAATACTCAAGATCTTTTCTGGCTTAAAACAGCAATAGACTTTAACAGCTATCTTTCTAGAATGTTTTCACGGAACTGACTATGCTGTAAGGACACATTTCTTTGGTTTCGATCCACCATCCTTTCAGTTTATGGGTTACCAAGATTTTTTTAATATAAATTTGATAGCCAGCTCATTTGAATTCATATTTTAAATAATCCTACATGCTGGTACTCATTTCAGAATGTGGCTGGTGTCAGAATAAAAATGATGAGCCTGAGTTGAAGTATCCTGCTTGCATAATTTGAATCCTGTAGCCTTTGAATTGGTTGAACTTCAATTGGTTTGAGAATTTTTCAGTGACGTTCCAATTTCACTTTATTTACATGAAAACTTGTAAGATTAAACGAGAACTCACCTGTTCGAAGTTTGATCGTTATTTTACGAGGAGTTACGATGAGGGATTACGTGAAGAAGAGCCCGCCTCACGCTGGTAAACGGCATACTTCAAAGCAACGGCATGAAAAACACAGAACACCAAAGCCGGAGTAACATAGTAAGGCTCATAAAAAGACTTAGAACCACCATTTGATCATTTATTTTACGAGGGTGGGAGTGGAGGGCACGTAATCCCTCATCGTAACTCCTCGTAAAATAACGATCAAACTTCGAACAGGTGAGTTTCTCGTTTAATCTTACTATTTTACTTCGGAGTCACGTGAGTGACTACGTGAAGAGTTTTAAAGCTTTCTGTGTTTTTTATGTCGTAGAATTAATCCGTACGACAGTCCGGCTAAGTAAACACATACATGAGAAAGCAGACAAAAGTTAGATCTTTTCACAATTAAATTTTTTTAATGTTGAAAGACCATATAATACCCTCCTTATATTTGAGGGAAAATTGATTACAAGTGACAAAGATATCAGTGACTACACAACTGATTATAGCAATTAATAGCAAACAAAGCAGGTGAATTATAGTGCTCCCAACACCGCGTGTCCAAAGCTTGTCATAGTGTGAACAGGTTTGTTGTAGAACTTTGAAAAAGTTTCTTCTTTACTCCACCCTGCGATTTTTTAAAATATGCTCGAGAGGTACGTCCCGCCCCTTCGCCGCGGACGTAGCTGCCGCCCTGGTGGAGTGAGATTTGAAGACATCAGTGTCTACTCCCGCTAAAACCAACACCTGTTTCAACCATTTTGAGATAGTTTGAACTGAAGCTTTTGTGTGTGGCTTTTTTGTGCGTAAGCAGCAATGTCTTTTCGTTTCCTCGAAAAGTGTCCGTAATTTTAATATATTGGTTCAAATGTCTAACCACACACAAAGCAGGCTCAATATGAAAAGCTTGAAAGGTTACCTTTGTTCCAGATCTCCCTGGTCTACTTTGTTTGATCAGATCGTAAACATAGAATACAACATTATCTGTAGTCACATGCATACAGTCTAAACGCAACATTTGTAAAGTTTGCACTCTTTGGGCTGAGACCAGTGCCATTAACATGACCAATTTCAATGTTAACCTATCCAATGTCAACCCTTCAATTGGCGTCCATTCTCTAAGTAGAGCAAGAACTATGCTCACATCCCAAATCTCTGTATATCTAGGTTTTGGCGGATTCATGTGAAAAAATTCCTTTCATGAATCGTGATATTAATGGATGCGACCCAATTGACTTCTCACCAATCATAAGTCCTAAATAGGACGACAAGGCACAGCGTGCAGTGTTAATGGCACTGTAACTTAAATGTTGCCCAAAGTGCAAATTGGCAAGGAATTCCAAAACATGAGTAACATTCACAGATTCATCAGAAATATTTGACTGTGTGCAAAATTCTTCCCATTTCTTAATATGTGTCATATATTGTTTCTGTGTACTATGTCGCCATGATGCACCAATAACTGTCAAAGTTTGGTCCGACAATCCCAGTTCCTGTAGTGGTCTGGTCAAAACCTGCAGATTAACAAATTCATATATGCATATAATGGGTAACCTTGATTTGTTACTGGATTAGTCAAGATATCACTACAGTTAGGAATCTGCATATATGGTTTCTTTAATCATATTTAGCATAACTGGGAACCAAGGTTGAGTTGGCCAATTTGGCACTACCAACAATCCGGAAGCTGAATCTTGCTCTATTTTCTTCAAACATCTCTGGATCAGAGCAAATGGTGGAAAAGCATAAAAGAACATTTTTCCCCAGTGTAATGAAAATGCATCTACTGCAACTGCGTCCGGATCATGTTCCCAAGACACATAATGAGGCAATTGATGATTAAGCCTGGATGCAAACAAATCAATTTCTGGCAAGCCAAATCGTTTAACAATATTCTTAAATATTGCTGGCTTAAGCATCCATTCCGTATTATCTTTAAAAAATCCTGGACCTTCCATCTGCTACCACATTGTCTTTACCTGGAATATAGCTTGCTGAAATCCATATCTGCCGATCAATACACCATTGCCATATCTCATTGACCAGACAATCACATGATACTGATCTAACTCCCCCCATGTGATTAATGTAAACCACAGCCGTTTTATTGTCTAATTGTATTAATACATGCAGACATTGTTTAGCAGAACAATATGCTTTAAGCCCATAAAAGGCCCCCAATAACTCCAAATAGTTAATACCATACTGTTGGAGCAACACTTGCTCTTCAGTTTTCCATCTACCTCCACAACTGGTAGATAAATCTGTGGCCCCCCATCCGAGAGCACTAGCATCTGTTTGCAAAACCATTTCAGGCTGTTTTAATCATGATCTTTTTAGCAGCTTGTGGGACATTTTCAACCCACCATTGCAATTCCAATACTGCTTCCTTTGTTAATTGCATAGGTCTGTCAAAGTGACCTGCCTTATCTTTAAGAGCCCTTACTTTGTCCCTTTGAAGATTTTGATAATGTAATGGCCCAAATTCCACTGCCGGAAAAGCTGCCACTAATGTACCAATGACTTTTGCCACTTCTCGGATGGAGGATAAGGTTTGTGAATGAGATAATTACACATTTGCAAAATATCATTTGTCTTCTTTGCTGCAACGTAACTAACATAGTTACTGAGTTAATTACAAACCCCAGAAAATCAATTGATTGAACTGGCTGCAGCTGGGATTTAATTGGATGAATTAAGAATCCAAGCTCTTTAAACAAAGCTTTAGTAACTGAAATTGAGTGCTCAGCTGACTCTTGACTATCATTAACAATCAGAATGTCATCCAGATAAGCCATTACAATGTGTTTCTGTGCTCTTAATTGAGCTAAAACTGGTTTCAACAGTTTTTGTAAAGAGTCTAGGAGCTGAACTTAATCCATTTGGTAAAGCTTTGAACTGCCATAATTGCCCCTGCCAATAAAACTTTAAGTATCTCCGAAAAAGATGATGAATTGGTACAGAATAATAGGCGTCTTTTAAATCAATCTTAGCCATATAAGAACCTGCTGAAATCAATATTTTGCAGTTTTAAATGTCTCCATCTTAAAACGTTTGTATTCTACAAACTTATTTAGATCTGTAAGGTCTAGAATAATTCTACAACCACCATCTTTCTTATCTCTGCGAAATATATTAGAGACAAATTGATGCTTATGTTCATAAGTTTTTTTTCAATTACCCCTTTTTTTCGGATAATTTGCCAATTTCCACATCAATCTCCATTCTTTCTTTCTGGAGAAAACACATAAGCATAAGCAGGTTTATTCTGTACAGGAGGATTGACCCCTTCTTTAAAAATAATAATAGCTCCTGAAACTGCTTGTAATATAAACCGATCAGAAGTAATATTAAGCCAGGCATTATAAAATTTTTGCAATCTCCCTCCAACTGGAGATTCATCCACAGTTTCTTTAAGGATAGAAGTCTTTGATACCTCTCCATAGGAGCGTGATGGTCTCCTCTTTCCCGAATGCAGGGAAGCAGCGGCCTGTGTAGCACGATAATACCTTCGTGACAAATTTCTGCCTCTATAACGAAAATCAAAACTCCTTCGGGCCGAAAACCCTTTCCTTTGTCCAAAGACAAAAGGCTTAATAGTGCTAAAATATTTAGCTTCTTCATCCAACTGCTTCAGTTGTTTCGGCAGATTTTCTCCAAACAAATATCCAGGAGCTTGAACTCCACTTTCTTGACACAGGCTTGCATATCTAGGGTGAAATATGGCCGAATCGCCATTTTCCTCATGCAATTGATCTCATAAAACGAATTGCACATTAAACCCAAAGTATCTCTTTGAATCTTGTCCATTTCCAGTTTCTCCATTTGCCTGCCAAATGCCGTGATGGCAGCCGAAAATAATTTTAGCACCTTTTGAAATTTCATTTCTTGGGCTCTCATACTTGGAGTCATAGATGCCCATACCATCGGATTCACCGTAGGCACTTCCAATGAGGCACAATTGCCTGGTGCTTTATATAATTCTGATAATTCATTCATCACAGTACTATGAAGCTGGTGAGATACCATATAATTTATATTGGCAGCCAGGCTTTCTTCCATATCCTCACCACTTCCTTCAGGTATAGCAAAACTTTGTGCTATCCCAGGCAGATCAAGCCTTTTCTTTTTACTTTGTGGCGTGCTTTCAAAAATCATTTCAAATTCAGCAGGGTCTGCCTTCTGCAGCCCTAATTTCCATCGGGATATTATCCCATGAGACTTCTTCCAGCCCAAATCGTGGGTCTGGAGTATCATATTCCCAACTTGGCCCACAGCCATATTCATCATATTGAAACCCCTCAGGGATTTTTCTGGGATTCATGAGGGTACTGTGACCCTTGTCTCATAATAGTTTGGAGAACTTTCTCCATATGCTCCATTTTTAGCCACATAGTTTTATTAACTGGAGTCTTTCAAAATCAGAATCATCAGAATCCACGGGCCTCACAGTTTTCTTTTTGCATTTCTTAGGAACACTTTCCTCCGTGGTTATAATTTTCCGGAGAATCTGGAAATTCTATATCGGGTAAATCAGTGGCCAACGGTATCGGAACCGGGTCCACTCTAGCTTCGCTTCCCGTATATTTACTTTCACCCCGGGAGGCTCTTTTCACCCGCGAAGCCTTCCTTCCCGATTTCTCCATTTTGTTAAAATTTTATCTTGTGCTCATCAGCACGTTAACGTCTAAATTTTACTTTTAGTTTTTTCGCTGTTGGAACATCCAGCGTAACCTAAAACCCGCGCCGAT
Source organism: Okamejei kenojei (assembly GCA_035221665.1). NCBI lineage: Eukaryota > Metazoa > Chordata > Chondrichthyes > Rajiformes > Rajidae > Okamejei > Okamejei kenojei. Next base: position 23,442,741 of record CM069140.1, on the reverse strand, counting down.
GTAACTTCACTTACCTGCGGGCCGTTCCGACCGCTGCGAGGAGCTGCTCCTTACTGCAGCTCCACCTTCTGCCGTCAGCGTCGACGTCATGCCGTTACCAGCGTGAGGCGGGCTCTTCTTCACGTAGTCACTCACGTGACTCCGATGAAAACTTGGAACAGAACGCTAGTAGAGCAAACAACCGTAACAGTCAAACAAGAATTAGTTAATTTCTTAAGTCAAGATTGCCTAGTATATTCTATCTTTAGCTTTCTGGAAAAACAGAAAAATGCCTACTCCCATAGAACACTCTCAAACAATGTTTTTTTTTCTCCCCTTAAGCAGGCAATCTCAACAGTTGAGTGCAAGGAATTACGAATAGAGAGGATGAAACAAGAAAATACGGCTCTCGAGGCACATTTTAGTAGTCTAAGCCAATGTGCCATGAATGACACTGCAATGCAGGTATAGTTTCAAACCTCAATTGATCTAAATATTTTCTCTCTTTCCTCCCCCCCCCCCCCCCCCCCCCCCTCCCCGACCCATCTGATGGAGTAAATTTGGTCTGAGACTTACTACTGGTTTAATTTTATGGCCAAAGATAGACCATGACAATGAACATATTCACAGCGTAATCTCCTTTTCTTTCAAGTTTACTTGTATATCTCTAAAACGATTTGCAAATGGCCTTTTGCAGCAAGCACCTTAATCCATTTTATTCCTGCAAAATTATGTTTCTGTGGCCCTCAATGAAATTAGTGCTATTTAGAACTATAGGGCATGTTTCCTTGTCAATATTTATACATACAATTATGAGAAAGCAGCAAGATAACAGAGCAGACATGGGTTATTCAAAGCTCAAGAGATTAATTGCTGTGCTGTAGCAGCAGAGAACTGTCACCTGGAGACACTAACTGCAGATGATGGAATTTTAAGCAAAACACTTAAGCTGGAGAAACTTGGGTCAGGTACCCTTCAGTGTGAGGGAGGATCGTGATTCAAAATGTAGTCGTCCATTTCCCCCTACAGATGTAGCCTGGCCCATTGAGTTCCTTCAGTATTTGATTTTTGCTTGCGAACTGTCACCTATTCAACTGTTGTGCAACTCGTAAGCTTTTATTTTAATTTTCAGCCATCTGCTAAGCGTGCCCGAAAGGAACCACGTGAGGAGCAGTATGAGACAGCCTTGGAAACAGCAGAAAATGTTTTTAAAACATTGCAGAATTTGTTAAAACAGGAACCGACACCATACTGGGTAACAGTCCGTTTACAAGCCTTGCAGGAAACGATCATTGCTTTGAATAGCAGCAAGCAAGAACCTTGAAGCAAGCAATGAAAATTTGAATAAGTTGCAACATCCCTCCACCACAGAAGGAATGCGTGGGCCATAGCTCTTCTGTCAGTTCTCCTGATGTAAATTAACTTGTTTTTTAACCAGCTTTGAAAGAAGAAAGAATGCAGAGTTAACACAAAATGCACAGAGTTAATTGCATGAAAATAAGTGGTGGAATAATTTGCAGTATACTCCTAATACTAAAAACATTTTACTGTAACAAGACTTTTTGGTTTGCTTTTCTACAACAGTAGCTTGAGGAAAATAAATTATACAGCAAATCTTGTGTTTTATGGTCATACTTGTCTTAAGGTAGCTGGGCATTGGACACTGATTTGATCGTTTGCCTGTGTGGTACTCAAGATGATCTTCCAGCCTCAGAATGCTAGATCATAAACTATCACAAATCACAGTTGCACTCAATTCCCCAAGAGTGTTTTAACATTTTGACCAGAAGAATATAAGCTACAGTCAGTCAATGCGAAAAAATATGTACAAATCCAGAATCAACAAATTTACCCCTGGGGGTAAATTTACCCCAGATTGGGAACCCTTGAGCTAGACCATCCACTGATGCAAATACCTCAAAGGGTCACAACCATAGATTCTCACATTGTGTATACTTATGAGGGCGCACTAGTTCTTTCTATTCTCCTTAAGTAAAACAATCTATTATGAAAAGAAAATTAAATGAAAATGTAGAATGTTCCTAGGTTTACAATGAAATAGAAAACTATCAATGTTTAGAATGTTAAGTGTAACTTTTTTTAAAGGATCTTTAATTGTACAAAAATATACATTTGAACATGCTAAATTTTACAAAAATCACTTTTTATAATAATAGTTTCAGCCTGGGGCTCAAATTTGTAGAATACAAGAAAGAATCAACTGACTGAATAATCTGAAAATAGTCTCATTTGACATATTGCAGGAAAAGAATTGGTATCTCTCCAAATTACTTTTGCATTTGTCTAATGTTTAGGTACATTAATTGTGCAAGCTATCAGTACTGGATATTAATAAAAGCAGCCGGATAAGTCTATCAGTGAAATGTTATAGATTTTAAGAATCAGATCACCTTGGAAACAACTTCCTACTTGAGCTGCTTAATGTGTTGCATTCGATATATTTATTAGATCACATTTTGATGTTCATGAACTAGGACACACATACAGAAATCAAGCCTCCGTATTCACTACCTTCAAGTAGTTCCGTTTTTTAAGACAATTTGTTCAGTATTGAAAATAAACTAGAAATTAGCATAATTTATTTTGTGTGGTATTTTCATAAATTCAGTCTGCATAGATTTGGATATTACCAAGACTTTTGATTAAACTATGAAATTAAATGGTGCAATGAATTTGAGCATTTGTCCCATACTGTTTTTAAATTCCTTAAACGCAAAGCAAGGCTCTTATTTAGTTTATATGGGGAAATAAAGGAATAGTAAAAGCACTCATTTGGTTTTCTGGAAATCAAAATTTCCAGAAAACCCAACCTTTATATTAAGGCAGAATTTGTTTCCAGTAGAGTAAACCCTCATTTTAACAGTTCTCTTTATAACAGATTTCAGATATAGCAGATGGACCTGCCTACCCACCCCTGGCTCGTACCGTCTCGCTGGCCGTTTAGTCCTGGCTTCCGACCCCACTCCTGACTGTCAAGGTGCTCCAACAAGCCCTTCACCCCCCCTGCATGGTCCAGTAACATGGCTGTTGTTGCGGCTCACATTGTAGTCCTGTGGACAGTGCTTTCTTCGGACTGCTGAAAACTACGATACGTTCGGTCTTCATAATCACTTTGACCACCTGCCAATGGTCAGCTATCCTGCCTTACCTGCTGTTACTCCAGCACTTTGTGTCTCGTGTATTAACCATCATCTGCAATTCTGTTTCCACTACATAAAATGATGCTACCTAACTTGGTTATAACAAACTATCAGCAATAACAGACACCATTCTTCCCACCCCACATGGTCAGCTGTGAGGGTTTATTGTACTGAACGTTATTAAAGGTAAATCTTTTCACTCCATCACCCTCATTATCATTTAGTTTTTAGCAAATATCCTGCCTATAATCAGATAAGCTGTGGAAATTGTAACTGTTTTCAGTCCATTTACATTCATTTATTATCCACCCATCAAGAAGTTCCAATCTAACATTAGAGTGGTACTACAATACTGGAAATGAAAGACCAATGTTTACCTTGTTCCATTAATATTTGTTATGGATCCATTACCAGTAGATTTCAATGCCCATCTCTTAGTCCCAAGAGTTAGATTCCAAAGTCCAGCAGCCAAAGTGAAAGGTAGATGAGCAAATGCCACAAAGCAGGCTTAAAGGAACAGTTTAAAAATATCCCTTTCAAATATGCAGGTATTTTGACAGAGAAACTAATTTTTAGTCAATAATTTGTCCTTTCACAATCCATACACACAGAAAATACACAATCTTCATTTAGAACAATTTATTTGCTCAGTGTAAATCAACCAAATTAAATAACTGCATTTATAGAACAAAGTTTAATTAAGATCTCCAATGTGTCAGCACTCTAATATGAAAAATGGGAAGCAGGTTAAGCCCTTGGTTTAGTTACAATTTCTATTTGGCATTTAAGCATGTAAATGGGCCTCAAGTAAACGTTTAAAAATCTGTAGGTATCTGGCAGCGTCCTGATGACCAGAAGGACATGTGCTTTTATGATTTTAATTTTGACTGTGGAGAAATATTTCCACAGGAGTTATTTCTGCGTTACATTAGTGATGTTTGCTGGGGGGAGTTTTGGCCTTGCTGCAACACCATGATTACAAATTTATCTTTCAACATTTAAATTTTCTTTCTTAAACATGAGCTTGAACTTGCTTACATTGCAACTTAAAAACATTCATTTTACAGGAACTAGATTTCAAATACTTTCAATAACAGTTGTAATAATGTGGAGTTCCTAGTGCAGGTTTTGCTCCTCGTTGGCGAATATGTTGTTAAGGCTGGGGTTTTTTTGTGGGGGGGGGGGGAGGGGAGAAAGAGAGAATTTACTTTTCACAGACCTCCTGGTTTGGTATCTAGCAATAGTGGCTTCACCTTCATATCAACTCTAACCAATGTGACATCCGAATGAGAAACTCCTCCAGGGAATTTCTCTTTTATTCCCACATCAAGTGGGATGGGTTCCAGCTTAATTGTATATTTATCCTGAAATGCAGATATACAATAAATTGTGTAATTATCACTACTTCACAAGTTCAGAACTGGACATTGGGTCAATTGATTAGAATTTTCTGCAGATGGAAATATAGGCCAGACAGAAAGCACCTGAACATTTTCTTCACCCCTTCCATATAATATTTAAATAAAACATCGTCACAAGAATCAATATCTAAATAAAGCATTTCAGGTATTTGTAAACATCTGTAAGGTAACATCACAGTAAAGACTAAGCAGATGCTGCTGCATAGTTGCACATTGCTCTCTAGATATTTTAGATGTTTCTAGGTATATTCAAATTCCACTCTTCATTCCAGTGAGCTGCACTGGATGTTTACGGCACGGAACATAAGCCTAGCTGATTGGCAAAGTCTTAAAGGTGCAATCAAAAGATATTAGGACAAAGGGAAGGGAGATTTGTGTATCCAAATACGATCTTCAGCTAGGAAGATGATTCTTCTACCAGGTATTGTCCTCCCAGTTCAGATCATCATCCCAACCTTCAGTTTCCATCTGCAAAAGAATGAACAGCAGATTACTGCAAAGATTACTATCGTCTCTTACATTGTCCAAGGGGAATCTGTTTACAGTAAAAGGTTAAAGTAGTAAGAAATCTACGAATGCAGATTATTGGATAGCATGTGGTGGTACAATAGCTATGGCATAGATTCACCCACTATGTCCATGGCTAGGAAAAGTACTACTTAGGCCAATTCTATTTTCCTGGTCTCAGGCTGTAGATTACAGAAGTATTCATTCAAAAGTTCTAAATGTGTAGAATATTTCTGTCACCACTGCACTCAGTTAGGGTGTACAAGACCTGCCATCATTCTTTGGGTGAAAAAAGCAATGCATTCTTTAATCTGCCTACCAATTGCTTATAATTGATGTCTCCTCGCTATTAACCCAAGTACAAAGAGAAACCAGTCCTACGCGTTCACTCTACTGCATCTCTCAATCAATACATCCTGTATTAAATATTCTCTCAGCCACATATCTTATTTTAAATAAAGACCCAGTTAAGCTATTTATTACCAGAATTTGTGTATGCATACATCCACATTAAACGGCCCAGCATCTCTCATGTTATCAGACCACATTTATAGTCAGTAATGTGTGGTAAAATTCACTTCTTGCCTTTATATTCTCCACCTTGGTCAACAAGTTTGCCATTATGTGTCTGCACTGTTAATGCCTTTCCTTTGGTTTCAGTGGGCAAGCACCTCCAGATCTCACATTCCCACCTGCATATCCCAGCGTGTTGTGGGAAGTATCATCCATTACAGGACAATATGCCATTGTAAAAAGTACACGCTATTGATAGCATGCCAGTGGATTTCATAATAGGCAACTTTCATAATAGGCAACTTACCTCAATAGTGTCTGTTGCAGCGAACTTTGATGCAAGTGCTAAAGTTTGTGAATTGTCTCTTGCAGTCAAAGTCTTCTCTGTTCCCCTTGAAGCGACTTCAGTTTCTTTGGCAGAATCAACTGATTCTGTTCCCTGTGTTGGCACGAACATGCCTCTGGACGAGAGTTTAATGTCTGGTATCATATCAGCAAAGAGATCTAGTTCAGGGTCTCTCTCTGGTCTTTTCTTGACACTAATTGTGAATTCCTCTCCAAGTTCATCATTCAAATATGTTTTCTTTATTGAGGTTTTCTGCCTGGAGGACATCTGTGCAATAGAATTTGTTTTCATATTTTCCTTTACTGACATTTTCTGCTGGTTGCAGTTATTATTCTTCCAACTTTCACAAGACATCTCCGAGTGCGTTTTCAGTGGTGTAGAAAGTTTCATGCCCTTGGATTGAGGCTTATTCTCAAAAAGAGATGCATGTGGTTTAACTGCCTGTTGTGCTGTTGAATTACACTGAGCATTTTCATCAGTTTCAAAGTCATCCCATGGTTCATTATCAACTGTAATATCCCCAAATTTGTTGTTTCCTGCAAGGATACAATCCTTTTTAGGCTCAAGCAGAATGTCATTGTCCGATTTGCTCCAATCTGGCCAATCGTCAGCGGATTTGTGCATCAGCATTGATTTGTGTGTGCTGTCAACACCCAAAATATCATTTCCGTGAATACCATTCATGGAGATTGTGGCTGCTTGTTCTTTATGCTGAGCTACAAAGTTCATAAAGAAAAAAATATTCAAGTTACTAAAATATTTAAGTTACTATATGTATCAAAACTTGGTTTTAAATTTCTGTGTTACCATGATTTAAATATTGTTACAGGTAGACATGGGTAAATTAGGCAAGCATGAGGGAAAACAAAATTAAACTACTAAAATTACTGCATCAGATGTGTGATATTAAATGTATATCTATTTTATGAAATGTATATCTTTGTTATGCATCTTATTTCCTACAAAGCTGGAAGGATTATCTTTAGAAAGTGCACTTACAGCAAATGAAAATCTTAAATTAGTATATTTCAATGTTTATAACAGAGTCAAAACCATTCCTGCAACAGATAAGGCACAAATGCTGATTTTCAGTTTTAGTGACTCTCAATGCCTTCATTGTGTGACAAATCCCAAATGTAGTAAATATTTAATTAAAATATATTCACTGAAAATTTAATCTCTCAAACAGATCATGCTCGTATGCACTCAAAAAGAATGATAGCAATCAAGGTACAGTACTATTAGCTGGGGCCAGATAGACTGACCCAGAGACCTTCTTCTTCTTTCGTGTGGCGTGCACAGCCTAACGTTGTTGGACAACTATTTGACCTTCCGTTTGCACGACGAGTTGATTGCATTAGTCGAAACAGGGCGGACAACGTGAAGGTTGCAATCTTCCACCCCGACCCAGAGACCAAGAGCAAGGGAGTCAGAGATGCCGTCACACAGCACCAGCAGAGTTAAATAATTGTACACCCTCTCTGTGTGACCACATAGACCATTTCCTTCTTTCTTCCCCATACCTCACAAAATAATCAAAAGACTTGCTATGTTAATTGCCCCTTGTGCAAGAGAACTGGGGGGTCTAAGTGGGGGAATGAGGCTAATGGGAATGTTGAGGGCCAGGAATGCTGTAGTCTAAGTAGCCTAATCCTGTATAGTATGAAAAGGCGCAGCAGGTTCAAATTTCATCATGGTAACACAGAAATTTAAATTCCAGTAATTGAATAATTAAAAAAAACTCATCTCAGTAATGCATTTCGATACCAAACAATCTAGTTTACAAGTGTCTTTCAGGAAAGGATTGTCATTGACCTAACCAAATCTGGTATCTAACAAGATTCCATACCATCTTTGGTTGACTCTTAAATGCATTTTCAATTGACAGGCAATTAATGATGGGCAATAATTGTTGGAATCGCCTGAACAAATAAAATTATTTTATGCCAAATGTTAGTGTGTGCAAAAATCTCACTTTTGCATTATCTTCCAAAAGGTTACCTTGTTTTGTCAGTATTTGAAACCTTGCGGGCTGGGAATTTTGAGTGAGGTTTGTTCTTGCTTTCTCCGTCCCACTTATGAGCATCTTCTCAGGTTCAGTGTTCTTTGAAAGCAGTTTGAAAGAACTGTTTACAGCCAAAGAACTGAGATATTCATTACTGTTCACGACATGTGCAGGAGACCCTTAAATAAATACACAAGACTGCAAATCAAAGTTCAGCCTGTGCAAGAATACTCACATCTCAATTATAAAAATGAAGACAAATCAATTAACAATTTCAAATTGCTCAAAAAAATATTTACACCCAAGAAAAATTGCACTCTTGTCAATTCTCAATACAATCTTCGGCTGAAAATCTAAAATTATAACAAACATTGCTGGAAACAGACAGCTGGTAGAAAGGGAAACAATTAACACATCTGGGATAGTAAAGGGTCCCAAAATTGAAATAATATATTAACTACCGCACTTTTCACAGATGATAAAAATGTTTCCAACATTTTCTATTTTATTACTATCTTAGGTAAACTATTTGCAAATAATTGTCATCAAGTCAGTCAGCAATTATTTTTGTCTTGCCTTCAGGGGTGATCTCAGTTGATTTGAAGTTCGGTGTGGCACGTTTGAAGATCTTTGCTCTTTCACCTCCAACTACCACCTCAGCTCCTAGAAGTGGCACCAATATTGCTAGACTTGAAAGTGTTACTGATACCAGTGTGTTACTGGTATCTCTTAGTCCTAGCAATATCTAAAAAGAGAAAATGTAATTGTGTTTTCTTATCAAACACGTCAAATGTATCAAACCTGGCAAAATTACACAGGGTGAAAATAAGCACTACATAATAAACATATACATTCCTGCTGATATTATTTTACCATAACTGATGGTTTAGATAAGTTACTAAGGCTGTCATACTCTTAAGGATATGTAAGAATATGGGTACTTTGGGAAATGGCTGATGGTGCTTTGGAAAATAGCTGACAGTGCCTGTGAGCAAGGTCGAGCTGGCGGAGGTGACAAAACACAAGGTGCAAGAGGTCCATGTGACCTAGCTGGTGCCATTGAGTGGATTTCCAGAGAAACTCCAAGTAGCTTCTGCTTCTGTGACACCTTGGTGCCATTAAGTCTAGTTTTCTACAAGAAACTCCAGGTAGTTTATGTTCTTGTGGCTTCTCTGAAGCCATCAAGTCTAGGTTCTGTTGAACAGTTGCTGAACGTAAGCCTGTGATTGGATAGAGGATTAACTGTTTACACTTAGTATCTAGGTGCTAAACATAGTTTGTACTTTGTTAATGTGTTTTCTTATCTGTAAGAAGTGATTGGCATGTAGGGGAGATGCCAACCCTAAATTTAGTTCACAGTAACATTTAACCCATTTGTCCGTAACAAATGGGGTTAAATGCATTTCTCTCCGTAACACTCACCTGGGGTTGTTGCCGGCGGCTATGCGCCTGCGCACTGGTGCAGATCAGCGGGCTGCCGGCGGGCGGGTGCGGCACATGCGCACTTGGCATGGTTGCCGGCGGGTCTGCGCCTGCGCACTGGGTGGGAGGGCCCGGTGATGGGGCTGCCGCGAGCGGCCAGCTAGCGGCAAGAAAGTGCCGCTGATCGCGCGGGCCGGCGCCGCCCGGGCTCTGGGCCGGTCGTGGCGTGGCTCGAAATCGCGCCAGGCCCGGCAACCCTCCCCCACTGCGCACGCGCGGCCACTGTGGCCCGGCAACCCTCCCCCACTGCGCAGGCGCGGTCACTAGGGCCCGGCAACCCTCCCCCACTGCGCAGGCGCGGTCACTAGGGCCCGGCAAAATGCCGCTGATCGCGCGGGCTGGCAAACCGGGGACACATGGCGCCGGCGTTCTCACGGGAGGAACACCGGCGCGGCGGTGTTCCGTAACAGCATGTTTGGCTGCCGGAACACCGTAAAAAAGTTATTTCGCCGGGATAAAATACGGCGAATCCGGGACACTTGGCATCTCTGTGTAGGGGTGGCCTCCCCGATCGTACTGAGTGTCCCCGTCTTCATTAAGGGGTATAAAAGTGTATGTATTTCGTTTGGGTGTGTCGGTTGTCTTCCTTCTGTTCTGTTTGCATGAGGCTACTGTGGGCTTGCGTGAATGGATCCAAGACCGTCCCTGCTGTGTATGCAAATAAAGAAGGGTTTGGACTTCAGTGTTCTACTCAGTTTCTTTTACTGAACCAGACTTGGGGTAAGATTAGATCCTGGCATTAACATTGGGGGCTTGTCCAGGGTCTCAACGGATTGCCGACATGAGTCTGCGGCCAAGGAGCTGAGTTGTCTCAGATCACAAGACGAGAAATAGGTACCCCGGTGTGAGTAGTTTTACTGCATTGGTTTTCCCCACTCGCTAATCCGACGACGAATCAGTCATTCGCTGACTTTGCGTGGGGTCCCGATGAGATCAATTAGGTTAGTAGTCTGGAGAACACACGGAATTGGATTGGATTGGGTACTGGTGTAGGGTTTGAGTCCCTGTAGGTTAAAGTCCCTACCGAGGAAAGGTTAGAGTCCTCAACCCATAGGGTTTGAGGCCCTTGGATTTGTGGTTAGAGACCAGGGAGGGATTCAAGTCCCCGCTTGGTATTGGGGTACCGATTGGCAGGGTACTTTCAAAGACAATACTCGGATGGTACAGTAATAAGTGGAGGGGAGGTGAGATTGGCAGAGACACATTAAAAATCGGCACTGGGATCCAGCATTAAGAGGGAATAAGTGCTGAAAACCAGGACCTTGCAGAGAAGTGGGTTAGAGTTCCAGCTTGCGAAGGGTTCGTGTCCCTGGTGGTACTGGGATCAGTACTAAGGTAAATTGGCAATATTACTGTAAAAATGAGTACTGAAGTTTATTATAAAGATGCGTCTGTAATATTCTTGGATTGTGATCTAAATTTTGATTCTAATTTTTGCTAAATTGGAAGTATTCATTTTGAATGCCTTTGCTTAATACTGTATAATGACTTACATAGAAACATAGAAACTAAGAAATTAGGTGCAGGAGTAGGCCATTCAGCCCTTCGAGCCTGCACCGCCATTCAATATGATCATGGCTGATCATCCAACTCAGTATCCCGTACCTGCCTTCTCTCCATACCCTCTGATCCCCTTAGCCACAAGGGCCACATCCAACTCACTCTTAAATATAGCCAATGAACTGGCCTCAACTACCCTCTGTGGCAGAGAGTTCCAGAGACTCACCACTCTCTGTGTGAAAAAAGTCTTTCTCATCTCGGTCTTAAAGGATTTCCCCCTTATCCTTAAGCTGTGACCCCTTGTCCTGGACTTCCCCAACATCGGGAACAATCTTCCTGCATCTAGCCTGTCCAACCCCTTAAGAATTTTGTAAGTTTCTATAAGATCCCCTCTCAATCTCCTAAATTCCAGAGAGTATAAACCGAGTCTATCCAGTCTTTCTTCATAAGACAGTCCTGACATCCCAGGAATCAGTCTGGTGAACCTTCTCTGCACTCCCTCTATGGCAATAATGTCCTTCCTCAGATTTGGAGACCAAAACTGTACGCAATACTCCAGGTGTGGTCTCACCAAGACCCTGTACAACTGAAGTAGAACCTCCCTGCTCCTGTACTCAAATCCTTTTGCTATGAAAGCTAACATACCATTCGCTTTTTTCACTGCCTGCTGCACCTGCATGCCTACTTTCAATGACTGGTGTACCATGACACCCAGGTCTCGCTGCATCTCCCCTTTTCCTAATCGGCCACCATTTAAATAATAGTCTGCTTTCCTGTTTTTGCCACCAAAGTGGATAACCTCACATTTATCCACATTATACTGCATCTGCCAAACATTTGCCCACTCACCCAGCCTATCCAAGTCACCTTGCAGTCTCCTAGCATCCTCCTCACAGCTAACACTGCCCCCCAGCTTAGTGTCATCCGCAAACTTGGAGATATTGCCTTCAATTCCCTCATCCAGATCATTAATATATATTGTAAATAGCTGGGGTCCCAGCACTAAGCCTGCGGTACCCCACTAGTCACTGCCTGCCATTGTGAAAAGGACCCGTTTACTCCTACTCTTTGCTTCCTGTTTGCCAGCCAGTTCTCTATCCACATCAATACTGAACCCCTAATACCGTATGCTTTAAGTTTGTATACTAATCTCTTATGTGGGACCTTGTCGAAAGCCTTCTGGAAGTCCAGATATACCACATCCACTGGTTCTCCCTTATCCACGCTACTAGTTACATCCTCGAAAAATTCCACAAGATTCGTCAGACATGATTTACCTTTCGTAAATCCATGCTGACTTTGTCCAATGATTTCACCACTTTCCAAATGTGCTGCTATCCCATCTATAATAACTGACTCTAGCAGTTTCCCCACTACCGATGTTAGACTAACTGGTCTGTAATTCCCCGTTTTCTCTCTCCCTCCCTTCTTAAAAAGAGGGGTTACATTTGCTACCCGCCAATCCTCAGGAACTACTCCAGAATCTAAAGAGTTTTGAAAGATTATCACTAATGCATCCACTATTTCCTGAGCTACTTCCTTAAGTACTCTGGGATGCAGCCTATCTGGCCCTGGGGATTTATCGGCCTTTAATCTATTCAATTTACCCAACACCACTTCCCGACTGACCTGGATTTCACTCAATTCCTCCTTTGACCCACAGTCCCCTGCTATTTCCGGCAGATTATTTGTCTTCCTTAGTGAAGACGGAACCAAAGTAGTTATTCAATTGGTCCGCCATATCCTTGTTCCCCATGATCAACTCACCTGTTTCTGACTGCAAGGGACCTACATTTGTTTTAACTAACCTCTTTCTCTTCACATATCTATAAAAACTTTTGCAGTCAGTTTTTATGTTCCCTGCCAGTTTTCTTTCATAATCTATTTTTCCTTTCCTAATTAAGCCCTTTGTCCTCCTCTGCTGGTCTCTGAATTTCTCCCAGTCCTCTGGTATGCTACTTTTTCTGGCTACTTTGTACGCATCATCCTTTGCTTTGATACTATCCCTGATTTCCCTTGTTATCCACGGATGCACTACCTTCCCCGATTTATTCTTTTGCCAAACTGGGGTGAACAATTTTTGTAGTTCATCCATGCAGTCTTTAAATGTCTTCCATTGTATATCCACCGTCAACCCTTTTAGAATTAATTGCCAGTCAATCTTGGCCAATTCACGTCTCATACCCTCAAAGTTACCTTTCTTTAAGTTCAGAACCATTGTTTCTGAATTAACAATGTCACTCTCCATCCTAATGAAGAACTCAACCATATTATGGTCACTCTTGCCCAAGGGGGCACGTACAACAAGACGGCTAACTACCCCTTCCTCATTACTCAAAACCCAGTCTAAAATAGCCTGCTCTCTGTATTATAGTTGTCTGTTTTCATGTATAGTGTGATTGCTGAATGTTCAGTATTGTCACAAAGATGGCGCCTGCCTGTGGCGACATTTTGCCAGCAGCTCAACAACAGAGAATTAATTATAGTTTCACTCAACACACCTGGATCAGAGAAACGACAGATATCAGCGCCATATCAGACAAGCTGCTCGTGCACTTGAAGGCACTAGCGATATTGTGATCTCCTGCAGCTCGCTCGATCGCTGGAGAACACCCGACCCGACTGAGGATCACAGGTACGGTACCAGGAAACACCGTGGAGACCTCTGGAGCCGACAAGCAGGCTCTCCCAGGAGCAACGGAGCTGCCATCTGCAAGGGAATCCCCGTTCCAGCGCAGGTTCGCAGAAACAGCAGGCACTGTAAGCACAGTACCTGGAAACAACGGAGAGGCCTCCATTGTGTCCGGAAATGTGGCCGACGGGCAGGACTTCAGGTCAGACTGAAGCGCAGGGGACTTCGACCCCCTCTCCCTACCATCCTACTGGCTAATGCACAGTCCCATGAAAATAAAGTGAAGGACTTAAGGGCAAGACTGCTTTCCCAAAGGGAGCTGAGGGAATGCTCTGTGTTCTGTTTCACAGAGACATGGCTCACCCCCAGCTCCCCAGAATCAGCATTCCAGCCTGAAAGTTTCCCCATCCACCGTATGGACAGTACACTGCCATCTGGGAAAGGGAGAGGAGGGGGCGTCTGCCTCATGGTCAACTCTGCGTGGTGCTCAGACGTGGCAGCCCTATCCAACTCCTGCTCTCCACACCTCGAACATCTGGCAGTGAAGTACGGTCGCTTCTACCTACCGAGGGAATTCACCTCCATCCTGACCGAGGTCTACATCCCACCCCAGGCAGACGTCTGTCTGGCACTGGAGGAGATGCATGCCATGGTCAACAAACACCAGACGGCTTACCCCGAGGCGTTTACCACCATAGCCAGGGACTTCAACAACTCCAACCTTAAGAAATCACTCCCTAACTTCCACCAACATGTCTCCTGCAGCACCAGAGGACCAAACACCCTCGACCACTGCTACACGACCATCAAGGATGCCTACCGCTCTATCCCTCGCCCTCACTTTGGTAAATCCGACCATACTGCAGTGCTGCTTCTTCCTGCCTACAGACAGCAATTGAAGAGCGCACCCCCAGAGGTGAGGACTGCACAGAGCTGGTCGGGGGAGGCAGAGGAACAACTTGGAGTCTGTAGACTGGGAAATGTTCAGGGACTCAGAAAACGGACCTGAATGAGTAAGCCACAGTCGTTACAGACTTCATAAAGAAATGTGTGGAGGACTGCATCCCAACAAAAACCTTCCGAGTGTTTCCTAACCAGAAGCCTTGGATGAATCATGAGATCCGCATTCTTCTGAAGACCAGATCCTGGTCATTCAGGTCTGGAGATACAGAGGTCCACAAGAAGTCCAGATACGACCTTGGTAAGGCCATCAAAAAGGCGGAAAGGGACTTCTGCTCCAAGCTGGAGGGTGAGACGGATGTTTGGCAACTGTGATAGGGAGAACACTGATGTGCCTTCCCGAGTCCCCATTCGCCGTGATGTTATTTCGGTCACAGAGACTGACATCGGAAGATCCTTCAGGGGGGTGAACCCTCAGAAAGCGCCTGGACCTGATGGTATGCCCGGCCATGTTCTAAAAACCTGTGCGGACCAACTGGCTGGAGTTTTTACAGAAACTCTAAGGTCTGAGGTTCCCACCTGCTTTAAAAGGGCATCAATAATACCGGTGCCCAAGAAGAACAAGGTGACGTGCCTCAATGACTAACGACCAGTGGCACTAACGTCGGTGGTGATGAAGTGCTTTGAGAGGTTGATTATGGGGCGTATCAACTCCTACCTCGACAAGAACCTCGAGCCACTGTAGTTTGCTTACCGCCACAACAGATCAACGATGGATGCGATCTCGCTGGCTCTCCACTCCACTTTGGACTACTTGGACAACAAAAATTCATATGTCAGGCTGTTATTCATTGACTACAGCTCGGCGTTTAATACCATCATCCCCTCCAAGCTGGTTACCAAGCTCTCAGATCTGGGTCTCTGCGCATCCCTCTGCAATCGGATCCTCGACTTACTCATCCACAGACCACAGTCTGTCCGTATTGGTGGAAATGTGTCATCCTCGATAACAATCCGCACGGGATCACCTCAAGGCTGCGTGCTCAGCCCCCTGCTGTACTCACTCTATACTCATGACTGCGAAGCTGGACATAGTGCAAACTCCATCATTAAGTTCGCCGACAACACCACTGTTGTGGGACGAATCACTGATGGTGATGAGTCAGAGTATAGAAGTGAGATCGACCGATTAACCAAATGGTGCCAGCACAACAACCTGGCTCTCAACACCAGCAAAACCAAGGAACTGATTGTGGACTTTGGAAGGGGTTGAATAGGGACCCAAATCCCGTTTACATGGTGGGAAGGGTCAAGAACTTCAAATTCCTGTGCGTGCATATTTCCGAAGATCTTTCCTGGTCCCAGCACACTGATGCAATCATAAAGAAAGCACATCAGCGCCTCTACTTCCTGAGAAAATTACGGAGAGTCGGTATGTCAAGGAGGACTCTCGAACCTCTACAGGTGCACAGTGGAGAGCACACCGACTGGATGCATCGTGGCTTGGTTCGGCAACTTGAACGTCCATGAGCAGAAAAGAATGCAGAAAGTTGTTACCACTGCCCAGTCCATCATCGGCTCTGACCTCCCCCCCATCGAAGGGATCTATCGCAGTCGCTGCCTCAAAAAGGCTGCCAACATCATCATCATCAAAGATCCTGGCCACACACTCATCTCGCCGTTGCCATCGGGAAGAAGGTACAGGAGCTTGAAATCTGGAACAGGTTCAGGAACAGCTACTTCCCCACAGCCACTAGGCTATTTCTTGCAGCAAGCAAGAATTTCATCGTCTTAACTGGGACACATGACAATAAACTCTCTTGACTATATATTATAGTTTGCTTATGTATTATAGTAACTAGTATTTGTTCTTGTATAAGTATAATTTTATCTGTGATAGTCTTATTTGTTTAAATACTGTGTGAGTTTAAATAGTTTTGCTGTTACATTGTGATTGCTGGCTGATTTCAGAAGGAAGCTGCTGTTTTGATCTGCTTTGAAACGTCGTGAACTGTGTGTGAATTGTTGCATTAGTGTGTGTGTGCGCGCGTGTGCTTGTGTGCAAGCTAAGATGGGTAATTACCTCGATACCATTGCTGATCCTAAAAGGCGATTGCAAAAAGTGTGTGCTAGGTATTCCGATGAGGCGGAACAAATGAAGCGTTTGTCTGGAGCTTTAAATAAAAAGTTAGGGTGTGAATTGTGGCCCGAAGGAGGAGTTGGAACCCTAGAGGGCGTGAAGTACATAGAGAAAATAATAAGGACTTAAGGGCCTGTCCCACTTGCGTGTCCTTGGCACGCAAAATACGCGACCTCGTGGTCACGTTGAGCTGTGACGGTCCCGCGAAGATCGCGCGCGATTTCATGCGTACGCACGGCCGTCTGGAGCGCGTGACGTCATTTGAAGATGGATGCAAAATGCTGGAGTAGCTCAGTGGGACCAGCAGCATCTGTGGAGAGAAGCAATGGGTGATGTTTCGGGTCGAGACCCTTCTTCAGTCTGAAAGAAGGGTCTTGACCCGAAACGTCATCCATTCCCTCTCTCCAGAGATGCTGCCGGTCCCGCTGAGTTATTCCAGTATTTTGTGTCTATCTTCAATTTTCTTGGCCCCGCTCTGGGAGTAGAAGTGGGGGCGGATCCGGACCGCAACGGCCGTGAGCCCCAGGCCGAGCTCGGCGTTCGTTTGCCTGCTTCTGATGTTGTTAGAGGTGAGACGTTGTGTCGCGCCAGGGTCTTGGGCCTGTCCCACTTTGGCCGTCAGTTCCGCGACAGGACGTTGTTCGCTACAAAAATTTCGGAGCCCCGCGCGATGTCGCGCACGACTACATACCCCTTCGCGATTCTCAGTGGGACCGGCCCCACGCAGCCACACGATGCTCGTGCGCCTCAACGTGCCAAGGATACACAAGTGGGACAGGCCCTTTACAATACAAATGTTGCGCTAAAGAACTTACTGGGTTATGGAGACAGTATTATCAAGAATTAAGAGAATAAAAAGTGGCCGATATGCTGGCTAATTGGCAAGAGACAGCTTTGAAATTAGCAAGACATCTCATAGATCCAGCAAGAGTGATTAAATCAATTGATAAATTAAAACGAGATTGCACCAGTGCTTATAAGGAACATAAAAGACGGGTGTCTAAGCGGACCCCGGAGGGGTTACACGAGAAAGGGAAAGAAGGACCACGTGATCCAATAGTTGGCTTTGGCTTGGAAGAGGGAGACAATGATTATTTTGAAGACCGGGATGATGTTCATATGAGGGTTAGATTACAGCCCCCACCATATTCAGATGTTGTCCTAGAAGCACCCCCTGCGTCCCCTGAATCAGATCCAGCTCCAAATTCTTTGACCCCGACAGCCCCGGAGTTAACCGACACCCCGGTTGCATTCAATCCCAGAAGTAAAACTAAGGTAAATATACCCATCACACCAGTAGTTCAGAATCCACCCCCTAAACCAAATAGAATAAGACGTGAGCCAGTCCTTGGAGAATTATCGCCTTCCCCTGGAACTGAGTATGACGATTATTCTAACCCCTGTGACAATGACACTGAGCCAGAGGCAGAGACAGACAAGATAGTTGCGTGACGATCTGCTTGCCGCCAATTCCCGTGCAGAGAAATGCCTAACCCCGCATTCAATCCAGCAAATGCAATTGGCGCTGGTAATTCACCCCAGTATTGCGCTATCTAGATTAACTGTCTGCCCACCGTTGTTGCCGAAGTAATAAAAAACAACAATATGGACTGGTCAGAGAATAGTCTGAGTCAAATGGCTCGTGCAGTTAGGTATCATTGGAAAGATACCAGGAAACCACAAAGTCAACCGCTGGCTAAAGTAAAGACTGAATATGTCATGAAAAAAGAAGTGCCGCAAGCTGTCCCAGATACTAGCAGTCACGCAGTAGAACTTCGATGTTAAGTTCCAGACTGTCGAAGAGACAGGGACACAGGTATACAGGTCACCCCAGTGGACCATATGCCCCCATCTACAGCCAACCCGATGGTCCCCCAAGGCAGCAGTTTGGATGAAGCATACCAGAGGATCATATTTGCTTTAATTGTGGCGAGGAAGGCCATTGGGGCAAGGAATGCCCGTGGCGAAGACAAGCAAGAGGGGGCTACCGACAAGAGCAAAGGGGAGATTGGCAGGGAAATCAAGGACAAGGGAGGCAGACAACCTTCTCCCAGAATAATCCGTTTTCCCACTGGCCAATTTAATGGTGAACGGGTGTATAACTGACGAGGAACCTTTTTTTTATCATTGCAAGTCGCTGGAAGAGAATGCACCTTTTTAGTGGACAGAGGCATCCATGTCATCTATTCAGTCCATTCATAATTTTCCCAAGTCTGATAAAACTCAGAGACTGTCCTACCCTTGGAATCCTTGCGGATTCCAAGGGTAGGAATGCCAATACCCCATCTCTGCCAGTTGATGTAACAGACCAAGGCAAGATAGTGCAGCATTCATTAGTCATTACCACAGGTCTGGATTGTAACCTGCTAGCTCAGGATTTGCTGTGTGCATTCCAGCTGAAAATTGAGTGTGGAGATAACGGTATAACCGTAACCCCATGGGCTCCTAAAAGACAATGTTACGTGTCAGTAACACCCCAATGGTGGTCTTTAGATCTGGAAGATGAGCCTTCACTCTATACCACACTAGCATATGACTGAAATGGCAGAGATAAAGAGCTGGAAAACTTTTTCAAGTCCCGTGATGGATCTAGATGGGATGTAACCATTTTGGCATTAGTGACCGGACCACAGGGAAGAGCAGAGTATGCTGCAATACCTCAGGAATTGTGGAGGCAGGCTTCTGAAGTCGCCCCTCATATAACAAAGAAAGTGAACTTCCCATCGCATGCAAAGAATTTAGGAATTATGGTTCAACGAGCGATCGGTATGGCAAATTCTAGCATGTCAAGAACAAGTTGTGTCATCATCTCGGGAGCGAGGTATATGAGTATGTGGGCAGAAGACCCTACTCAGGTAGGATGTGTTCAGATTGATCCCATCCAGCTGGCTCTCTAGAAAAATGTAACACTGCCTTCTATATGACGGTACCCGCTGAAACAACAAGCAATACCCAGTATTGACAAGCTAATTCAGGGATTGCTGGAGCAGGGCATTCTAGTTAAATGCCAATCATCTTGCAACACACTGATCTTTGCAATACCCAAAGCAGGGAAGCCAAATCAGTACAGATTAGTAGTTAAACCGATCTGTGAATTTCCTGCACCACAGGAGGCAAAGCAGATGAGACAGTGGCTCGGCATGGTGAACTATTGTTGACAGTGGATACCCAACATTGCTCTGGACACTAAAAAGCTGATGCCATAAAGAAGTCTCCGTTACAGGCACCAGCATTAGAAAGGCCACTCTATGATTGAGAATTCCAACTATACTGCACAATCCTTTCCGATTGTTCAACTGCAGTATTGACTCAGAAACATGGATACAAACATTGACGTGACCTATTCTTCAAAGCTTGATCCTGTAGCACAGGGACATACCATTTGTACCCAGATCTTCACTGCGATCTACAACAGCTTGCAATCAGCCGCTAATTTGAACTTGCAGCAGAACATTACGGTGTATAGCTCTCATTCAGTTGCTGCCTTGCTAGGACAACTGCAAACTCAACACCTTACCGTGGATCGCCAGAATAAATACAAGGTATACCTGTTAAATAACCCTAAATTGCAGTTCAAAAATTGTACTACCATCAATCCAGCATCCTTTCTTGCTAATCCACCCAAAGAACAGATGGAAGCAGGGCATAACTGCCTGTTTGTGATCAAGAAAGATTTGTATAAGTATGTGCTAGTAATTGTAGATGTATTAAAACCCCTGTCTCACTGTGCGAGTTGGCCCACGAGTGACCCTGAGATTTCACTCGTCGTGATCACGTAGCGGGAATGTCGGAACTCGCACGAGCAACTTATCGACTCGTGGCGCTAACGGCAGGTACTCGGGAAACTTGTTAACTCGTGAAAAAAATCAAACATGTTTGATTTTTTCCACGAGTCAAATTAACTGTTCAAGTTAAAAATGGAAACATTTAAACTCGTTGTAATAACGTAGTGGCCCGTGCGTTTATCTTAGTGTCTCGTGAGTCTACCGTGGGAACTTTAATAATCTGTTCTTTTGCTCGAGTAAAGACTGAACCAAAGATAGACACAAAATGCTGGAGTAACTCAGCGGACCAGGCAGCATCTCTGGAGAGAAGGAATGGAGTCGAGACCCTTCTTCAGACTTACCCGAAATGCCACCCATTCCTTCTCTCCAGAGATGCGGCCTGTCCTGCTGAGTTACTCCAGCATTTTGTGTCTATCTTCGGCCTTTCTGCGATGATCTGCCACTTGTCCTTTATTACTGAGGCGCCTGCCCCGTGGCTTCATATTCGTCACTCTGTCTCATGAGGACGCGGTTAAAGACCTGCCGAAGGGGCAAGTCTGGGGTGGTGGGTGGGATGTGTCCACGTGTGATGCTCCATCCACCCCCCGGGGCCGAGAGTGTGGGATTGGGAAGGAACTGCAGATGCTGGTTTACACCGGAGATAGACATACACAATGCTGGAGTAACTCCGAGGGACAGGCAGCATCTCTGGAGAGATGGGATGGGTGAGATTTCGGGTCGAGACCTTACTTCAGACTTCTCCAGAGATCCCGCTGAGTTTGCTCCAGTAGTTGGTGTCTATCCCGGTGGTGGGGAGCCGGGCTTGGCCGACCCGCTGCCTCTACAAATATGTTGTTAGTTCTGTAGTGGTATTTTAACTCGCAGACATTGACAGACACACACAAGTAAACGTACAGTCTGTGTATTTGTGGACACCACATGTATGTGTCCAACATGTATGAGGTGAGCTGGCTAATGTGTACATGATGCCCCCACTCCTGGCCAACGTCCCCGCCACTTGCTGCCTGCCCGCCCGTCCCCACCTGTTCTCATACTACTGGTACTGACAGATCCGGGCAGGGCTGCTTATGCTAGGAATTTGGTAAAGAAATGCACATGGGCCAAATATGCAGCCAATCACAATTACCCATTTCTTCACTACAAAAGCTTCATCTCATATCCCCTCTCGTTTTCTACCATGAACTTTGAAAGCGAGATCTGGCCCCGATATCCAGCGTGAACAAGCGCACGGACGAACCGCAGAATGCCTCATATTTCATTATGACACTGGACCTGTTGAGCCCATCCAGTCTATTTGTGTGTATCAAGTCACTCCTGTTAGAAACACTGTGTCACATTTCAGGAGATGTTGTCAGCTCAAGAGTTAACGGGAGACGAACTTTGTAAGCTCAAGAGTAAACGGGAGACGAACTTGGAACATCGCAGTATACCATACCCGTGGGAACTCGGTTCAAACGCTTGAACATCAACTTGGGATATCGTGCACAACCACGAGTCTCTCACTCGGGGTACCTCGTGGGTCAAGTCGCACAGTGAGACAGGGCCATTAGTAAGTGGATTGAAGCCTACCCAACACTTGACAACAAAGCCTCTACTGTTGTCAAGATGCTTATGCGAGAGATCATCCCTAGATATGGTATTCCAATTCGGCTAAGTTCTGATAATGGTCCTCATTTTATAGGACAAGTGAATAAATAATTTTGTACTCAATTGGGAATTAATCAACAGTTGCACTGTGCCTATCGACCACAGACTGCTGGACTTGTTGAACGAGCTAACCAGACCTTAAAAACGAAGCTTGCTAAATTGAAAGTTAAAACAGGGGTTAACCGGGTTAAATTACTTCCTATAGCGTTGTTTCAGATGCGTACCTCACCAGCAGGAAGAGCATGGCTGAGCCCAGCTGAAATTGTGTATGGTCGTCCACTTAGAACCTCATGGAACCAGAGTACCTCAAGAGTTGTTTATTTCCATCATATGTCATCAGATATGACTAATTATATTCTGTTATTGACCAAAGCACTAAAGGATTTGCATTCCAGGGTACGAGCAGCGTATATTGAATTACCACCTCTATCTACCTCAACTAAAGTCGGACCCTGTACTGGGTAAGGGTCTGGATGCTCGGTGGGAAGGACCTTATCAGGTTCTCCTCACAACCCCGACTGCTGCTAAAGTAGAAGGGAAAATTGCGTGGGTCGACCTTCACCATTGTAAAGTTATCAGTAACGCGCTAAGCTGCTAATTCCTTCTTTTTTTGAAGAAATGTTTTTCAGTACAAGTGTGTTGAGTACCCTGAATACACTTCTGCTGCAAGTGATGACTACAAGAGACTACACGCCCATGAAAAGTCGGGAGGTGAAGATTTCTTGGTCAACTGCCTGAGAATTTACTATGCCCATGAAAAGTCGGGAAGCAGAAACATATGGGATCATGGCATATCATCATCATCATTATTTGAATGTTGATATGTACTATTGTCATTTCATTTTTCCCTGTTTGTGAATAAGTAGTTATACTGAAATGATAAAAGAGGGGAATGATAATCTGTAAGAATATGGGTACTTTGGGAAATGGCTGATGGTGCTTTGGAAAATAGCTGACAGTGCCAGTGAGCAAGGTTGAGCTGGCAGAGGTGACAAAACACCAGGTGCAAGAGGTCCATGTGACCTAGCTGGTACCATCGAGTCTAGATTTCCAGAGAAACTCCAAATAGCTTCTGCTTTTGTGACACCTTGGTGCTATTAAGTCTAGGTTTCTGCAAGAGACTTTAGGTGGTTTCTGTTCTTGAGGCTTCTCTGAAACCATCAAGTCAATGTTCTGTTGAACAGCTGCTGAACCTAAGTCTGTGATTGGATAGAGGATTAACTGTTCACACTTGGTATCTAGGTGCTAAAAGGTTTTTGTACTGTAACAGAGTAAGTACTTGGACTTCAGCATTCTACTCAGTTTCTTTTACTGAACCAGACTAGGGGTAAGATTAGATCCGGGCATTAACATTATAATTTGTCATTCATGTAGATCAGGGTTTGGACTCATCTCTGAACCAGAAATTATGGATTCAGGTTCCACTCCAGAGGGTGGAGCACAATGTTTGCACTGTCTCCAAAGATCACAGGCTACTTTGAAAACCCACAGGGGAGTTTTGTCTAATGTCCTGACTATTTCTTTCTTAACCTGGATCATTTAGATAGTGAGCCACATTTTGCTAAGATCATTAGTTGTTCATTAATTGCATTTGCCAGATGGGTTTTGCACATCTGGTTGCTTGCAGTGGGGCAATGTGGTGCCAGAACAAGCACCAATGTATCGTTTGAACCAGATTGAAGGCACAGACTCCTGCTGGTGAAAGGCTGCATTACATAATTTAAATTAATCACAGAACCATGTGGGGCATGGTGGCCCTGACTCTGCAGCAAAATGGGTGAAATAATAGTGATGGGCAGAGACTCCAACCCCAAGCACCTTCTGATCTGGAGATTCTCCCGCCTGGATCCCCTAGGAAACTGGAGACTCCAATCACGAGCGTGAAGTCCCTTGCGCCGGGGTCCGGGGGGGGGGGGGGGGGGGGGGTGTACTACATGCATTAAAACGTATGTAGTATCGCGTGTACGCATTTGGTGATATATACACTGTGGAAATGCATGAAAATTAAATTCCACTTTTCAAAAAGGTAATTGGGCGGGAGAAAGAACATTTCAAGCGGGAGAAAATACATCTTGAGTGGGAGACACAAAGCCAGGGCGGGAGAAATTAAATCTCAAGCGGGAGAGCGGGAGATTTTGCGAAAATGGCTTTTCGGCGGGAGATCTCCCGCCGAAAGCGGGAGAGTTTGAGTCACTGGATGGGGGAATATTGACTGACCACCTCTCATAACTGACTGATCTTTAAGTAGGATGATGCATGGGGACAAATATATACATTACAGGTGCTGATTTGAGCAGAACACAAAGTGTGGTCTCTAGTGAGCAGACAGCAATGATAAGCAAGTGATCAGTAGGAGCAACTCAATATCATCTGAAAGCATGATGTCAGTGGAACACAAATTGTCAAAATGCCCAATAAATGGTGAGTTTTTTCTAATCAATGTGTATATCATACATAAAGGTATAACAGGGGATCTCTGCCATGTGGCAACCTATGCTATGTGGAAATTTGCGGGCCTGATGATCGGGTTGAAGGTGATGGAAACAGTGGTTGCTTTGTATATAACTTTCAAAATTCCAGATTCTTAAGCAATTCCTGCAGAATATAAAGTATCAAATGTGACTTCACCACTAAGTCAGGAGAGAAGTGACAAATGTAATTTTGCCATTTGCAGTTGGGGATAAACAGAATCTATGGTACATATTAAGATATCAAAACACAGAGAAAACAACATGATTAAGAGTAAACATACATTCAGGTACAGAGTTCCCAGACAGTGGTATTACAGGTAGATAGGGTAGTAAAGAAGACCTTTGGTACATTGGCCTTTATCAATCAGGGTACTGAGTATAGAAGTTGGGATTATCTTAGTTGTACAAGGCATTGGCGAGCCCACATATGGAGTATCATGTTCAGTTTTGGTCACCTAGCTATAGGAAGGATGTCACTAAGTTGGAATGAATGTAGAGAAGATTTATAAGGATGTTGCTAGGACTAGGACTCGAGGGTCAGCGTTATAGGAGGAGGTTGGGCAGCCTAGGCCTTTATTTCTGGGAGCACAAGAGGCTAAGGGGTGAGCTTATAGATATGTATTGTACCTCAGTACTCGTGACAACAATAAATGAATCTAAACTATGTTAAAATCATGAAGGGAATTGATAGGGTGAATGCATCGAGTCTTCTAGCCAGGTTAGGGCAATCAAGAACCAGAGGATAGGTTTAAGATGAGAGGCAAAAGATTTAATAGAAACCCGAAGGGCAGTATTTCAACACTGAGAATGGTGGGTACATGCAATGAGCTGTGAAAGAAAGTTGTTGAGGCATTTGAATTAAAGGGCCTGTTACTGTGCCGTCTGGCTCTAAATTGTGATAGAGTGGATGAGGGAGAACTGGTGGATGTGGTATATTTGGATTTTCAGTAGGCTTTCAAAGCTGATATTATCTGTAGGAAGCAGACAACTAATTCACGAAAATGTGCCTGAAGATTGAGGATGTGCATGGACTTGATACTTTATGAAAGTTTTCATTCCAATTCATAAATTGCCTTCTACTGTATTAAAAGTATTACAAAACTTGCAGAAGGAAATCATAATGAGAAAATGTATAACCGACCAGCACAATGTCTAAAACCAATTATCAACCATTTGCCATTCATTTTTTCTCCAGCACAAATGAATATCTTAACTTTTAACCACCTGTGGAAGAATGATGTCCTGTAGGTCTTCCAGTAAAAAAAGAGCTGCATAAGTGTTGAGGTGAGCCAACAGCACCATCCGCACGTGCTCCTCCCGTATGCTATAGAGTTTCAATAGAATAGGGATCACATGCTCTCGAAAGACATTGGGCGACAGAAGGCAATTGAATTCATCACCAGATGCATCTACAATAATGCAATTTAAATAACTTGTTACACACCTGCATTTTAAAAAACAGTCTACATTTTACACTTGGTATTCAAAAACACCCCAAAAACACATTTTGTTTTGATGAAGGTTCCTGTTCAGCAAGATGTGTGAATGCTGTTCAGATGTTAAGCTAGCATTTTGTAACATCATACAAGCAATTACTGCACATTTTCCCTCACATGTGCAGATCACATTAACATTTCTTGGTTTTGGCAATAATGAACACCATGGTCATCAAAAAGCTGCACTAAGAATTTGCAGGTCCAATTTATTGCAACCTGATACTCCAAAAGTATGCACTAACCCTAATCAAAGTTACCATCCTTTTTGTAGATAGTTAATCACTTTGAACACATACTAACAAGGAACTTAAATCACTTCCTTTAGAATGCTTATAGCTAGCCAATAGCTTGAGAGCTTCATCCATTAATGTAGAAGTGAATTTCAACCAAAACCACTGTTCAATGCATATTTTCCATCAATACAAAATGTTAGTACAGCTTCTAAAATTTGATAAAATATTTTCTCTTTCTAGGCAATTAATAACAGGTACTATATAACCTTTGAAAGTTCATTTAATGAGACTGTAGGGGGCTGCTTTAAAAGTTAACCTTTAATCCTGTGCTCTGAACCAAGGTCAGCTGGAAGGAAAATTCCCAATGTAGGAAATACATAGCCAGTCAAATCAGCTACTAAAAAACGACAAGAATGTTGTTTTCCAGATGTTAGTCCACCGTATTGGCCCTTTACAACATGGTACTGTTCATTTTCCCCACCAATGCAAATCACATTAAAAATATTAGTATTAATTGGTTTCACTAAATGGAACAGTCCATGAAGTACAAAACCCAAAGGGTGTTGATGCATTATATAAAATTCAGAAAGATATCAAAGTTATGTACATATGTTTTGTGTGATTATGCAACTTTAGACCGGAAGACAAGTATTGAACATACCTGTCTTTGGCCTGAGTAGATGAGGAAGAAAGTTTTTGATCGCCACTGGTTCTGCGAACACCAGTGGAGTTAGCAATTGTGGCACTAGACGAGAGGCCATAAGACTTTCAGGCAAGGCCTGGACTCGATCCAAGAGGAACCTGTTATAAACAACAGCAAAGCAATATAACATGTTCCTCATGCTCAAACATTAGCTTCAAGGCAATTATGACAATGGGATTGATGCAGCTGCAGGTGAAATCCTTCACAAAGCACATTTCATTGAAAATTGAGTGGTGCATGAAATCTTGCCAAGTCTAATGTCAGGAGGAAATTTCATTCCCGCAGCTCGAGTGAGAAACTTGGGCAATTTCAATCCAATTTCCTGAGTGTATAATACATAGCGGCAGCTTTGCCCACATACAGCATTATTTAAAATAAAAGCTAAATTGGCTAACATAAAGCCGCAGAATAGAAATTTTAAAAAGTCACGATGGTGACAGTGAACCTTCATGTCACCCAAACCGTGCAATGATTAAAGTAATGTTAATTTTAGGCGTTCCATTCATAGTCATTTTTCTGATCAGTCGCATTGGGTTTGTCCCAAACTCAGGCAGATATAAAGGTGAAAAGCAAAAACGCAATCTTTGTCCCATTTGTGGCATCAAGATTTCTATCTATCAAAAGAGATGAACGATTTCCCCAAGTTATGATTAATTGTACATGAGAAATACGTATGTACTATCTCTAATAAAGAAATTGAAAGCTGTAGAAGAGCTGTAGATTGAAACTATTTTAGTGTATGTGATTTTTTGCTGATAGACTCATGCAACCCAAACACAGGATGGTTAAAAGATAAATTCCTTTCTAAATTCAAAGATTTGTTTAGATGCCATGTTCTACAATCAACTACCAGCAACGTAATTTTAATATTCACTACGTTGTCAATATTATAAACAACAAGATAATACAAGGACGACACGGTGGCGCAACGGTATAAGTTCCTGCCTTGCAGCATCCGAGACCCGGGTTCAATCCCGACTACGGGTGCTGTCCGTACGGAATTTGTACATTCTCCCTGTGACAAATGAGTTTTCTCCGAGATCTTTGGTTTCCTCCCACACTCCAAAGACGTACAGGTTTGTAGGTTAATTGGCTTGGTATAAATGTAAATTGTCCCTAGTGTGTGCAGGATAGCGTTAATGTAGGGGGATCACTGGTCGGTGCGGATTTGGTGGGTCGAAGGGCCCGTTTCCGCACTGCATCTCTAAACTAAACTAAGAACAGGTTATTGAGGTTACCGTGGAAGCAGAGTGCATAAATGCACTGCTCAGACTGTGAACACTTGTGGAGTCAGTGAGGAATTGCAGTGGCTGTTGGGATAATACAAAACATTCCCATGCCGAACATAAATATCACCAATAATTTGTCCTGGTTTAATTAAATTTTCGCTATGGCCAAGAAAGTACATCAACAGCTCCACTTCCTCAGAAGTCTAAGGAAATTCGGCAAGTCTCAGACAACTCTTACCAATTTCTACAGATGGACTGTAAAAAAGCATTGCGCCTGGATGCATCATAATTTGGTTTGGCTACTACTTTGCCCAAGACTGCAAAAAGTTGCAGAGTATTGTAAATGCAAAATAGACCAGTACACTAACCTGCTCCTCCTCCCCACACCCAATCAATCTACCCTCCACACTGCCCTGGAAAAACCAACATAATCAAGGACCAGTTACACCAGGGTCATTCACTTTTCTCCCCTCTCCCGTTGACAATAAAATACAAAAGATTAAAAGAATGTACCACCAGATTCAGAAAGAGATTCGTCCCCATTGTTCAAATATTGAATGGATCTCTAGTAAAATAAGGTTGTAATCCCAATTTCACAACCCATCTCATTGCAGCCTTTGCACATTTTCTTTATTATCTGCACTTTCTCTGGAGCCATAACACTATAACTCTAGATTCTTCACTGATTATTTTTCTCTTTGCACTTCCTGTTGTATTAGTGTATGGCTTGATTGTACCCTTGTATAGTACAATTTGACTGGATTGCACACAATTTTTCCCCCACAGTATATCAGTACACAGGATAATAATAAGCCAATACCAATAACTGGTATCTAATGTAGCTGCTAAACAACAACAGAAATGTGAAACTTATGATTTTTATGTTTCTTTTTTAAACAGTGTTCATGACGAAATAGAATACCTACTTGAAAAACTCATTCTTTTCTTCCTCTGTTTTCAGTGTCAAACTTTGTAAAAAATTTACAACGTCCAAGAAGTCATTCCTGTTGATTATATGAGGGGCAGCATTTATTAGCCAAAAAAGTGTGAACTAATTGAATGTTTGTCTATAAAATGCTCTTGAAGAGATCAATTTTTCATCTACATTCACCATTATTTAACATGCAACTAATTAACTTTTGAGTCCAATTATAAAATGGGCCATCACATAAAATATATCTTTGCACATATTGTACAGGACTGAGAATAAATATTCTCCCATTTTACAAAGTGAAATGCATTCACCTGCAAACATATTCTGTTTTCATTAATTGGTCGATACAGGTGGTCATTTCAAGTGTGTATTTTGGAAATATTCAGTCACATCACAGATAATCATTACAACTATTTGTCTAAATTTGAATGTCCAATTCTTCACTCTACTGAGTGCAATTATTAAGAAACCT
Organism: Okamejei kenojei; assembly: GCA_035221665.1. Lineage (NCBI taxonomy): Eukaryota > Metazoa > Chordata > Chondrichthyes > Rajiformes > Rajidae > Okamejei > Okamejei kenojei. Next base: position 23,413,185 of record CM069140.1, on the reverse strand, counting down.
ACTTACATGTTAAAGTGATAGAAATCAGAAATGTATTCACTCAGTCATAAGCAGTGTGCATATTCTTAAGTCTACTCCACAGCCATCTCAAATTTGCCAAAAATAGAAAAAAAAAGTAAAAATACGCTGAACAAATGAAACTTGTATTATCTGTGATGCCACTACACACAGTGTTCAATCATAATTGTAAACTTTGTGCATTCTTTATGACATGGTTATTGTGTTCTTCTCTAAATATGTGTAATAATATTTTTATTAAAAGGAATCCATCATAACAACGGTATAACAACTTTTCAAATACACAACCAACTTATTTCAATAAGTATACGAATGTTACGAATAGTTCTTATAAACTTCTTTTTTTTAAAGTAGAAAAAGAAAAGAATAGATTTTAATCAATAAGAATGGTGATTAAATAATAATTTTGATTATAAAGAAAGAGAAAAGAGAGAAGAATATATATATATATATATATATATATATATATATATATATATATATTCGTGTTATATGTATTTAATTAAAATAAAGTATTATATAGAAAAAAATAGAGATTATAGTATACATCTTAATAGTGAATAACACAATTTCAAATTGAGATATCAATGGAGACATGTATACAAATCAAAAAGAAAAACAGAGAGTTATTTTCATCTAATCCTGCCGGGTACCCATTGAGTTGTGATGCCAAGAACAGCTACCCCTTCAAATATTCTGTATATGGAGACCATATCTGTTCAGTTCTTCTCTAAATATGGCAGTTAAATTACACCATCTGAATGGTAAGTAAATAATTATATTTTGCCATTTTACAACCAATAGGTTTATAGGATTTTATAGCACAAGATGTTGTTAACTGTGCATACTTTGATTTCTGCAAATATACAGTCGCTGCACAATAATGGACATGTACCGGCTTATGATTGAACTTCACAATTGGATTTCATGTAACACAAGTTATTTTCTAATTATTTTTTGCTTAATTTAACAAATAAATTATTTAATGCTCGGCAACATTGTACACAAGTACTCTAAGAATGTTTCTACTTACCTGAAAAATTCATGAGATAATAAGCTATGTAAAGATGGCCGTTGCATAGGGTCTGGGTTAAGAAGAGTAGCATTTAAGGTTTCCTGGAATTTTGCTAGTACATGTTCTGGAACTTGAGAACAAACAAATTAACCCTGAACCATCACCGAGTACAGAAATGTCTCTGCCCTGTAATACACAAAGGTTAATAGAAAGAATTTCCCAAACTTAAAATAGAATTGTGAAACAGTGAATTGTCATAAATGGATATTTTGCATTAAAGAACATTGGCAGTTTAGTTTTTACATTCTCAGACAAAGCAAATGATTTAACATAAAATCTAAATGCTGGATAAGGTATTTTGATACTGCATTTGGACAAGTTTCATCCAATTCCATAAAATGTCAGTATTTAATGTCATGATCAGTTAATGTGTTACTCAATATTTATCTTGTAATGATCAACTAAAATTACTAATTGCATCATTATATCATTACCTTCTTTGATATTTCTGCACATATATTAGCTGAAATGTGTGTAACTTTACAATACTGACATTTCAAAAATATATAATTTTGGTTGGGACATACACAGAACATGAAAACGTCCATATACATATTTAGGTAATTCTTCTCCCAGGTCCTTTTATTGCTGCTTACACAACTGACCAGGAATGTTCTTTATTGAATCATCAATCATAGTATTTTACAGTGTAGGAGCCAAACATTCTGTTTATAATTACAGTATGTTCCCATTGAAAAAGCTAATGTTTCACTGTCCCTGGCTCTTGAGAGTTTTGCACTCATTTTCTTTTCAACCAAGTATCCAACAAGGAGACTAACTTCCCACAGTCAAATTATTTGATCATTTCATAATTCACCTTCTACAATGGTACCCAAGTTAACTAACCCACAGCATTGGTTCATATCATTACTGATCCTGAAGTCATAACATACAGGTAAATAACCCCACCATATTTACATAAAATAAGACTATCATTTGGCCCATGTGCTGCAATGCATAGGCCTTGACAATGCGTCTTGAAGGCCGAGCTAGAAGTCAGTGTACATAAATGAATGTCCACAGTTCAGCATTCCAATCCTCACTAGATTCCTCAGAATCTGGTTAACTTCATTTGGAACATATTTTCTCAATCGATTTGCCATAGTGAAGTGTCCCACTGAAAGAAACCTTTCCACTTCACTAAGTTATTCAGTTCCCCATATTTAAAATCCAACGTCATCATCGACTATTTATTGCAAATTGATCCAAAGCATCTCATGAATGATACTATACAAATGCAAGTTCATATGATTATATTAGAGGCACTTTGTTAAATCACTGCCTAAATCCAGTTTATTCTGCAGAGTATTGCTTTTAAGTTCTCTTTGCCAGGATGCTTCCGTTTTTGACAATGGATATAATACGTGTATAAACAACCAAATGATTTAAAATATAACTTTCCTGAAATAATTACAAAAAAAGTGACAAAAACATCAACAATAAAAGTGAAACAATTAAAATAACTACTTGGAATAAATTAATTTGCTTGTACTGATGAGTTAAAGAGTGTTTCACTGACAGTAGATAGTAATTAGGAACATTGTGTATGGTCACTGAAATATCCAGCATGAAAATCCTTACCCATTTCATTAAGCAAAGGAAGAAATTTTGCAATCATCGTCCCAAATGAGTAACCATCTCGTGCATGTCCATGCGATTCAGGAAGAAACTGAAAACCTGAGGACTAAATTGGATAAGGTCGGTTTGCAAAGGGCCTTATTGTGTCCTATACCTTGCACAACTAAAATAGGTGACATCACTCAAGTACTTCACATGGCAATATTCACGAGTTGCACAAATTGTTTTCCTGAAGCCCCAAATAACTAACCCTGAAGAAATGTTATATGGCAAATATCTGCAATGTTGCAATGAAGAAAAACAACAGACTTGTTTTGAACAACAACAAACTTGGTCCCAAGCTAAAATCACCGCTTTCTCTATAAATGCTTCCCAACCTGCTGAAATCTGGAAATTTCTGCTTGTGTTTTAGACTAGTGGTGAATACACAAGTTTATTCTTTATTAGATGAGGCAAAATACTGATTAGGTTGCTGAACAGCCACTCGAGAGTCGTAGTAACTGATGAGAAAGATAGTTTAAATCCAGCTATAATACCTGCAGAATTTATACCTATGCATTTCCAGATTATTTAAAGTTTATTAAAAAAAAGCATTGGAATATTTGAAACAATCCTGCAAGAAATCCAACAGAAAATGGAGGAAACATTCTTCAATCTGAAATGTAATCTGTTTTTCATTCCAAGATGGCATCCGGGTGTTTCCAGCATTTTCTGTTTTATACCCTTCTTATCTGTATTCTACACTATAGACAGACCTGTTCCTCTGGAGCAATGCCACTCAAATCTCTCAATGACTTGATACTCGACAGGAACTGCAAGAAAAAACAGAATATAGATTTTTTTTTTAAATCGCAAAATTAAATAACTCAAATGGACTCTGCAAACTATGATTCATTCTACTCCATAAAGAATTTGCAGAAGCCAAGTGGAAATTTTACAAAGGAAAGAAGATTAAGCTCAACAACCTCACCTGAGATGATGCTTGAGAGAAATGACACATCATCTCCATTCCTCCCAGCTTCCAGTGACCATCCTCGCTCACAAACACAGAAGAAACACATATATTATTGTGGCTCAGTTTACCCTGTAATACAAAAGAACAAAGTGCCCGCACACATTTTAGCCACGATAAAAAGATCCATGACATTAACTGAAATGTCCTTCTCTGCAACGATAAAAAGATTTTCAGTGACGGGGAACAACACTGTAACAAAATTTTGCAAGATACACTCTACACTCCGTCCTTTATGTCTCTGTGCACCCCTCCCTTTACAAATTGCTGATGATGATCGTTTGAGGCTTTTAATAAAACTCCGAAAAGCAAAACTCTTAACCAACAACAATCCCACATCAAAACATGCATAGTAAAAAATATGAGGCATCAGGTTTACATTTGCCTAGATCCATGGTACTGCAATTGTCACAGGATAGGGTGACAAGCATTGGGGAATTCAGCAAACACTCATAGTAAAGAGCATTAGTCCCAAACAAACAATAATTCAGAGAAAGGGTTCACAATACATTGAGAACAATAGTTCACAAGTAACTATGCCACTACAAGAATCTGTAATGCACAAAGAAGGTGAAAAGCAAAAGGCTCAACACAGTACTTGCACCACAAGTACTACAACTACTGGCCATGAAGTAGTATAAATTGAATCTAGCAGACAATAAATGGAGAAGGTGGGACAGTGCACTGTCAGAGAATGGCTCAAATATACAATACCAAATGACAATAAAAGAATCTGAATCTGAATCTCAAATATACAAGACCTGTTGCTTAAAGTGACTACTGAACTGCCCAAGCCAAGTACAGATGGAGTTTGATGTGTTGAGGGACAAATGCATTACTGAACGGAGGGTCTTCAAAATTTTAAAGAACGTATAGGGAATTCACAATAATTATGGATTTCATAATGTCAGGCCCATACAGTACAGCCAGAGTGCAGCAAACAGCAAATTTGAAGTCTTGAAATCGATTCTGAAGAGGGAAATCAGAAGGTTTTACTTCAAAAGGAACAGTAGAAAAGAAGTCCAGAGTCTCCTGGAAATGGAAAATGAATTGCAAGACATACAAAAAACAAAAGCAAAGATGAGGGCCTTTAGAAATAACTAAAGCGGAAAATTGTTACAATGAGTTCATTGTATCCAGTAACATGCCAAATACAACATATAGCTGTGATTACTGTAACAGCTAGAATTGCTAGCCCGAGGCCAAGTTTTGTGCAAACAATACAGGGTTAGACACAATGTATTAACTCATTGTAGAATTTTACATGTGCAAACACTTGTGGGCCTGTCCCACATAGGCGATTTTTTTTGTGCGACTACAGGCAACTTCTGCGAAATTTTCAAAATTGAAAGTTTTTGGCGACTGTGACTGTGGTGACAATTCTTGCTGTCGTAAGTTGTCATAGGTGGTGTTGTAGGTTGTCGCCAGGTGTCGTAGGTGAATTCCATTAAAACTGCTCCCTGGCAGTCGCCTAAAGAGTCGCCTCGGTGGGACAGGCCCATTATGGGCCTGTGCCACTTAGGTGACTTTTTAGGCGACTGCAGGAGACTATAAAGTGGCCACATGTTCGCGTGTGGTTGCCGGGAAGTCGCCTTCATGGTCGTGAGGAGTTCCCGCATTCTGGGAACTAGTCGCGGCCTCATTGTTGTCGCCGCAAATTTTTCACCGTTGAAAAATTAGCGGCTACCAGAATGATGCCACCATGGAAAATAGCAAGAATTCTCGTGCCGTAGATGGGTCGCCAGGAGGTCCTAGTGGGTTGCCAGGAGGTTGAAGGTTCTCGTAGGTTCTCGTAGGTTGTAGCCAGTGCTGACCGGTGAATTTCATTGGCTCATTGGGGAAAAAAATGTAAGCAGTAGTTTTCAGAACCAAGGATAACCAACCGGTAATGTTAAATCTCTTCCTCAATAGCAAGAATGTCCTTCCTCAAATTAGGGGCCAAAAACTGCACACAATACTCCAGGTGTGGTCTCACTAGGGCTCTGTACAACTGCAGAAGGACCTCTTTGCTCCTATATTCGATTCCTCTTGTTATAAAGGCCAACATGCCATTCGCTTTCTTCACTGCCTGCTGTACCTGCATGCTTACTTTCATAGACTGATGTACAAGGACCTCCAGATCCCGTTGTACTTCACCTTTTCCCAACTTGACGCCATTAGATAGATGTGGCTAGTAGTGGGATCCTGTTGGAGGTGGCGAAAATGTCAGAGGATTATGTATCCTAAAGAATGAGGACATCTCCGATGACCTGGTATGGAACACCTCATCCTGGGTGCAGTTGCGGCGTAGACAGAGGATTTGGGAGTTGGGGATAGAGTCTTTACAGGAAGCATTACTCATTAATTCGACAATTCATTGTCCGACACTGACATTATTCCAAAAATAATAATTTCGTATTATATTCCAATGGTTCAGCCAAGAGTCAGTGGACAATATATATCAGTGATGGTGAAAGATATTTTTTTGGAATAATATATGATGATGATTTGGCTAACTATTCCCACTCTTCACTCCATGTTCCGTCAAGATTCCTTTATTATGGTAGTGTGATCTGAAATCATTTGCCCAGGTTAAAAGAACAAACTTCCCTCTACCAACCTTGTCATAAATTCACAAATGATCATCTAAGGTTATAGCCAGTGAGTGTCAGGTAAAGTTTTAAAATTATTTTTCGATGCCTCCCTCATACACAACACTTTGCAGGAGGCAGTGTGAACTGGACCCAAATGTAAATGTTTGGTCTCTGTTGTGCATCCGCTCTGAGGCAAATTTCTATTAATGTCTACAAGCTTTCTACAATCTCATCCTAATGTTGCTCAAACAGAAAAATAAAACAACTGCATGAGTGCCTTTAAAAATCAACACTCTCCTGATATCGTCTTTGGGAGAGTGTGTTTTGGAAATATGGTTATATGGTTATATGTATTACCAAATTAGATAGCATTATATAGCATTGGAAATACATAGCATTACCAACTAGATGCTTGTCTGTGAACAGTTGAGAAAGCAGCAACATTTCAAATGTGGTTAAAAGACTTCAGATGTGCCTACAGGGTTGCCATGCGATTCTGGAAAGCATGACGACACTCTTCAGCAAGAATATTTTTATACAATATCAGATACCTGCCATTTTCGGACATAAGTCAGTTACCTGATTGTAAAATTCGATAATCTGACATGTATAAAGTGTTACAGATTGTGTGAGATTAACAAGAATTGACTGTACTTTTAAAGAAGAAGTGGCAAATATTAGAATTTACACAACAATTGAGTGTATGCTGTGATTGTGATTTTCAGTACATTACTATACGAGACACTGCAATTAGTTAAGAGCTTACTGCCTTCAACAAGGAATACGATTTTGGTAGCTCTCCATCTGCTATCCACCTTTGTAAACAGCAACTCTAAAGGTACCTACTTTTGTACAAGGCATCATTTGCCCTTTGCATTTTCTCCTTTTTACTATCTCGCTGGAGTCTGTCCTTCACATGAGCTTAACGGGAAATGGAATGCTATTCAGTAACATTGGGCCAAATCTGATGCACATTCAATCCACATCTGCATGTGCTATTCATTTAGTGGCAATAATCAGGAGCAGGAAGAGCTTTGAGACCGGTCGCGGCATACACAAGATCAACTAATTCAAGATGTCAAGGACGAATAACTCATGTTGGATTGTATAATACAGTATCTGTATATACAGGCTATTTAATACGAAGGGATTGAAAATATGGCACTAGCAGAAGCAAAAGGATTTATTTGCAAGAAAATATTGCTTATAATATGAGTGGTTGCAGCATCAAAATTTAAAAAAAAGATTGAGCACTGTGAAAATGGGATAGAATATTTCTGGTTAAATATCAAGACATTCTAAATGAAGCTGCAAAGTGGATGAGGGAAGAAAGTCTTCCATAAAGGACCGAAATATCAGAGAGAAGGAGAATCTCCCTCTAAACCAAAGGTGAATTTACAGTGTGATTCTATGCAGCTTAACAACAGTAGCATAGTGAACAAAACAGCAAAGCAACTGGAAAGGTAAGTTAATCAGTAAAAAAATGATGAATGTAGGTTGTACAACAGAAGGAATTTGACAACTTTTAGAGTTTCTCCTATAGTTTTTACAGTTTTAAGTTCCTCTCAAATTCTTGTATTGCCACTATTTATGTGTTGTGGCTTCTGTCGTGTCAGCCATTTCTTTATCTTTCTATTATAATTTCTCCTGCACACCCCAAATACGTACTTTTATGACAGATGTGTAGAAATTCTTACACTTTCTTTGTAAATATTTCTTGTTAGTTTTGCCCACATTCTCAATTCCGTGTAATTTTTTAGACATGTTTGGCAATCTCCAATGCTTTCCCAAATTTTCAACATTACTATATATTTGGCAATATGTTTAATCCAATGGTTTCTCATTTTATTATTTCATCCTTGTGGAATAGTTTTTCTACAGAGTTAAGTCTCTCCATGCATTGCATATTCTGTGATAATTATTTATTTTATTGTTGCAACTAACAGCAAGTCATTACATTTACATTTTCCAGTGTACCCTAGCTGGTTTTAAGGATTGTATGTGTTGAACTTAGGGCAGCATGATGGTGCAGCGGTAGAGTTGCTGCCTTACAGCGAATGCAGCGCCGGAGACCCGGGTTCCATCCCGACTACAGGTGCTGTCAATACGGAGTTTGTACGTTCTCCCCATGACTTGCGTGGGTTTTCTCCGAGATCTTCGGCTTCCTCCCACACCCCAAAGAGGATAATTGGCTTGGTAAATGTAAAAATTGTCCCTAGTGTGGTGTAGGATAGTGTTAATATGCAGGGATCGCTTGTCGGTGTGTATCTCTAAACTAAAATAAATTCAAGTGCGTCAATTCTAAACTGAATACAAATTCCTGTAATACAATCATTTCCCACCAGATAATCTATTACTGTGAGGTTGCTAATCAAAGCCTTCTCTTACACAAGTCACAATCTAAAGTGCTCAATAACCTGCTCGGTTTAATGAAATAATGCTCCAAGAAATTATCCAAAATTCATTACGTGAACGGGCTCTCCAAACTACATTTACCAATTTAATCTTTACAATTTGCAAGAAAAGCAAATTACTCTGATAATTCAAACCATCTCTTCTTATTCTTTAATCAAGCTATTCAATGCTGAAGCTCCTTTTAGGGAGCCATTAACTAATCTCAGTAGTTTTCGTCACTTTCTATGTCTTGCTTCCACTCAAGATGAATCTATTTCCTGACCTACATGACCAGTAAACACCATTCTATATTACAAACAAAGATGTCTTAGCACAAACATTGTTGCATTCAACAACTGCTTTCCTCTTGATCTTTCTCATACTTACCCTGTCATGCAGGAAGATAAGGGCTTGGAGAATGTCAAAAATTCCAGCACAGATCTCATCTGCTGAGACATCTTCCAGGACCATATGCAATGGCTGCACACGCTCAGTAACGAGGTGGATTCCATCAACTTCAACGGTACTCGATAAGAACCTCAGCAGGCATGGGTGACGCAAGGTTTTGAGGTGCTGAAACAATGTTCATGATAAGTGTTAAAGAAAGAACTGCAGATGCTGGAGAATCGAGGGTACACAAAAGGCTGGAGAAACTCAGCGGGTGCAGCAGCATCTAAGGAGTGAAGGAGATAGGCAACGTTTCGGGTCGAGACCCTTCTTCAGACTGAGTTTCTCCAGCCTTTTGTGTACCTTCATGATAAGTCCCATTTTTAATACATCTCACAAGCAGTTAGCTCAATTTACTTGCATAATAAGCGAGTTCGGTATTCCGATAAACACAAGGAATCATGGAATTCGTCAAAGGTCATTCGGGAAAAAAAAGCGAACACAGCGCTATATAAACTGTGTATAAATTGTTAACTGTTCTACCAATTAATTCATCTAGAATTCTGTCAACTCAATAGCTTCCTTTCTTGTTCTGCTGTTCACACACTACTTACAATAGTCCCAATTCTAGTTCAGTTCATTAATCTGCAATTATGAGATATTCAAAAAGTTACAGAACTTATTATTTTAATTTAATCCTTAATGTGTTTGCTGCTGGAATAAGAAAATATTACTTGTGTTTGAAACATTTTCTTATCTTTATTCATAATTTATCTGTAAAAATATATTTATTCTGAGGCAGGCAGCGACTGTATCAGCGTGATGTGGGCTGATGCTTTACCTACAGGCGGTGTGAATGTACCGTTAAGGCAGGGGTCGGCAACCTAATGCTCGCAGGCGTATTTTTTTAGTGACTAGAATGTTGTTCTTGCCTTCAGTGGGACCATGCCCAGAGTTGTCTCAGTGCTCGGGCAAGGCAGTTCTCCGGGACGGTTTAAACTGGGATTGTTTTACATTGTGAAGTTCACTGTGCCCGAGTTATTGATCAGAATGAACACCCGCTCCTGTGGACACGTCTCACTGTGGAGTCCGTCACAGACGGATTCCACTGCCTGTTGGTCAATAATTGGATCGATCTCCTGAACCAGTGGCTGCGAATCTACCAGCGTGTTTTCTTTCCAAACTGAACTCACCATGGAATGAATCCATTAACAGAGTCACTCTGCTGCCGGATTCTAAGTTGTCCGTGCCTTCCCTCTGGAACCCTCCTCGTCCCCATCAGATGCCGCGTTCCCAGAGCCCTGGTTAAATTCCTACGGGCAGGATTAACAAAAAGAAAGGACCATTCCGCCCATTGTAGCGGGTGGCTGTTCGTGAGGAGTGTGAGTGAGAGAGTGGAGGAGTGTGGGGCGACATTTAATTTCCAGCGACATGTCAATGAAGGACCCACAACGGTTGACACTGCAATAGCAGTAGAGAGAGAGGGAGAGCCTGTTTCAACAGTTTGTTTATTTTCAGCTGAGTTAAGAAAACACACAAAGCGACCTGAATGATCGCTGCTGTCCTACATACTGCCATTGATAAAGTTACATTACTATACCGCAAGTAGTGAACAAATCCAAATATATCACAGAAAACTGTAAAAGTTTGTTTGCCAAAGTTCCTACTAGGCACTCCAATAACTGCAATGAGCATATAACTGTTATACCAGTGTCTCAAACTAACTGCTATGTTCACTAGACATAATATTGCTTAAAGCTGGCATAACAGTTATACGCTCCGAAGCATAAAGCAATAAAACAGCGAAGCACAAAGCAATAAAACCAACAAAATCATCGTCGTTTTGTACAAATGAACCATAAATACACCTAGTTAATAGGTTTGAAAGCAGTATTTTCTTACCTCAAAGCAGCAAAACTGGAAAATACGAATGAAACGCAGGTCTTTATATACACAGCCGCTCAGCTGGCGAGAATGTTTATTACGAATGACCTGTGACCTGGGCATGCGCAGTTGAAATATTGAACTTGCATATTAAAAAAGCAGTTCGGAAAAAAGTCAAACAGGCCCTTCAGCCCACCGTGTCAATTTTACCAAGCCAATTAACCTACAAACCACGCAGGTCACGGGTTGAATATATAAACACCGTACAGACTGCACCTGTGGTCAGGATTGAATCCGGGTGTCTGGCAACTCTACTGCTGCCCAATGATAAAATGATAAAAAGTTGCAAAATGTGAAGCTTGAGGATAGAAAAGTTATAAATTGTGAAGCTGGAGAAAGGAATGTAGGTCCCCGCGCCCTCCCTGCAAATAGTCTGAAAAAGGATCCTGATCTGAAGGGCCACCTATCCATGTTGTTGATGTTGTTGTTGTGGTGCTTTATTTTTATAGCATAGGCCGTCCCTTCCTCTCAAAGTGAAGAAATTACATGATGAAAAAGAAAATAATGCAAAGAAATATGAAGGAAATATATTTTGCTATGAATATGATCAGAACCAACTGCAAGAAGCCATTGTTCAACCAGCTGTATTCAGTGTTACATATAACTATTCCTGCAAAACTTAGCTCTTCTATCACCGATTGACCATTTTAAACTGCTCAACTCAGGGGAAGGTTAACAAAGGCCAACTTGGCAAACACTCCAAGCACAGCATGTTATTTGCAGCAACACATCTAATGGTGCTTTGGCTGTCGCAAAATAAATGGACACTGTTGTAACTACTCAAGCTGGAATTTACACATCTTTCATATACCACTATTCATAAGCCCAAGACACTTCTTAAATATTTTGTCTTCCAGCACCACTTTTGGCAAAACTATAGGCATAAATCAATTTTTATCTGGTGGGCAATAGCCAAGTGAAACAAAGAATTCCAGGTGATGGTTAATACAAAAAAAAGACAAATTGTGCTGGAGAAACTCAGCGGGTCAGGTAGTATCTCTGTAGAAAATGGATAGATGACCTTGGGACCCTTCTTCAGACTGATTCAGTTTGTAATTACGCCAGCAGTGTGTGCAGTTTCACCTTAAAACTAGGCACCGATGCCGCTGGTCTGCACCAGCAAGCCCTTCTTCAGCAGCTGCTGCATGGTCCGGTTGACATGGCTGTTCTGGCAACTCAATGTTGTGGCCCCTTGCCGGCACCGCTTTCTTCAGGCCGCCACTGCCGTCGACAGGACACGCTCGGTCACCATGGCAAGGGGAGTTAAAATGTCTAGCAACCGGAAGATCCAGCAGTCCTTGGCAGACCAAGCGCAAATATTCCGCAAAACGGTTGCTTAGTGTACGCTTGATCTCGCCGCCGATGTAAAGGAAGCCACATCGGGAGCACCGAATGCAATAGACATAGTTGGAAGAGATTCACGTGAACTTCTGTCCCATCTAGAAGGGCTGCTGGGGTCCCTGGATAGAAGTGAGAGAAGAGTTTAGGGACTGAAGCGTTGCGTCTTCTGTGCTTGCAGGGGAAATTGCCTGGGGTAGGGTGGATTGGGTAGGGATGAACCATTGAATTATGGAGGGAATAGTCTCCAAAGAAAGAAGAAAGGAGTAGTGACAGGAAGATGTGATTGATGGTGGGTTCACATTGAAAGTTGGGAAAATGTCAGAGAATGATGTGTTGCGTGTGGAGGCTGGTGAGGTGAAAGGTGAGGGCCTGGGAAACTCTATCCTTATTCAGTCTGTGGGAGAGCTAGACCAGAACTGTGGGACACAGAGGAGATAGGGGTGAGGGTCCTACCTATCTATCTGTCTATCTATCTAACACCCATCTAATGGGACCAAGGGATATGGGGAGAAAGCAGGAACGGGGTACTGATTTTGGATGATCAGCCATGATCATATTGAATGGCAGTGCTGGCTCGAAGGGCCAAATGGCCTACTCCTGCACCTATTTTCTGTGCTTCTATAATGGGGGAGGGGGGGGAGACACATTTGCTGAAAAAAGGACATCACGGCTGTCCTAATGGAAAACCTGATCATGGGAACAGATGCAGCTGCGATGGAGAAAGTGAGAGCTAGGGATTAAGCCCTTGCAATGAACAAGATGAGAGGTGGTGTAGTCAGTGGGTATGTATCAGACCTCAATAATCTTCAGTGTGCCGACCGGAAACATCATCTGCCCATCCCATCCACAGATGTTGCCTGACCCGCTGTGTTTCTCCAGCACTTTCTGCTTTGCTTGAAATTCCAGCATCTAGTTTCTTGTCTCTCCTTTACATTGTGCCTGTACCTCACCATATATGTGCACAAGAAGAAAGGCAATTAATGGTAGGTCCCTTAACCCCATTGACAATAGACAATAGACAATAGGTGCAGGGGGAGGCCATTCGGCCCTTCGAGCCAGCACCGCCATTCAATGAGATCATGGCTGATCATCCACAATCAGTACCCCATTCCTGCCTTCTCTCCATATCCCTCAACTCCACTATCCCTAAGAGCTCTATCTAACTCTCTCTTGAAAGCATCCAGAGAACCAGCTGCCACTGCCCTCTGAGGCAGAGAATTCCACACATTCACAACTCTCAGTGTGAAAAAGTTTTTCCTCATCTCCGTTCTAAATGGCTTACCACTAATTCTTAAACTATGGCCTCTGGTTCTGGACTCCCCCAACATTGGGAACATGTTTCCTGTCTCTAGCGTGTCCAAACCCTTAATAATCATATATGTTTTAATAAGAGTATACAAGCCCAGCTGCTCCAATCTAGCAACATATGACAGTCCCGCCATCCCGGGAATTAACCTTGTGAACCTACACTACACTTCCTCAATAGCAAGAATGTCCTTCCTCAAGTTTGGAGACCAAAACTGCACACAATACTACAGGTGTGGTCTCACTAGGATCCTGTACAACTGCAGGGTGACCTCTTTGCCCCTACAATCAACTCCTCTTGTTATGAAGGCCAACAACCCATTCGCTTTCTTCACTGCCTGCTATACCTGCATGCCTACTTTAATTGACTGATGAACAAGGACCCCCAGATCCCGTTGTACTTCCCCTTTTCCCAACTTTACACCATTTAGATAATAATCTGCCTTCCTGTTTTTGCATCCAAAGTGGATAACCTCACATTTATCCACATTAAACTGCATCTGCCATGCATCTGCCCACTCACCCAACCTGTCCAAGTCACCCTGCATCCTCATAGTATCCTCCTCACAGTTCACATTGCCACCCAGCTTTGATATTTGCTAATGTTAATTTTAATCCCCTCATCCAAATCATATATATATATTGTAAATTATATTATTTGATGTGCAAAGAAATCTTGGGTTTGAAGTCTGTAGTTTCCTTAAAGTGATGATTCAAGTAGATCAAGCAGTGGTAACGTGGTAAAGAAGGCATTGGATATGCTTGCCTTCTTTGATCAAGGCATTGAGTATAAGAGTCATGATGCAGCTTTGTAATGCTTTGGTTAGGCCGTGTTTGCAGCATTGCCTGCGGTTCTTGTCACCCATTGCAGGAGGTATGAGGAAGCTTTGGAGAGGGTGCAGAAGAGGTTTACCAGAATTCTACCTGCATTAACTGTAGAGAGGTTGTACAAACTTGGATTGTTTTTTTCAGGAACATTCAGAGATTGAAAGGACACCTGATAGAAGTATATAAAATTATTCGAGTGATAGATAGGACAGTCAGAATCTTTTCCCCCCGGGATTGAAATGTCAAGGACTAGTGAGCATAGCATTAAGGTTAGAAGTGCAAATGAAAGGTGTGGGTTAATTTTTTGTTTTTGCACATTGTGGTGAGTTCCTGGACTGTGCTGCCAGGAGTGGTAGTGGTGGCAGATCCAATAGTGGCATTTTAGAAACTCACATGGATATGTAAGGAATATGTAAGGAATGGAGGGATATCAGGCAGAGGAGATACAAACTGCTGTAGTAACTCAGCGGGTTGGACAGATTCTCTGAAAAACTGGATGGGTGACGTTTTGGATTAGGATCCTTTTTCAGACTCAGAAGGGTTTGACCCGAAACGTCACCTATTCGTGTTCTCCAAGGATGCTGCCTGACCCAGAGTTACTCCAGCACTTTGTGCATTTTTCTTTTAATCGTAAACCAGCACCTGCTGTTCCATGTTTCTACCTGTGCTGTACTGTTTGCTGTTTTGACAATAAACTCAAATCGAAGCTGCTCGACTGACTCCTGGCGACTGCAGCCGAGCTTCCCACCGTCAACACAAGCACCGGCCCTGTGTGATCGAGCTTCCAACCAGGGCTCGGAATCCCACCGAGCTCGCCTCTCCTTGCACCGGCCCGGCCCGGCCCGGCCTCGGCACTGCTCACCTTGGCGGCCTTGTTGACGGCTTCCTCGTTGCCCCGCTGGTACACGAACACCGACACCAGTTGTCCCTCCTCCAGCGTCGCCCGGTAAACGCTGAGACCACCGGGCAGGGTGACAGGCGGCCCGTCCGTGCGGCAGCTCCTCGCCGCGCTGCTCTCCGCCCCCATGGCCGGACAGGCAGCCTCCCGACCCACCCCGGGAGTTGCTGCTAATCTAATCTCACCCGTCGGCGCCTTCTCCACTCCGGTCACGAAACAATAATGCCGGGCATCCGGCTAACCCGGAAACACACGCGGCGCCCCGACAACTGGCCGCAGGGAGACGTCCGCGATCAGCTCGGCCCGGCCCGGTCCGGCCCGGCCCGGCCCGGTCTAGCTCGGCCCGGTCTAGCTCGGCCCGGCCCGGCCCGGCCCATACCAGCTCCGCCCGGCCCAGACCAGCTCGGCCCGGCCCGGCCCGGTCTAGCTCAGCTCGGCCCGGCCCAGTCAAGCTCGGCCCGGTCTAGCTCGGCCCAGACCAGCTCGGCCCAGACCAGCTCGGCCCGGCCCAGACCAGCTCGGCCCGGCCCAGACCAGCTCGGCCCGGCCCAGACCAGCTCGGCCCGGCCCAGTCCAGCTCGGCCCGGCCCCCCCGTTTAGACCAGCTCGGCTCGGCCCAGACCAGCTCGGCCCGGCCCGGTCTAGCTTGGCCCGGCCCAGACCAGCTCGGCCCGGTCTAGCTCGGCCCGGCCCGGCCCAGACCAGCTCGGCCCGGCCCGGTCTAGCTTGGCCCGGCCCAGACCAGCTCGGCCCGGCCCGGCCCCGTTTAGCTCAGCCCGGCCCGGCCCAGACCAGCTCGGCCCGGCCCGGTCTAGCTTGGCCCGGCCCAGTCAAACTCGGCCCAGTCTAGCTCGGCCCAGACCAGCTCGGCCCGGCCCGGCCCAATCTAGCTCAGCCCAGTCCAGCTCGGCCCGGCCCGGTCCAGCTCAGCCCGGCCCAGACCAGCTCGGCCCGGCCCGGTCCAAAGCAAAGATCCTATAGCGATAGGATCTCAAAGATCATGGGGCTCCACACAGTCCAGCTCAGCCCCGCCCGGACGAGATCGGTCCGGCTCGGCTCGGATCAGCCCGGCCCTGTCTAGCTCAGCCCGGCCCGGATCAGATCAGCCCGGCCCGGCCCTGTCTAGCTCAGCCCAGCCCGGCTCGGCTCGACTCGGATCAGCCCGGCCCTCTCTAGCTCAGCCCGGTCCGGCTCGGCTCGGATCAGCCCGGCCCTGTCTAGCTCAGCCCGGCCCGGATCAGATCAGCTAGGATCGGCTCGGATCGGATCGGATCAGCTCGGTACCGGCGCCTGTCATTGGAGCATCGCCTCAACTGGAGTGGCGGAGGCCTGGTTACAACTCCCTCAAAGGACCAAGGTCTGAAACTGAGACTCAGGAGACTGCAGACGCTGGAATATTGGACAAAACACAAAGTGCTGGAGGATCTCAGCGATCAGATCAAGCAGCATCTGCGGAGGGAATGGACCGACAAAGTTTCGGGTCGGGACCCCATCTAAAACTAATTGTTTGATCTCACACCAAGGGCCAGCGTAAAAAATAAATGCGTTTTTGTCATTTCCATTCGTAAGAGACACAAGAAAGCGGAGTCTGAAGAAGAGTCCAGACCCGAAACTTCGCCTGTCAATTCCCTCCATAGATGTTCCTGACCCAATGAGTTCCTCTAGCACTCTGTGGTTTGCGTTTTTTACTCTTTTTGGGTCATTGACATACAGTTTGGAAACAGGCCTTTTGACCCACCAAATCCACATAGACCGTCAACCACCCGAATATACTAATCCTATATTCGTCCTATTTTTAATTCTACCCACATTCACATTGTGAGGGATAAAGTGATAAAACCCCTCCGGGAGAGGATTCTAACACAGTTGTGATGGACTGATCCGGACTGATAGCATTGTATAGCGGCAGGCAGGGATGAGGGATGCGGCCATAAAAAGAGACTAGCTTTTTAATTAAAATACAAGTAACTGGGCCAGGTCAATAGCAACTGAGCATGCTTAATGAAATAAATGAATATTACTTACACGCCCCTGGTTGAGAAACTGCTTGTTACCATGCACATGTAAGAACATGCGATGTATGATGTGGGGGGTACTGGGGGGACGTACCTATAGACTGTGCACCTCAGTGCTCTGATTGGGAAGAGCCAGAAGGGGAGGTTAAATGTAGAATTGTGTGTATAAAGGGGCTATTACTTTCCTGTCTTCGGTGTGTCTCAACTTGGAGAGGCACCCGAATCTGCAGACTCGCAAATAAAGCATTTCTTGTTTCCACGATTTAGTCTCTTGAGTAGTGATTGTGAGCACACACTATATCTCACAAGCTGGGGGCTCGTCCGCGATCGCCACTCCGGCCGCTCGGCAGAGGCACGGAAGGAAGGGAAGGTGCACCCTGCTGATTTCAGCAGTCTCTGATTTCCTTGCTTGCCATCAGTGGTTTCAGCGAGTGATATCCGGACATGAGACTCAGGAAACAAGAGGGAATCCGGAGTAAGGAAGGGACGGTTGAGCGATTCTTGTGCACAGGACCCGGGTAAGAAAACTGACTATTAAGTATTGCCCGGGCGACCGAGGGTCTGTCGGACGGGAATAGTCCGATAAGACAATGGATAACCGGAACGGGAAAAGTAAGAGTCCGGGGGGAAAAACAGAAAGGCTCAATGGTGAAGAGCCACACATTCCGCCTGATAGTCCATTGGGGCGAATGTGGCAATCTTGGGGAGAAGGAAGCCCCGGGGGTAAAGATAAGGAGACTATGATTAAGTTCTGTTATTTTGATTAACCAAAGGAACCAATAAGGGGGAGTTCAGTCTGGTAGCCACGACTGGGCTCTGATGAGGATTGGGCACTTTGGATGCTGTACAGAATATTCAGAGTATCACTCAAACATTGCAAAAATCTAAGGAAAATCACAGTGCCAAATGTTTTGAGTACGAAAAGTTTAAAACTAAAGGAAGAGCAGCATATGAAAGAAATATTGAGTTGTTTCACACAATCTATAGAAGAAACTCATATACAGATTGGTCAGGTACATGAGGAGTTAGTGCAAAATATTGTAGAATAGCAGAAAGTAAAGTAGCAATAAGAATTATATAAATGTTAATTTTGAAACTAATCTGTATAGGAAATTGCATAATTTCATTGAAGTAAGAATGGAATGAATGTGATTTGTGTGTAAAAACCGGTTTTGAATGAATGAGGAATGATGATATATGTGATAAGTTTGTTGTAGGCCACATGCTGTAAGGGTAGGTGTGTGTGTTCCTTTAAGAAATTGTAAGCAATGGGGGAGGTTACGAACAGCTGTAAGGTAACGATTAACGCTTTGTTTCATCACAGCTTAAAAGAGGAAAGTTGGAAAATGTAGGTTGCTTGGTTCTGCTGATGTTTCTATAGATTTCTTTTCAGTAAAGTTAATTTGGAAAATTGTTCCTAGTACTAGGAATTGGAAATTTAAAAATAGTGGTGAGAATGGATTGAAATAATTGGAAATAAGTTAATTGCTGAAACATGACCAGCTTTTGTGGTTTGTTTAGATAAACATTCTGGTTGCAGAAGGGTAATGATTGTTTGCTGAGATTTTCAGAAACAGTTGTGAGGAAGTGGCCCAAAGAAGGCACTTTCAAGATAAATGTGTGACAAGATGGAAGTGTTAATTATGGATTATATGCCACAGATAAATTGGAAAGGTGGGAAAAGAGGAGAGGAAAGGAATTAGATGTACTTAGGCAATTTAGAGAGAAAGGAAGGAGAGGCAGTGAGGTAACAGAAGTAGGAAACGACAGGTGTGAAAGTAACAAATCAGGAGGAGTCAGTGGAAGATTTTAAAAGGAAGGTGAATAAATTTGCAAAGGATGATAGACTGAGAAGTAAGAAATTGAGTTTAGAATGAGAAATAAGGCATATCAAAAAGGATTAAAGTGGGAAGCAGAGGGATAAATTGATGAGTGCTTTAAAAAGATAAGAGCAGGCCAGACACAGATTATCCTTTGGGGCACCTATAAACTGAGAGGGCTAAAAAATACCTTACCCAATATTCCTGATGGGGCAGGAAATGGATTATGGCTTTGGAGGAGGAGAACGTGGGACGATTATTGGCTATGGGAGATTTGAAGGCACTGTTGGTAAAAGTGATAGGAACCACTAAACTGATGCAAATGTAGCTTGAAGAGTTCAAAAAGAAAGAGCGTGAAAAAGGAAAGACAATGTTGTCAGCAACAACAGACCTGGTTGAAAAGTCTGAAATAAGTGATGCACCGACACACAGTGAGTCCTATGACAGAGCCAAACAGGGGCCAGAGATTCCATGCCAATAATAAATGTATTTGGGAGAGTATTTCCTCAAATGCCCTATCAGGAGTGAAATGCATCTGGATATAAGCCCAGACAGGACTGGGGTCCCCAAGGGAGGGAGGGATCTCAAGGAGGTCAAGAAAGGCTAGTAAGGAGATAGGTAATGGATAAGGTGTGTTGGGGATGTGAACAGGCATGGTAATCAGGAAATAATAATTATTATATTAAGATAGTGGTGAACATAGCTAAGAAGAGGTATTAAATACACCTAGGCTAGGATGTGGCAGGGTTTTAAATACTAGCCCCATGTTTTTAATCAGATGTTGTAGGCAGATTTGGAAGGTGTTGATATAGTATGTGGATGATTTGTTGGTTTGTTCCACAAGTGAGAAGCAATGTGAGAGAGACATTGTAATTATCTTGGAAAAGATGGCATAGGAGGTCATAATGTATCAAGGAAGAAGTTGTTGTTTTGTCAGCAGCAGGTAGAATATTTTGGATGAGTAATATCTAAAGAAGTAAAAGCTATAGCGCAGGATCAAATTGAAGCGATAATTGAAGTTCCCTAACCTCAGACAGTGGAACAGATGATGATGATCTTGGGAATGGCAGGATAAGGAAAATAATGAAGGAAGAAGGACACACAAGTCTGAGAAATGTTTTACAGTCAGAGCCTTTGAATGAAGGGGACATAAAGGTTTTGCTTGTGGATGTTTCTTGTTAAAGGGATCATAATAGCAAGTATGCAGGGATCATAATAGCAAGTATGCATTCATCCTGATGCAAGTGATGCATCAGGATGAATTAGACTTTAAGGTAATCAAATTGGAAGCTTGCCTGCAATCTTGCTTAGCTTAGTTGGCAGAAATTAAGGCTTTAAGAGCAGCATATGTACATGGAGTCTGGCACATGTTTGGAGCAGTAGGGAAACAGAAAGGCTTTGAGAAAAGCAACGGAGACCCCATGCAAAGTTAGCAGTATCCCCCTATGAAATGTTGCTGGGTTACCTTATTTGGGAAAGATAGAAGGAATACCCACCATAGAGGGCAGTGATGTATTCTTAAGGAACTATTTACTGGCAGTATCTCGTTCTCTTACAGAATTAAAAGCTAAAGGATTATTGGCTCAAAGCCCACCACTTGACTTTCCAATACATGCTGTAAAGGCCGGCGACTGGGTACTGGTCAAGAATTGGAAAGAGGAGAAACTCCAGCCCCGGTGGAACGGCCCATACCTAGTATTACTGACAACCGAGACAGCAGTACGAACAAAAAAAAAGGGTGGACCCACGCGACTCAACTTAAAGGGCCCGTTGACCCACCCGCTCCGGATAAAAAAGAACAGTGGATGGTGAAGCCAGGAAACAAGCCCCTAGCATTAACCTTTAGTAAGAAAAAATGTATAAAACGAACAGTATGAAAGGAGCAGTCGTGCTATTGCTTACTCTGCAGGTAATCATTGTAAAAGTGTTAATAACTGTGATAAATGCTACCATCCTATCAGATATGGAGGGCGGACGACCAGATCATTTACCTACCATTCCATGTGAACGATGCTTGCTATAACCTAAGGACTAGAACTATTTGTGAGAACGGGGGAAAGAAGTATTATGTGGTAGAGAATAAGGGATATGTAGGAAGGTTTGGGTACGTTACCTGCCCAAAGGGGGAGAAATGGGTTTGCATGACTAGGACAGGACAGTTAGGTATCCCTTCCCATGCCTTAAGAGAAACATTAGACAAAATTAAGGAAGAAGTAATAAAAAGGTTAACAAAAGCAATAGTCACCAAGCCTCCCACTTCCCCACCTACTCAGCCCCAATTGCACCAAACAAAGTATGAAGAAATAAAGAGGCAGATTGAGATCCCCGAAGGAGGGAAAAACCTGTTTGTGGACTTGGCCCTCCGGATAGCTGGAACCCTGAATGTGACTAACTGTTGGCGGACCACTGATGAGCTCACGTTGGCCATGGAGAGGATCCATCGTTGAAGTATGGGACCTGATGGAGTGGAACCTGACAGTTGGACAAGACCGAGGTCCCCAGGCAATGGTCCTGACAGACACTCCGGTTGGGATTGAGTGTATCGCTAGGCCCTGGGCAAGGGATGCCGTCCTAGTAGGCAGCAGCCCCTGCCAGCGCATCGTCACCCAGTGGCCGAATCAGTCCCAAGTGTGGTGGCCAGAGGAGCCTAAATGGTATCCAACTAAGAAAGATGGAAGAAACTGCACTATCTGGATGAAGACTGATGGAATGGAATCAACTGGACTATGGAACTGCACCGGGAACAACCCTTATCAAGGAATCCCGGTGTTGCGAGATATATGGGACAATGTTACCTCTACTGGACCGGCCCCTGAAGGACTGTTATGGATATGCGGACACAAGGCATATTCGGTGTTGCCAGGAAATTGGAGCGGGACTTGCTTTATTGGACTGGTGCAACCGGGATTTTTCCTGTTAAACACCGAAGAGGGGCGATCGCTAGGAACACCCGTATTTGACGACCTATATCGGAAGAAGAGGAAAATGGACATCGGAGACTGGGGAGATGATGAATGGCCACCCGCAAGAATCATCTCATACTATGGACCAGCCACTTGCGCACAGGACAGATCCTGGGGCTACTGAACCCTGGTATACATGTTAAACCGGATCATAAGACTCCAGGCAGTACTGGAAGTAATTACTGGCAAAGCAGCAGACACAGATGAGAGCAGCAATATACCAGAACCGGTTGGCACTAGATTACCACCTGGCAGAAGAAGGAGGGGTATGCGGAAAAGTCAACCTCTCTAATTGCTGCCTAAACATCGATGACAACGGACAGGCAGTGATGGACATATCAGAAGGAATCCGTAAATTGGCACATGTTCCAATACAAAAGTGGAATTCGATTATGGGTACCCGATGGTGGGATTCCATCCTCGGAGGAACATGGTGGAGAACGGTGGGACTCGTGTTTCTATGTGCATTGGCTGGGCTGATCTTGATCCCCTGTTGTATCCCTTGTTTTAGGGAACTTATTACAAGGAGTGTAAGTCAGATGTAGGCTGTAGTAGTGCCTATGGGAGAAAAAGGGGCAATACAGAAAATAATGATAATGCGACCAGGGAAGGTCCAGGATCCACACGAAGAGGAGATTAGGAGAATGTTACTTCAATTAGAACTGAAGGAGCTTGAAATTGAGGTTTAATGAATAGATGCGTAGCAAAAGAAAAAGGGAGGATTGTGAGGGATAAAGTGATTAAACCCCCACTGTTGTAAAATTCCGGGATAGGATTCTAACACAGTTGTGAATGAGGTAACCAGCATCGTCCTTGAGCAGGACTAATAGCATTGTATAGCGACAGGCAGGGATGAGGGATGCGGCCATAATCACCAGAGACGAGCCTTTTAATTAAAATACAAGTAACTGGGCCAGGTCAATAGCAACTGAGCATGCTTAATGAAATAAATGAATATTACTTACACGCCCCTGGTTGAGAAACTGCTCATTACCATGCACATGTAAGAACATGCGATGTATGATGTGGGGGGTACTGGGGGGACGTACCTATAGACTGTGCACCACAGTGCTCTGATTGGGAAGGGCCAGAAGGGGAGGTTAAATGTAGAATTGTGTGTATAAAGGGGCTATACTTTCCTGACTTCGGTGTGTCTCAACTTGGAGAGGCACCCGATTCTGCAGACTCGCAAATAAAGCATTTCTTGTTTCCACGATTTAGTCTCTGAGTAGTGATTGTGAGCACACACTATGTCTCACAACATCTACACTCCCCAGATTTCCCCTTTCCATTTCCGGCTGCATGTCATCTCAACTCCTATCACCACATCGACCTGTCTGTTTCCCCTTCTTCACTGCCACCATGAGGCCAAACACAAACTAGAGCAGCTCCTCCGATTTCAACTGGGTAGCCCCAGCCCAAATATATGAACATTGGTTTCACGCATCCTGCATTCTTTGCGCTCTCCTCCTTAGTTCCAGGACCTCTTACTCTTTGTTCAACTTTTACATATCTCCTTCCACCCCAAATAGCTGGACTCATCATGCCTGGTAGCACCCATTCATCACCCACATATCTGCGGCTCTTCTTGGTTTAATCATCTTATCCCCTCCCACACCTGATTTCATCTGCTCATCACCCCCTCCTTACCACCTAACAACTACCAGCCTCTGACTTTACCATTCCCCCTCACAACTACAGCTGTCCAACAAACTCCCTAACCATGATCTGGATCCACCTATCACCTTTCAGCCTCTGTCTCTATCTTATTCCTCACAATTCTACCTGTCCATCACTGCCCCCCCCTCCCCCCAACCTGATTCCACATATCACCTTACTGCTTCCTTTCTTATCTGTTATTTTGTTTATCATTTAACAAGGAATCAGACCCTTCAGCCCATTATCCAACAAACACCCATTTACTTTTTTATTCTCCCTGTAATCCCATCAATTCCCCCCCGCCCCCATATTCTACTACCTATGTACCAGGGGTAACACAGTAGCACCAGCTCCAGTTCAATTAATGGGGAAAAAGGGGAAAAGTGTTAAATAATTGAGAATATCCAAAAGGGCCATTTCCATCGGTAAAGATGTGGGAGAAAAGAACATTCAACTGGTACAATTGGAATTTAGAGGCAGGTAAATTGATCTGTTACTTCAATTTAATAAAATAATAACAAGAAAAAGTGAAAGGTAGAAAAAACTGATAATCATTGCTCAGTTAGGTGGCAACATTCCAGTTGTATATCTATATTGAGTTGGACCTGGTTCTTATTATCAGTAATTGCATCTTGTAAGTTTGCTTGACAAAGTAGTTTTGCACATCAACTCGAAGTACTGGTAATACTGCAGGTATTTACTTTACCTGACTGGTTAGAGACATCTTGATTTTAGAAATATAAAAAGTTCTTCCATGATTGAAATAAAAATACCAGTTACATATAATTATTATAAAATTTTAAGTCCAAGAGCAAAAAACATTAAATCATTCTGAGATGCATGTGTTCCTTTATCCAATCATCTTCATAATTCTAGCTCAGATTCATCTGGAGAATACACTATTTCCCATATATGAAATATACCTATACGAAATATTGGAAGTATCAGTTATTAGTTTAGAGAAACAGCATGGAAACAGGTCCTTTGACCCACCAAATCCATGCTGGCCATCGGTCACCCATTCGCACAAGTTCTATGCTATCACACTTTTACATCCACTCCCTACACACCAGGGCAAGTTTTACAGAGGCCGATTAATTTACAAACCTGCACATCTTTGGGATGTGGGAGGAAACGAGAGCACCCGGAGGAAACCCATATAATCACAGGCAAATGTGCAAACTCCACACAGGCAGCACCCCAAATCAGGATCGAGCCTGGGTCTCTGGCACTGAGAGGCAGCAGCTCTACCAGCTGCACCATTGTGCCACCCATATTCAGGGTGTCACCATTAATATGGTGACACAGTGTTGATATTAACAGATGAAAGTGAAAGTATTTCTATGCAAAATTGTAGGTATGACTGATGGAAACGTTCAATAACCGTGCTCAAGGACAGTTTACAATTACATTAATTGAAAACAGACAAATCTTGGTCAAAACACATCACATCAGTTGCGTAGCTTGTTCCTTGATGCATCAGAATCTAAATCTAGAATAGTTTTCAAGATTTTAATTTTAATTGTTAATTTTGACATTTTAATATGTGGACCTTTCTGAAACCACATATTAAAATGTCAAATAATATCAATAAATAACAGGGAACATTTGTAAATTTTTATGTCTTGATTGATACATTTTATTAACCCAAATATAGTACATATCTTGATACAAAATTGTATTTTTAAACACACAGCGTCAACTATGACTGTGGTTGCATATAAAGGTAATGCTTGCATCATTCACATTTGGTGATACAAATAAATATTTTTAAATAAAGTAGTCCAAGAGTGTGTTAATACCGGAACAGAGGTAAATCTTTACAGGTGGATTTTTCCATTTTAGTGTTGGTCTTAAAGAGGTTACAAATAACTAAATATCACAACTATGCTCTGGATAATACTTTATATAAAGGCAATGTCACAGAGGGTGAAATAGTATCAAAATTGTTATTAAACAGAGGCTTATTTACAGGTGAATATTCTATGTAGTGTTGAATAAAAACTTATTAGAAAAAAATATTGGATGCTGCCTTTATATTTGAGCTTGCAAAAAAGCTGTGAGCGAAATCAATTTTGTCATTTATAAAGTGGCATTAAAGTGAGTATGACTATTTACGTAATTTCCACCCATTATTGATGTATGTCAATTTTCTCTATAGATTTTAATTTGTTTTGTTTCAGCAACATCAAAAGGTTTATTTTACAAACGCAAAATACTGCGAAATTTGGAAATCTGTAATGAAAGCAGTAGAGGCTGGGACTGCAGCATCCCTGGAGCAAAATAAAAGTTAAGTTTCAGGTAAACGAAACGAAGGCAGAAGTTATAAATGAATCAAGAAGCACAAAATGTCGGAGGGAGAGTAACAAGAGGTGTATAATCGGGGTGGGGGATTTAACGTTTAAAGGGGTGATTAAACAAGAATCTTGGTGCAACCTAAGCGAAACCTAATGGACAAAGCCGAGGATGAGTCAAGAGGAAATGTAAATAGGAAATTGCACTTCAAATGTTGCATCGCTGATATTTCTAAGTGATAACGGATTATGCTGCGCGACCTACCCAGTAATTCTAGCTTTATCGTTTTTTTTTAAATTTAAATTTCAAATATTGCAATGTTTTCCGTGCACAAAATGGAAGTGTCAGCACGCCACCTGTTCGGATCCGTGATAAACAGTTGGCTTGGTGCTGAGTCTGCAGCTCTCTCGGTGTGTTTACGCAGACTGAGGGTTTCATCACAAAGTCTGGGTGAGCGGAGAGGGGAGAGAGAGAGAGGATGAGCCGAGCGCGCGCGCACACATACACTCTCCGAGAGCCGGGCTTGGGACCTTGGGCGTTGGGCGCGCGCACACCCCCCAGAATCCCCCCGCGCCCACCCCCCAGAGCCGGGCGCGCGCACTCACACTCTCCAGACTCCAGTGAGCGGGGACCGGGCGCGCGCACACCCCCCAGAGCCGGGCGCGCGCGCGCGCGATGCGGAGCGTTGACGTCTGGGCGGCGAGGTGAGCAGCAACAGGTCAGCCGGCAACACTCCAGGTAAACCCACCCACCCACCTACTTACCTACCGGCCGCTCACCGCTGTCAGGCACCCTGCGTGTGACCTGCTCCCACTGTGCGTGGCTGTCATTTCTATTTTAGGTCCAAAAGGGGCGGGGGAGATGATGATGATGATGGTGGTGGTTGTTGTTGGACCTAAATTTAGCCCTGGCGTTGGGGAGGCCTCGCTTCATGGTTGAGAACGGTTTGGGCATTTTAACAGCAGTGTGAAGCCGGTGGTCTCACGCGTGTATGGGAAGCCAGGCCGCTAACAGCTCGGCTGCACCTGACGCCGCTCCATATTTTCCGTTTAATGGCAATTTGCCTTCATGTTTTTGTACCTGTATGTTATTCATATAATTTGTACATTTCAACCACAAAATTGTGATGATTGAACTTTTATATTAGTTTGTGGTTGGTCCTATAATTGTTGATGCATCAGGAAACAACTCTAATCTTATGACCCTTTGCTTATGACTACCTAGACCCCCTTTTTTCAAATAAGCATAAGAAAACAAAACGTAAATCTAAATAAATATAAAATAGAATACAGGAAATACTCAGCAGGTCCGGCAAAGAAGCTTCGGTTTAAACCAGTATATGTATTTCCTTCCTACGGCATTTGCAGAGTGTCGGTTAACATTTCAGGTCAATTACCTTTCATCAGGACTGGGAAAAGGGGAACATCAGTTTAAAGTTGCAAAGAAAGAGGGAGGGACAAGCATAACAGAAAGGACCGTTTCTTATGGGTTTGAGACCATGAACGTTTGAATGTCGCAATCAGTGGTGGTTAATGACTGGTGAAGGCATTACCAATTTTTACCACTTTGGTTATTTCAGTGAAATAAACTATATGCACCCAACTTGACATGCCTCTCTTCCAATTCTACTATTTTGAGCAGGGACTGTGGTTCAAATCTCCGCAGTGAAGTCAGCTCCCACCTAATTCTTGCCCTGAGCAATGTGCAGTACCGTACTAATCGCCAATCTTTGGCATCTGGTTCAGCTGTGCACTCAAATCACTAAGATGTAAAACAGTTTATTACTTGGGTATCGGACATCAATAATAAATAAGGGTTTTTATTAATGCTGTTAATTTTTTAATTAAAATGCAAAAGCTATCACTTTAAAAAAAATCCCATGTAGTTGTATCTGTTTTTTTAATGAATTGAACAACAAGTAGGTTTACCAGCCAGATTCACCTAAAAAGACTTGCAAGCTCGGGGTCCAAGTCCATAGCTCTGTAAAAGTGACAACATGGATGACTAGAGTTTGATTAGAGAGCTCTTTGTTGAATGGTCCTCCCCCATCTCTTCTTCCTATGGTTCAGATAAGAACAATAATTATGCCTACATGATGTGCAAGATGCAGGAGATATGGTGATCACCTCTGCAGCAAGCGATTTTGCAAAAGACCATGGTGCTCTGCTGAACCACATAGTATGTAACTGCATAATTTGGCTAACTAGCATGATGAAATGAAGCATGTTAGATATTTTTGCAGATTAATAATATGATTTCTGTGGGAGCAGAATAATAAAATAGTAATGTATCCAAGTTTGTTGATGATACAAAGATTAGAAAAATGGGCTACAAGGAGATGTTTCAGTATTTTACTCAATAGGAAACTAAAGGATAATCAGTAACTTTAACACGTGAACAGGCATATTTGTGTATAAAATAATTTATGTTATGCAAAATTGCATTTTTAATACAAGTGGTAGCTTTATCAATAGAGACAGTCGCTTAAAGCTTTTGCAAGAAAGCACAAAGCAGAGACATGTTGCATGACATATAACAGTTCAGGTCTTGTGCCCTTTAACAGATACTTGGGTTGTGGACTGTTTCTCTAGATCTGGAACTACACCAGTTCCAATATTGGGTGCCTCCCTCATACATGACTTCAACATCTGGCATGAAGTTTACCAAGTCATCAAAATCTTCTGCACTGCCTATTGCTACTCTGAAGCAGGGTTTCATTCTCACCATGCTTCTAGTTCTAAGTAGCAACTATTTGGCAAGAGTGTGCCTGTCTTCTTTTGGCTTCCTCCATTTTACATGTCAGGCTTCCATGTTTTGTGAATAACATCTGGCTGTTCATCTGTTTACATTGAAACAATCTTTATGATCCTGTCGTATACCTTTTACAATTCCCATCTTCTGGATTATAACTACCTCCAAGTATGTTTGTGCCATTTTTCAGGTCTGCTATGATAAAATGCATGTCATAGAAACCTAGAATGTGAAAGCTTTCCACCTTCAAAGAGCGTAGCTTCAGTGCAGTCAGTATTTTGATCAAGGTTCCTGGACCTGAAATGCTAACTGCATCTCTTGATACCGATGCTGCTTTACCTGTTGAGTACTCACACCATTTTGTTTTTAATTCAGATTTCCCGCATCTTTTAGTTTTTAAGCTTCCATTCAGTGTGCTCAAATAGTACATCAGTTGCACTAGTTGGTTTTAACTGCACCATCCTGAAGGTTAAGAAGGACGTGTTGCTCTTGAGTCATTGAAATATCAACAAATACTCTCACCAAAATCTAGGCATAGATATTCTATTGAGTGTTCCTCTCACTGAATTGACCTCCTTTGGTACCGTGTACATTGTACTCAATCAATTCTCTGAACTGAGTCCTCCCTTCATTCCTGCACGTCTCTTTTTGTCAACTCCAAGGACTCCTCATCATGCCCTATTTGTAGAAATGATTTTCCAATTCACATTGTGTACTATGTTTCCATATGCTGGACATTTTCCAGCTACTCACCTACTTCCTTGTTCTGAACATTGACATGTTTGTACTTTCTTCTGTTGGTCAGCCAACATTTCTGGGCTAATTTTAGATAGGTCCGCAGCTTTGCACAGCTGCACATTTCAGTTAATTCCATCTTGTGTGATAGCTGTTCCCTCAGACCCGATTTCTGCATTAAACAAATAATCTGATCTCTGATGAGCGAATCCTTCAAATCGGCAAAATTAAGTAAAAAGTCTTAATAACATTAGCTGTTAAGAAAATGTCAAAGATACTCCTCCTGCTCGCAGCCATGTGCAAAGAACCAGTAAAGTTCAGCACTTTTATTTCTAGGTGTACTTTTTATTTCATCCAATGAATTCTCTTGTGTCTCATTTCAGCGATTTATGGTTTAATACAGTTCTTTACTTTGATGTGGTATCGTAATATCATATCATAACAGCATAATATCAGGGCTCGAAATTAGCTGTTGCCCAGGGTGCCAATGACCACTCAAAGTGCCGCCGGGCAATCTAAACACAGAGTCATTTTGCCCGGCTT
This sequence comes from Okamejei kenojei, assembly GCA_035221665.1. Lineage (NCBI taxonomy): Eukaryota > Metazoa > Chordata > Chondrichthyes > Rajiformes > Rajidae > Okamejei > Okamejei kenojei. The sequence goes on along the minus strand of CM069140.1, from coordinate 23,383,051 downwards.
GGCACGCAAATACTGATTTATACCAATAGACACAAAAAACTGGAGTAACTCAGCGGGTCAGGCAGCATCTCTGGCGAATAGGAACGTGGCGTTTTGTGTCGGCGGCGGCTCTATTTAGGGGCAAAGATAATAGGAGCGGGGTGACGAAGGGTCGGAGCGAATGACGGGCCCTGAACAGCGGCAGCAGCGGCCACGATAGCAGCTCCACCGCCGGCCCCACCCGGCGGAAGGAGGCCTCCCTCTCCCTCCCTCCCTCGGCGTGCGAGAGGGGTTGTTTTGAAAGCGCCGTTGGCGGATTTGCAAGTAGCGGCCGCTATCGCCCTGATAACAGCCGTTGCTTGCCAATCCGCCAACGGCGCTTTCAAAACAACCCCTCTCGCACGCCGAGGGAGGTGGAGTGGAGGCCCCCTCCCCCTCCCCCTCCCCCTCCCCGTCCCCTCACTGACAACCACTTTGCTCCCCTCCCCATCTATTAATGACCCTACCCACCTCGTATTGATTCTCCTGCCACCCCCCCAATCCATCCTACACTCTTCCCCCAATTCATCCTGTACTGACCCCCCCCCTTCCCATCCATCCTGCACTTCACCTCCCATTCATACTGCACTGATCCGCCCATTCATCCCATGCTGACCCACCCCCCCATTTACCCTGCATCAGTCCTGTAGTGATCTCCCCATTCATCTTTTACTGAACCCCTCATTCATCCTGCACTGATTCCCTCATGCATCCTGTACTGATTCCCTCATGCATCCTGTACTGATCCCCTCATTCATCCTGTAGAGATCTACCATTCATCCTGCACAGTCCCTCCGATCCACACTGTCCTGACCCCCCCCCCCCCCCATTCATCCTGTACTGATCCCCCCCATTCAAGAAGAATGAGGGGAACAGTCTGAAGAAGGGTCTCAACTCGAAATGTTGCCTATTTCTTTCGCTCCATAGATGCTGCCTCACCCACTGAGTTTCTCCAGCACTTTTGTCTACCCCCATTCATCCTGTACTGATCCCCCCCCCATCCATCCCGTACTGAACCCCCCATTCAACACCACTGACATTCCCCGTGCTCTCCCCTCACAATTTTACATACTCCAACCAACACGTAGTAATTCACCTGCCTCAATCCATCCATTCCGCACCGATTGCCTTCTCAAACCCCCCTCCCCCCCCCCCCCCCCCCCCCCCCCCCCCCCCCGGCCATCTATCCACCGCGCATTGATTCACATACACACACCCACCCCCCCCCCCCCCCCCCCTTCCTGACCCTATTGTGCTTCATGGTCTTCAGAGCGAACATTGACTATGTTTGATAAAGGAATGCAATCAAATGTGTTTTAATTCCCAGTGTTATTATTTCTTTTGACACTTTTAAACATATTACCAAAAGAACATTTGCTGCAGTTATGTCCTTTGGCCATCTCTTATCAGTTAGTGTAATGTTTAACCTGTCTGATGGGTATAGTCGATTTTAACAGCTATTATCATAAAATGCCTTATCATAAAATGCCTTTAGAAATTTCCTTGCAACCTGTATATTTTATTATGGATAAATTATGTGGGAAGCGAGAGTGTTTCTGTACCAATAGCAATAACGACCCATGCTAAGGTCATGTCATGATAATTTTCGGTCCTTCACAGAAAACATGCTTGCTTCAATCTGTATTGTGCATAGTTAAGCATATATGTTACCATGGTCCAGGATTTATTGACACAGGTCGATCATATGCTGAATAATCCAACCACATTTTTGTTTGGAAGTGGAAAGAACTAATAGAAATTGCATTAATTGCAATGTGTAAAAAGAGTTGAGATATTGTATTATAATTTTGCTGCATGTCATTGTGGTATATATCATGTGTTAATTGGTGAACATGTTTAGTTTGTGAGTTATTTGAAGCAGACATAATATGTGAATGTAGACAAAAGTGCTGGAGAAACTCAGCGGATGCGGCAGCATCTATGGAGCGAAGGAAATGGGCAACGTTTCGGGCCGGAATCCTTCTTCAGACTGATGGGTTTCGGCCTGAAACGTTGCCTATTTCCTTCGCTCCATAGATGCTGCTGCACCCGCTGAGTTTTTCCAGCACTTTTGTCTACCTTCGATTTTCCAGCATCTGCAGTTCCTTCTTGAACATAATATGTGAATGCTTCATTGAGCATAATTCCGACTGTAACTATGCACTTCGTCCGAGCACATTATCGCACGCATCATGCTTCATCTTCTTCTTTCGTGTGGCGTGCACAGCCTAAAGTTGTGGGACAACTTGTTCTATTTGATTTTCTGTAGTGCACGTCGAGTTGATTGCATTAGTTGAAACAGGGCGGACCACAGGTTGCAATCTTCCACCCCACACATCATGTAAACCGTCTTAAATGACCACCTAAGCTGTCATTTGGCAACCTAAAAAGCTGTCAAGGTTGCCCGGCTGGTAACAAGGAAAAAAAGTTAATTGAGAGCCCTGAATATATAGTGTAAACTCCTCCATCCATTATTTTCTATTTAAGCTGGTAACTTGGATAGAAATACAGCTACCTAATCAGCTTTATCTCAGTTGAATCACAGTCCCTCTCTCTCAGTTGAAAACCCATCTCATTTGGGTGGGATTAAGCACAAAGTTCAGTAGTCCAATTGTTTTGAAGCAAAATAACTATTAATAACACAAAGTCTGGTCTTGGTCAAACAAACATATTTATTATTTTTTTAATTTTGTTAAACAGAAGGAAGAACGGACTAATCACGTTATAGGTACAATCCACAGACATCCGATTATACAAAGCACAGCATTTTTATACATATTTTGGATCCGAGGTTGAATAATTCCACCAAGATACTACGGTTTAGTATTATCTAATAACCAATCCTAAGCAAGATGATGCATGATCGGCTATTTTTTATACCACCTCTCCATGTGACCATCAAGTACCTTGGGGACCCATTCCTGCCTCTGGTTAATGCTTGATCATAACATCTCCTTTGATTCAAATAATGAATATGAATGTTAACCATTCACTTCAGAGGGTATTTGTACTTGAGAGGCTTGTTATTTCTGGCCGTCTTTGGTGAACATCTACATTTAGATTTGTCACCGAGATGCATTTGTGCAGTATCTTTGGAAGAGGGCCTTTTGTTCCTTTTATTATCCCCACGGAGCTACTTTTCTCATGAAAGACCAATTATCTATTTTCCGCATTCTTTTAGGCACCTGTTAATTGTTTTCATCTGTGTGTCAAAAGTGTCCAAAGTGCTTATTCGGGTCCCTTATTGCCATGGGATTTCTACGAAGACAACCGTAACCATGTGACACTTTCTTATGGGACATTATCTTTAAGATAATATTTCAGTGGACCACCATTTTAGGTCATGCCTTCTACATCAGTTGTATAAGCAGTCCAATTTTTGCCTTACTCTGTACTTTTAGACAAGAAAATATAAGCAAATATTTTATGATACTGTAATAAATCAGACAAAATGTCATTGTTTCATTATTAGTACTTCAGAATCTCTTTGGTTTCTTCGCATTCATTTACTAAAACATTAACAAATACAAAGTGTATTCAAGACCTTGCATTGTGCAAAGCAGCGTTGCTTAGAGTGGCATCTCTGCAACAATAGACAACCTCTAAAAGCTCAGCACTCGAACAATAGATCAACAATGTTAAGAATAGTTAGTGACATATTAAAGAAGGATGAATAGCAGCAGAAAGTTGATACAAGTGTTAAGTAAATGGTCAAGTCAATGGCAGATGATGTATAATGTGAGGAAATGTGAAACCATCCAAATGGTGTGGAGATTGAAAAATAAGATATTTTTTAAGAAGGTGAGACTGGGGAATTCAGTTGTGGAGTGGGATTTGGGTGTTCTTGTTGGCAATTCGCTAAGCTAACATGCAATTTCATCGAACAGTCAGAAAGGCCAAAAGCAGAATGGTAATTGATGTGAGATGTTAACTGGTTTTAATTCATTCTCTCTCCCTCTCACATATTTAGGCTTCATGGATAATGATTTATTTTGATTTATGATTTATTAATGAATCATGATTTATTTTGCAAATATATAATATAGTGGAACTGAACTCTGTAAACTCACCCCCACTACAATCAGTCTGCAGAAGAGTCCCGACCCAAAACATCACCGATCCATATTCTCCAGAGATGCTGCTTGATCCGCTGAGTTACTCCAGCATTATGTGTCTATCTTTGCAAATATTTAGACATTTTCTAACGTTGATGTCAGGTACTAATTTGAATAGGTATTTTTAATTATTTATTGCTGCAATCAGGAAAATTGCAAATGCCTGCCCCATAGTCATCAAATGTGAAGTATCATGATGAGATATATCTGTTGGCCCACCAGCCGACAAGTAATCTCCTTGTAAACTTTGTGCAGTCCAATTCCACTATTAAGTAGATTTACACAATAAATCATTGTTGGAGAAGCTTAATTATTTCCTCTTCTTACTGTTTGTACATTGGGTTTTGAAATATTAGAAATGTTTTGCAATGCCTAAATATGGAATAGGAAATAAAGTTTGGATCATGATGTAAAATACTTTTTTCAGGAGGTTTATCTGACATCAGTATGGGGGTCTAAACTAATTTGTCAAAATCTGCAAAGGTAGATACAAAATACTAGAGTAACTCAGTGTTTGGTTTGTGTAGATTATTTGTTGTTGATGTTCTATGTTAAGAGTAGAATGTTTCCCATTAACAAACACATCATTTTTTAAATATCCAGACAGGAACGTGCTTGTAAAGCTGTGCTGTTGTAATATTGGAGCAATAGCATCAATACCATTAAGTCAATGGGGAACACCAGCAGTGATCGTGTGGGAGCAGATCGCCATGGAGGCCACAAGACCCAGCGTGCTGACAACATAGGAATATCTCAGGCATCAAAGGAGAATGAACGACCTAAGATTATGGTGGATAGCTCAGATGATCCCAACATCTTTCATACACAGGACTCCAAGGTGCAATATGAATCTGTGCTGCTTGTTTCTAGCTTAACAGATATATAGATTCCCTCCATTTAAGAACAGCTGTTTAGTCGTGATTTCTGAAATAACTGCTCTTTACCATCAAGATTCAGGTGTGAGTCAATTATCTTTAGAGGCCCCATGCAATGATTCTTGACTCAGTGCTTAACACTCTCTTTAAAATTGGAGATGTTAGTACCAGACTGACTCATTTATTTTATCACTTTGGCTGCACAGCTTTATGTCAATTACTATACACATTTAGAAAATCTTCCTTCTTGAGTAAATGTTCTCCTTGATTCCTGACATTCCATGCCGGCTCACTTAAAGCAAATTTGAAAGCAATACTACAACTGTAGCAGTTCTGTTATTAAATGCTGTTTACTATTCTGAGAGAGCTTGATGGGTTAGATGCTGTCTCTTATTTTAAGACTAGAACGAAGCGCTCGCAGTCTTAAAATAAGAGGTAGCAGTGTAAGCACTTAAATAAGGGGAAAATTCTTCATTCAGATGGTGGTGAACCTTTGCGAGTTCTCTGTATTGGAGAGTTATGGAGGCTCTGCCATGATTATATTCAAAAATGAGATCAATAGATTTCTGGATAATAGGAAAATCAGGGGATACAGAAGGGAAATTGTAGAGCATCAACCATGATATTGAATGGTAGGGTAGACAAAACTATTCCTGCTGCTGTTTTTTTCTGTTGATACTACTTGCACTTGCATTTACCAAAGTTTAAAACATCTGGGTCCCTCCGGATCTTATATAGGTTGGATATGGTAAGCATAATTCCTCCCGGAGGAGATTCTAAAGCTTGGGGTACAGGTTAAAAACAAGGGATTGCCCATGTAAGACTATAGTTTCTCTCAAATAGCCAGGTTTTCAGAACCCTTTCTCAAAGCATGGCAGAAGGAGAGTCAAGTAGTTTTTGAGACAATGGTGGATTGGGATTTGATATGCAAGGTGATTAAGGTTACCAGAGAGGACAGGAATGAGGAGTTGCGATTATAGTCCGATCAGCCACAATCTTATTAAAGCTTGAAGGGTCAAGTGGCCTATCCCTGCTCATATTTTATATGTTCATCAGTCTTACCTATATCTTTGTACTTCTATATTTTAGGCTCTCACTGATAAGGAAATTGCATCCTGGCAATCTGATGTGGATGAGTCTGTAAAGTTTTCTAAGCAAGCTCGCCCTACTGTCATCCGTTGGACTGGTGGAGGGAAAGATGTATTAATTTCTGGATCCTTCAACAATTGGCAAACCAAGATTCCACTTATAAAAAGGTACACTTTTGGTGTTGTATACAAGTAGCTGAAGATCCATTTATTACAAAACTATACCAGAATAGCCTTTGGAAGGGAATATTTCCATATCCAATCTTTGTTGGAATTCATTGTAGGTTGGGGAAGCAAGATTTGTTTCTTCTCGAATCTAACAAAAAACCCATGCACTGAGTTTCAATTTGCAGAGTTCTTTTACTTTATCTCCTAGGAATAAACCCCTATTATCTAGGTCTACAATGATGAGTGGAAGTTGCCAGCATTCAAACTATACGAAGTCCAAGGTTTTCATAGTGGCTCTGCTTAGTAGTCCAATGAAGTCCAAGATTTTCATAGCATTTTAGTGTTGAGTTTTGATAAGGATTCCTGCTTATTCAGTTAATTTTAGTTTATTTATTAGTATTTGTCAAAAATACAATGCAATTTTTTTGTATAGGCTATAGTAGTAAGATTAAACGAGAACTTACCAGTTGAAGTTTGATCTTAATTTTATGAGGGGTTACGTTGGTGATTACGTGAAGAACCCCGTCCAGGCCGCATGCGCGTCAATCTTCAAAGCAGCGGCATGAAATCACAAATAACAATCACCGAAGTGACAGTAAGATGCGTGACTCGAGAACTACCAGATGATCTTTATGAGAGAGGGTTGGGCGTGGAGGGCACGTAATCACCAAAGTAACTCCTCATAAAATCAAGATCAAACTTCAAACTGGTAAGTTCTCGTTTAATCTTACTATTTTACTTCGGAGTCACGTGAGTGATTCCGTGAAGAGTTCGAAGCTTTGTGATTTCATGCCGCAGATCCAAATCTCAGCGTCTCAATGCATCAATTGACTCAGGATGAGTGAATAATCAAAAATGCATTAAGCATGATATTGATTCAAATGTATTAATGGTTTACGTTAATAAAGAAATCAATAGCAACCCCTATAACTCAGTGGAGGCTAAAGTGGACGCAAAACAGAATGGGCAAAACCCCGGGTCAGTAACCGGCCTATGGTAAAACATTTAAAATCAATTTAGTTGACCATCCTGCGGTCGCGAGGATATGGTCGATGGGCATGTCCATTGCCCTGGCCGCTGACGTTGATACTGACCTGGTGGAATGAGATATACAATCGCCAGTGTTAATACCTGCATAACCCAGAACCTGCTGCAGCCACCTTGAAATAGTCTGAACCGACCTTCCTTTGTGTAGTTGTTTGTTGATTAATAAACAATGCTGATTCCACACTTCTTATGATTCTGGTGGCCTTGATATAATATAGCAAGCCTGCCCTCCCACATAGATGTGAGACCGTGGGGTATCTGAAAATGATGTTAAATCCTGCCACCCCTGGTCTGCTCTGCTTGTGTAGATCAGAATGTAAAATGTAATGGCACCTACAGCCAATTTGCAATGTTTGCCGTCGTTGTGCTGATATTAGTGTCATATCTAAGGATAGAAACATAGAAACATAGAAATTAGGTGCAGGAGTAGGCCATTCAGCCCTTCGAGCCTGCACCGCCATTCAATATGATCATGGTTGATCATCCAACTCAGTATCCCGTACCTGCCTTCTCTCCATACCCTCTGATCCCCTTAGCCACAAGGGCCACATCCAACTCACTCTTAAATATAGCCAATGAACTGGCCTCAACTACCCTCTGTGGCAGAGAGTTCCAGAGACTCACCACTCTCTGTGTGAAAAAAGTCTTTCTCATCTCGGTCTTAAAGGATTTCCCCCTTATCCTTAAGCTGTGACCCCTTGTCCTGGACTTCCCCAACATCGGGAACAATCTTCCTGCATCCAGGATGTAGCTGGAAGCCCTTGGTGAAGTAATGTTAACACATTTTCAATAACCAACTGCATATTCTTGTAGTGGGAGAACTTGTGTCAAGATCTCTTTAACAACTCGATATCCGGGTTGAACCCGACAGAGTGGTTCCCGTTTGTTGCAGCTGTAGTGTCTCTATAACTGAATTATTGTCAGATACCATTTAAGAATAAACTGGAAGATGTCAGTAATCTGTACCGTATTAAATGTAACATTAACATTTAAACAAAATCACTTCCGAATCCCTCAATAGGAATGTACTGCTTTTTTGGGTGCTATCCCTTCACTCTGCAGTGAGCACATTCATGGCTTGATGTGACAACCTGAGCCATAAGTCAATCCATTCAAAATGTGTAAGTCAATAATTGTTTTATTATGCAAAGGCCGGTCTCCTGAACCACAGTTTAAACCAACAAGTTTTAATTTTTTGGAATAACCGTATACCGTTGTATTATTATGCCTGATGAAGCAGGCAACATGGCTGCTTAGCCAGTCCGACAGTACGAACCCAAGTGAGGTCTTGCTGACTGTTTTAAGACCCGGCTAATGAGGCAAAAATGGAGGAAGACATAAAAGAACATTCCTCCTTTTGTAGCGAGAGTGAATTTCTCCGCACTGTTGTGCCACATATTTTTGCAGCCAGTGAATAAACATGAACCAACATGTTGATATTCGATGTAGCATTGAACCATACTTTCATAATACTTTGAGATCCAATACCTATTCTGTGTTGTCATCGATCTGAACTGGATGATACACCAGTGGCAAAGGAGATTAGGTAATTATTACAGGATACTTTTACTTGATTGCCATGTGACGAACATATGTCACCATCGTAGTGTAGCAACTTGAAGTTGAGCATGTAGAATATGTATATTCACGCAATAGCCCCTTACCCATGGGGTGCATCTAGTGTATATATTTGGTTGATACCAACAATTGAAGAATTGGTAACTCATGCAAATCTGCAATACCTCCAACTAGAGATGGTATTCGGAATTTCTCACCTTAGAGCCCTTAGCATCAGTTTGTAATAACTGAATTCGACCGATCAAACTACTGGAGCAAGTTCAAGTGAGTTTATTGTCATGTTCAGCAGTGCTGAATACTGTTTTTTCATCATTGTGAGTGAGGTAGCTTCAGCTGATAATAGCATAAGGTTGTTAAAAATGGTCAACATGTCCTTTGAGAGGTCGCTACTTTGCACAATATCAGTTCCTTGATTTGTTCAGCTGAAACACAGTTACTACATTGCCAATTACTCTTGATGAAATAAAAGTCAGTTTATAACAGGTTGCTATTACTCCAATCTCTTGCCACAGGGCGGAGTCATCGACTAATTAATAGTTAAAGGTAAATCCCAATGGCCAACGAACAGTTTATCTCATTCCTCAATGTTTTACTGTTATTAGCACAGTTATATGCTTTTTAAATAGATATAATGTGCCAAAATATGCTTTTGTAGTTGCATGAGTGATATCATTTCCCTTTGCCACCATTGTCAATGTGTTTATAGTCAAAATGGAGATACAACCATAACTATTCAAATGATAATTTTAATAGTTGAAGTTCTGGTGTTTCAGCAAGAACCTCATCACTGAAGCTTGAATATGTGAATGCACTTTCATACAACTCCTAGCCTATTGTCTCAAAACATAGGGTTCTTTATTTGTGATGGACATTTATTTGTGGTAGATGGAGCAAAACAGTGTAGTTTGTTGTATAGCAGTCGGTTTGAAATTTTAGGTCACAAAGTTTAATGTTGCATAAGTATTATCCTAAAATTTAAAAACATAACATGTTGTGGTATCCTAAATTTTAAAAACAGAAATGCTGAAAAAACTCAGCAGGTCAGGCAGCATTAAATGGAGAGAGAAAAAATGATCTCTCTTTCCTTATTCTGTCTACACAAATGCTGCATTGTTTTTCCTGCATTTTCTGTTTTTTATTTCAGTGTTTGTTTTTTTATTTTCATCTGAAGATCTACTGTTTTTCAATTGAATTGATTCAAGTTGATATTCCCTTTATATAAATGTGCGGATCAGCCAACTGCAGCAATAGTTTTAAAACTAAGTTTCTGTTCCATTGGTGTGTGGCAGATAAGAAATCCTGCCTCGTGTAAATGAAGGGAAGGAGAGAAGGGAAAAGAGGGAGGGAGGGAAGAAGGGGGGAGAGAGAGAGGGAAGGGAAGGGAGGGAGAAGGCCGGTGGCGGGAGTGGATGCCGGGGTCCGGACGGATGGGTGAGCGAAGGCCGGGGTTTGTAAACCTTGCTCCAAACCCCGGCCCAGCCCTCCCTGTATTGTTCACCGCGTCTCCCCGGGGAGAGAGAGGGGTGGAGCCGGGGCTGTGTGCGTGAAGCATGGTGACTGGAGGGGTGGGAGCGCTGCCCTGGGACCTTGAGGGAACAACCCATCTCCCCCTTCTCCATTCCCCCTTCTCCATTCCCCCTCACACCCCCTTCACCGTCTACCCCTTTCTTTCCCCTCCACCCCTCTACTCTCCACCACTCCCCCCGGGGTAGATCTACCCGAGCCGAGAGTAGATTACTCTGGTGCGGGGCCCAATTGGGAGCAATTGGTCCAATTGGCTTAAGGCCCCCCTGCAGCTGCGCAAATGGGCAAAAAAATTGCAGATGGAGCTAAAACCGAGCAAATGTGAGGTGTGACCCTTAACAGCATTGATGTACAGTGGGATCTTGGAGTCAAAGTCCATAGATCTCTGAAAATGTTAACAAAAGATAAACAAGGTGTATGGTATGCTTGCCTTCATCTGTTGAGGCATTGCGTTTAAGAGTCCAGCTGAAGAAGGGTCCCGATCCTTAACATCACCTATCCATGTTCTCCTGAGACGATGCCTGACCCGCTGAGTAACTCCAGCACTTTGTGTCCTTAAGCATAAAGGTCAATATGTCATGATGTAGCTTTATAGGATTCCAATTAATCCTCATTTGGAGTATTGTATGCAATTCTAACCACCTAATTATCGGAAGGATATGGAAGTTTTGGAGAGGGTGCAGAGGTTTACGCGAATGCTGCCTGGAATAGAGGGTATTAGCTACAAGGAGCAAGTGGGCAATCTTCAATGGTTTATTATGCAATGTTGGTTGAGGAAAGACATAATAGAAGTTTATAAAATTATGAGAGATAGGGAAGACGTTCAGAACCTTTTTCCCAGGGTAGAAATGTCAAAGACTAGAGAGCAAAGCTTTAGGTTGAGAGAAGTACAGTTTAAAGGAGATGTGCCGGGTGTGTTCTCTGAGCTTTCCAACACAGAGCTGAAAGTTTAAGGGCAGGTCCAAAGAATTGTGACTTTGGTACAAACTTAACGCATTATATAGGTATTAGACAATTATGTTAAATATTTTTATTAGACGCAAGTACATATTAATATAATATACTTCTCACATACATTCGTAATATTATTAATATTAACAATTATGTCTTATTTGTATTTCTATACTTTTTTATTGCAGATAGGAAAAGATAGAGAAAGAAAGTAAAAGTAGAAAATCAAAAAAAAAAGAAATGAGTGGAGTATTAAAAAAGTTATCCATCATTGGAGATATATCCATGATTTGTTATATATGATTCTTCATACATTCCATTATTCAGGCTTCAGTAAGGCTCTCGTACCGAGCCATTTTGACCCTTTAAATATTCAATAAATGGAGACCATATCCCTCTGAAAAGATCCAACTTGTCCAGTAGGACAAGCCTTAATCTTTCCAGATGAAGTGTCTCCGACATTCCTGTAATCCACATTTTGGTTGTGGGGGATGTAGGACCTTTCCAGAATTTCAATATTAATTTTTTCCTAATTATTAAACTGTAGTCAATAAAAATTCTTTGATTCATTGTTATTAATTGATTTGTTTCTAATATTCCCAATATTATTAATTTTGAGTCGGGGATCAGATTCATATTAACAACATTCGAAATTATCTTAAATATTTGTGTCCAAAATTGAGTAATTTTTACACAATTTGTAAATGAATGCGTTGTTAGCTTCTAAGTGCTGACATTTATCACATATGGCAGATACATTTGAAAAAATACTATGTAATTTGGATTTTGAATAATGTAATCTATGTAATATTTTAAATTGTATAAGAGAGTGTCTAGCATTTAATGAGCAGTGGTGTATATGTTGTAAACTTTCATCCCATACTTCTGGTCTGATTAATTGACCTAATTCGTTTTCCCACGATTGTCTATATATTTCTGTCATTGGAACATTGTTTTCCAATAAAATGTTATAAATATATGATATCAATTTTTCTGTGTTCGGGTGTTTATTTAGACATTCATCTAAAATTTCTGTCTTTCTATTTTCTTATTTCTTGTGTGTTTGCTTTTACATAATCTCTAATTTGTAAATATTTAAAGTAATCTTTTGAATGTAATCCATAAATTTGTTGTAATTCTTGAAATGACATGAAGGAGTTTTCCCTATAGAGATCGCCCATCTTATTAATTCCATAGTTTTTCCATTGTAAAAAAACTTTGTCCATGATTGAAGATTTAAATGTAACGTTATTTACAATGGTTAGGGCTACTGGTATACATTTCAATTTTAATATTTTCTTTATTTGTTTCCAGATACGTATCCCACTTTCTATTATAGGATTTTCACTATAGAGTTTCTTACCTAGTTTAATATTAGCAAATAAAATCTTATATACTTATCACAGTTAATATATTTATCACACTTATTACTACTATATTCACAACCACCTATTCCATACACAGTATTGATATTCTTATACTTTATTCTTACAACAATATAATAATGACGTTAACGTTTTACTATTTCTTATTTAGCAACCGTGACTTATCACTGGATCCGAATTCAATTGTTTTTGGCTACTTCTCGTCATTCCAAATGATCAGGATGAATTTAGCACTGTCAGTGTTTAGCTGACCCTGTTTCCAAATCTTTAACTACCTCCTGCCATTCCAAATGTTCAACACAAGAACGAACGGTCGACTACGCAGAGATATACGGAGAAGAGGAAAACAGAGTGGTGTTTAACTACTAACTCTGCTTGGCCAATTCCTCTGGTCTGATCAGTGCGCAGTTTGACTATTATTTTCATATGTCGAGTTGTCGGTAAACCTTCTGAATCCCATCCTCGTCGCCAAATGTTAAACTGAGTTCTTTTGTCAGTCTAATTCAAGAAAACTTGATTCAAACCATTGCTGCTGTTGAAATCGATTCTTTATTCAGCGCCGAGACTAATCTCTGAACGTTCCAACACAGAGCTGAAAGTTCCAGGGCAGGTCCAAAGAATTAGTGACTTTGGTACAAACTTAACGCATTTTATAGGTATTAGACAATTATGGTACAGAAGGTGTGGCAAACTATTAACCAATCATTATGGTTTACCATACTTTAGCTTATTTGCATTAACCAATCAATTAAGTCCTTTCCAGTGATTGACAACACATGTAGTCACATGATTTTCCCCTTTCTGGCTTCTTTATAACCCTTGCTCCTTCTGGTTTTCTTTACCCTCTTTGTTCAAAATCATTTTATTTCAATGAAGTAAAACCACAGAAAAATAAAATCATTTCTCAGAGATCACCTCTCAGAATATAAAAGACACGTCATACAGCAATCACACAAAACACATATTTTCACTTTTGGAAAAGAAAGTTTTTTCTAAAACTTCAGATTTAAACAAAGTCTAATACTTATAATCCTAATTAAAACACAATACACTTCACAAATAATTTTCCTTCAACTACATAGTTAAAATACAGTTACTTATGGATTACAAAGATTAAATATATGTTTTGCCCCATTCTTACAAAGTGGTAAAGATTCAAGTTATTTCTAATCACACAATTCCCAACTCCAAGCACACAAAGGCCATATACTTGTCACACTTGATAAATTATAATTGCTTCTTACCAAGCTCGGGTCTAGTTTCATTCTGAATTACAACCTCCCCCTACTATCTCTGGACGAAAGGAATGTGTCACAAAGAAAGAACAAATGGTGCCTATGTCCTGGGAAGAGACCCCATTAATAACCTATACTCTAAACACCAAACTAAACCAAATACAACTTCTGACAGTGTTATAGCTGCTTCAAAGCAAACAAAGCTATGCATGTTCACATCAACATTTCCATGTTATGATAAGCCATCGGTACTCCTGTGTGTGTGTTCTTTGTACTTTATTTCTTTGTGGGGACATGTATTTCTGAAAACCCCAACTCCAAGCCCTTCTCACACGAAAGTTATTATCCGAGCAATTCTATCATATAATATTTCCTCATATTAGTTTCCTGCTGCAAGATGATCCAAACTTGGCTTTTGCAATGCTTGTACCTACAAAGGGTGTCTCCCTGAGAAGACTATTGTATTTTAATGCACCTTTGCTTATTCTGGGGATGTAGTGTCTCTTTGAAATCATATTTCTGGATAATAGCTTTTGCACATTCAAATGGCCATAGGCAAAAGTATAGCATCAGTTATAATTTGTATTAGTCCACAAGAATAGACAACTTGTTTCAAGATACAGTAAAGAAGAATAATTACAGGAGTCATAAAAACCCACAAATTAATGGAAACTAAGCAAATTAATGCTGGAACCTGAGGAACCTAAAATCTTATCTTAAAACTGATCAGTCTGAATTACATGCTTTTGGCACCCCAAATTACTTGGTTCCCAATATCTTTATATTTTACAGTAAGATGCATTTTATTTAGTCAGTTGTATTTGGACCATATGCATGTTCATTCTTATTGGTTAGGAAAGTTTGCTGGACATGTTGGACAAACTAATATTTCCAGCGAATGCTCCATCATATGTGTGCTTTATTCATCCATTAACACACTATTTTAGATAATTGCAGAACAAGATCAAGTTTTAATCACTGGAAAGGGTGGGCATCTTTGGAACTTTGCACTTCCCACTTAGCACGAGTAAACATTATTTTCAAGAAGCACTGCATTTTTTTGCAGTCGAATTTCTCAAATGTGTCTGTATAATTTACAGCCTCACATTTTGGTAATGAGGCTATCTTGCATTTCCAGCTGCAGTGTGAATTAGCCATTCTGGGCCATATGCTTGTAACTGGATTCTGGTCATACCGAGCTTTACCTGAACACAGAACCGAAGGGTAAAAGAGAAGATTGAAATATAATTAATTGTGTTTTGATAATCATATTTTTAATAATACCAATTAAGATTTCTATCTTTCAACAGCCATAATGACTTTGTTGCTATCCTTGACCTGCCAGAAGGAGAACACCAATATAAGTTCTTTGTAGATGGGCAGTGGGCTCATGATATTTCAGAGGTAAGTGCTCATTTGATTTTTGATTTTTAATTAAAACTTTGATCTTTAAAAATCCTGAATCTGTAACCTGGTTAGGGGGAAATGAATATACTAAAATTTATCGATGTTGTATCTTTCATTGTAGATTGGGATAATTTCTTGCCAATTGCAGAAACATTTTAAAATCTGAATCTTTTTGCATTGCAACATGGAAGGTTAGGAAGATTTAATAAAGATTAAAGACGGTAAACTGGTTGATGAATTTGAATATTGGTTTCTTTTGGAATATCGCAAATTAAATGAAGATGTGTTGAGGAAAACTTTCTAATGGTCATGATAATGTGGAATATCTTTAAGTTACAATTGAAACAATTATTAAATATTGTGTAATAGGAAATGTGTAATCATAGAAGTCATAATAGACTAAATGGCCTCCTATATTATAATCTTATACTTGGGAAACTATATATAAATTATGTGGGAAATAAATGGAGGTAAAACTAGTAGAAATGATACTCATTTAAAAAAATCTAATAAAAGACAATCTTTATAAAATGCTGAGAGAACCTATTGCATGTAAATTATAAAACTTTACAGTATTCTCTTTCTCAAAATGTTTATTTTTTTTTCTCCCAGCCAGTGGTAACCAGCCAGCTTGGAACAATTAATAATGTAATTCAGGTGAAGAAATCTGACTTTGAGGTATTTGATGCCCTTAAACTAGACTCACTAGAGTGTTCTGATACCTCAGGTAAGGTGTGTATAGCCGCACGTAAATAGTACAATCAGTCAATATTACAATTTCATGTCAAATTATTAACATTTCTAAATTTGCCCATCCACAAAGAATAGTAAGATTAAACGAGAACTTACCAGTTTGAAGTTTGATCTTTATTTTATGAGGAGTTGCGATGAGGGATTTCGTGAAGACCCCGCCAGCACGCATGCGCGACATTCTTCAAAGCAGCGGTGTGGAATCACAGATTAACAACAATGACTAAATATAGTATGATTGAAGAGACTCTATTTACCAGTTGACCTTATAGTAGAGGGTTGGGAGCGGAGGGCACGAAATCCCTCATCGCAACTCCTCATAAAATAAAGATCAAACTTCAAACTGGTAAGCTCTCGTTTAATCTTACAATTTCATTTCGGAGTTACGTGAGTGACTTCGTGAAGATTTCAAAGCTCTGTGATTTCATGCCCACACACTGCTGCAATTTTGATGGAAGGAGTATGTTAACGCATTTCAGACTTGACAAGCTGAAAAATAATATAGTATTTATTAATGCAAATCAAAAAAACCCTCACTCGGGGATAAACGTTTCTTGGGGACCAGTACTTAAAACTGTCTCCGCAAACATTGCGGGAGCGGCCACAGGTTTATTATAAAACTGCTGGACCGTTGCTTTGCTGGCCCAGCCCGCTGTTGCGAGGATATGATCCATGGGAACCTCCATGGTCCTCGCCGCTGATGTGGATGCAGCCCTGGTAAAATTGGATTTAAAGATATTAGTATTAATACCTGCTGCATCCAATACCACCCTGAGCCACCTGGAGATAGTCTGCACCGTCACCCTGGTGATGAGGTTTCTTATGGCTGATCAGTAGGCCTTTCTCCATTTTCCTCATGGTATGCGTCACTTTGATATAGCGACGTATGTAGGTGGCTATGCAGAGCCTCACATCAACGGGGTATGCCGAATATATTAATTGCAGCCCTGTAGTCCCAGGTCTGTGCTAGCTTGAGTAACTCGTCAATGAAGGAAAGTTACTCTCTCAAGAGTTGAGGACCTTGTTATCCAATTTGATTTTTTGCAAGGTCTGAACCTCGTTGTGCCGAGTTAGCGACATTAACAGCACCCATCTTCAGGGTGGAGTTTATCCAGCGGTAGTCCAATCATAGGGACCCCGCACCAGCTCCTGAGTAGGGTCAATACTACCCCTATATCCCAGGGATGATGTTGTATCGTGGTCGGGGAGGTTCGAATTGAAAAGATACCCCTCATCAATTTGGACACGAGCTGGTGTTGACCCCCCTACTTCTATAACAAAGGAGTAGATGACATGCGCTCCTGGCACTGTTAATGGCGCTGTAGCTGGAGGCCCTTATCATGATGTAGCCCCGCCAAAGGAATTCCAGCACATGGGGAATCGTGCAGAGTCATATGTGATGTAGATCCGGTCTGCAGTTAGGGCCTCCCCCATTCTCCTGATCTGGGTGATGGTACTGTCGTCTAGTGGATTCTCTGCACGATGCCTGCATATGGTTGTCCATGGTCATTGGTGTTAGTCCATAGTGCAGAAGTGGCCTCTTCAGAACCTGCAAGCCAAACAGGTTCAGATGACCATGGCATGGATGATTTTCCCCCTTTTGTGGGTTAGTTACCAAATCCGGGCATTTATTATGTATGTGCCCATGGTTCTTTTAATCATCTCAAGGATCCACGGGATACCCATGGTTGTGTAGGCCTGTCGGGTATTAGATTAAGATGCCTGTTGCAGAATATGATTTTATTTCTGCAATACAACCGACTAATGAGGGACAGGAATGGAGGAAAATGCATAGAAAAACAATTTCCCTCACAGTGGCAGCGAGGGACAAAAGCCGATTCACATCGCGACTACTGCTCCCAGATCGGGTTCCTCAAGATTTACATATGGTAGATATCTGATGGTTCAACACTGGACGCAAAACGGTCGATAATCTGGTGTTCCATATTTGGCGTATAATCTTAGCAAATATTTGGGGATTTAAACATCCCGACTCGATGTTATCATTGAATACACGTGATTCTGGTGTCCGCCACTGTATTGTAACTTCCAGGAAGGTAGGTTAGTGATATCCAAATAGTTATTTCTCTATACACCAGAGCCCAGATTGAGTTTGCCATTCATCACAAGAATAGACGATACCCACCCATATGATTCAAAATTTTGCCCACCACAGTGAGTAGTTATCTATTTGAGAGACGACATGCGTATGATGTAAATCAATGCAATAAGCTCGCAACCCGTGAAATGCTCTCTAGACATTTCCAAATAGTTTATCCCTTGTGAATTATAATAAAAAGGTGGTAGAATTTGTGTAATATCCCATCTAACCGCCTACCACTGGAAGTGTGCCGGGTAGCTCCCCCAGCCTTGGGCCGCTTGCGTCGGTTTGTCCCACGACTGATGGGTTCGTACAATAATGGGATTGAGAATGTGTCACCAAATTATTATCAATCCCGACCATGTGTAACTCAAACTTTTGCCTTGATTGGCAGCGTGCATATGTTATCAAAATGCCCTAAGAGTCATTTTTTTTGTTTTTTAACATAGAAACATAGAAACATAGAAATGTAGGTGCAGGAGTAGGCCATTCAGCCCTTCGAGCCTGCACCGCATTCATAGGATCATGGCTGATTCATCCAACCTCAGTATCCGTACCTGCCTTCTCTCCATAACCCTCTGATCCCCTTAGCGCACAAAGGGCCCACATCCAACTCACTCTTAAATACAGCCAAATGAATGGCCTCAACTACCTCTGTGGCAGAGAGTTCCAGAAAGACTCACCACTTCTCTGTGTGAAAAAAAAGTCTTTTCTCATCTCGGTCTTCTTAAAGGATAATTTCCCCCTTATCCTTAAGCTGTGACCCCGTGTCCTGGGACTTCCCAACATCTGGGGAACAATCTTCTCTGCATCTAATGCCTGTCCAACCCCTTAAGAATTTTGTAAGTTTCTATACAGATCCCTCTTAATCTCCTAAAATTTCCAGAGAGTATATAACCGAGTCTATCCAGCCTTTCTTCATTAAGACAGTCCTGACATCCCAGGAATCAGTCTGTGGTGAACCTTCTTCTGCACTCCTCTATGGCAATAATGTCCTTCCTCAGATTTGGAGGACCAAACTGCACGCAATACTCCAGTGTGTTGGTCCTAACCAAGACCCTGTCACAACCCTGAAGTAAGAAACCTCCCTGATCCTGTACTCAAATCCTTTTGCTATGAAAACGCTAACATTACCATTCGCTTTTTTCACTGCCTGCTGCACCTGCATTGCTCTACTTTCTATGAACTGGTGTACCATGACACCCAGGGTCTCGCTGCATCTCCCCTTTTCCTAATCGGCCACCATTTAAATAATAGTCCTGGCTTTCCTGTTTTTGCCACCAAAGTGGATAACCTCACATTTATCCACATTAATACTGCATCTGCCAAACATTTGGCCCACTCACCCAGCCTATCCAAGTCCACCTTGCACAGTCTCCTTAGCATCCCCTCTCACAGAGAACACTGACCCCAGCTTGTGCAATCACAAACTTGGAGAAGATATTGCCTTCAATTCAATTTCCCTCATCCAGATCATTAATATATATTGTAAATAGCCTGGGGGTCCAGCACTGAGAATATACCACATCCACTGGTTCTCCCTTATCCACGCTACTAGTTACATCCTTGTATAAATTCCACAAGATTCGTCCAGACAGATTTACCTTTTGTAAATCCACCTGACCTTTAGTCCAATGATTTCACCACTTTCCAAAGTGCTGCTAATCCCATCTTTTAATATATCTGCACTCTAGCAGTTTACCCACTAACCGATGTTAGACTAACTGGTCTGTAAATTCACCGTTTTCTCTCTCCCTCCCTTCTTAAAAAGAGGTTTTACATTTGCTACCCCGCAATCCTCAGAACTACTCCAGAATCTAAAGAGTTTTTGAATGATTATCACTAATGTATACACTATTTCCTGAGCTACTTCCTTAAGTACTTCGTGGGATGGCAGCCTATCAGGCCTTTGGGGATTTATCGGGCCTTTATAATCTATTCAATTTACCCATACACCACTTCCCGACTGACCTGGATTTCACTCAATATCCTCCTTTGACCCCTCAGTCCCCTGCTAATCTTCAGCAGGCAGATTATTTATGTCTTCCTTAGTGAAGACGGAACAAAGTTAGTTGATTCAATTGGTCCGCCATATCCATTACCGGTTCCCCATGATCAACTTCTACCGTTTCTGACTGCAAGGGACCTACATTTGTTTTAACTAACCGCTTCTCTCTTCACATATCTATAAAAACTTTTGCAGTCAGTTTTTGATGTTCCTGCCAGTTTCTTTCAATAATCTATTTTTCCTTTCCTAATTAAGCCCTTTGTCCTCCTCTCGGCTGGGTCTCTGAATTTCTCTCCCAGTCCCTTCTGTATGCTGCAGCTTTTTTTTGGTCTACTTTTGTACGCATCTTCCTTTGACTTTGATACGATCCGATTTCCCTTGTTATCCCACGGATTGCACTACCTTCCCCGATTTATTCTTTTGCCAAACAGGGATGAACAATTTTTGTAAGTTCATCCATGCAGCCTCCTTTAAATGTCTTCCATTGGTATATCCACACGTCAACATTTAGAATTAATTGCCAGTCAATCCTTGGCCAATTCACGTCTCATACCCTCAAAGTTACCTTTCTTTAAGTCCAGAAACACATTGTTTCTGAAAATTAACAATGTCACTCTCCATCCTAATTGAAGAACTCAACCATATTATGGTCACTCTTGCCCAAGGGGGCACTACAACCAAACGGCCCTAATTACCCCTTCCTCCATACTCAAAAACGCCAGTCTAAAATAGCCTGCTTCTCATCGTGGTTCCTCTCATGTGATTTTTTTTTTTTTTTTTTTTTTTTTTGTTTTTTTTTTAGATAACTATCCCGCATACATTCCAAAAAATCCTCTCCTCAGCACCTGCCAATTTATTAAACACAATCTTATATGTAAGATTTTGAAGTCCCACCCATTATAATACTGTTTTGCCTTTGTCGCACGCATTCTATATTTTCCTGATTTGATACCATCCCCAACTTCTCTCGCTACTGTTAGGTGGCCCTGTACACATCACCCACACACGTTTTCTGCCCCTTAGTGTTTTTGTAGTACTACCCGTACCGATTTCCACATCCTCCAGCTAATGACCTTTCCTTTTCCATTGCTTTAATCTCCTCTCAAAACCTGCAACGCTACCCCACCTCCTTTTCCTTTACTCGCTTATCCTCACTAATAATTGAATATCCCGCCCAGGATTTTACTCCCAGCCTACGTCAACTGGAGCCATGCTCCGTGGATCCCAAATATTCATATAAACAATTAAATATCTTCTACACGTTCAACTCTCACCTTATACAAGAAATACCCTTGCAATGTGACCACAAAGCCTTCAGGCTTGGTCGTTACAAACGCATTTACCCGTTCACAATTTTTGCTGAAAAGTGGCCCTTTGAATGATTTTGCCCTGTTTTGTCTGCTGCCACTTTACCATTCAACCTTTCTACCATATATACTTCTACCCCTCTTTAACACCCTCCTGCCGCCTGCTATTGTACCCATCCCCCTGCCACATTAGTATTAAAATCCCTCCCTCCCTGACAAGCACTAGCCAAACCACTCCCCTAAGACGACATTGGTTCCATTCCATTCGGGGCAGGTGCAAACCGTCCTGTTTTTACGGGTCCCACCTCCCCCCCAAGAACTGTTACCAGTGCCCTAATAATTTGAAATCCCTCCACCACTTGCACCACTTTCATCAAGCCACGTATTCATCTTGCATTATCCTCCTATTTCTACTCTACTGGCCCGTGGCTACTGGTAGTAATCCGGAGGATTACTACCTTTGAGGTCCTACTTTTTAGTCTTGTTTATCTCCTAGCTCCCGACTAAATTCACCTTGTAGGACCTCATCCCTTTTTTTGACCTATATCGTTGGTGCCAACATGAACACCACGGCAACTGGCTGTTCACCTCTCCCCTCCAGAATGTTCTTGCAAGAGCCGTTCATGTGACATCCCTGACCTTTGCAACCAGGAGGCAACATACCAATGCCTGGTAGTCCCGTTTGCGCCGCAGAAATACGCCTAATCTATTCCCCTGACAATTGAATCCCCTATTAACTAATTGCCCTTCCCCTCTTTTTTCCACCCCCCTCATGTGCTGCAGAGCCACCCATGGTGCCATGAACCTGGCTGCTGCTGCATTCCCCTGATGAGCCCAATCTCCCTCAACAGTATCCTAAATAGGTATACCTGTGTTTAAGGCAGGGAGAGACCAGGCAGGGGGACAACTCCTGCACTACCTGCCTACTGGCTTGCCTGGCAATTGGCCACCCCGTTCCTTCTTTGTACTCCTACCCTTTTGCCTGCGGGTTATGTGACCAAATCTCACTGTACGTGCTATATCCACACTCATTTATCTCGCATCGGTGGATGCTCCAAGTATGAATCCAGGCCGCAGTTCCAATCGTTCAAATGCGGTCTGGCCATGAGCTGCAAGCTGGACACACTTCCTGCACAAACGTTAGTCACCAAGGACAACCGACCATCTCCCTGATCTCTCCACATGTTGCAGGCTGAACCAAACCACGGGGGGGCCAATCTCGACTGCCACTACCTTACACTCCCAATGACTCTGTTTTAAATTATTTTTATTTTAAAAAACAAACACAAAACTTATCGTTTAAAAACTACTACTACTAAATCTTGAATCCCCACTCCCAGAAGGCAGAAAGTAAAATAGTAAACCCGGGGTTTGCACCCAATCAGCTGAGCTTCCTCGGGTCCTCCTTCCACCAATCAGACGGCTTCCTCAAAAAAAAAACCCAAAAAACAAACCCCACTTCTCCAATGGAAACGTTATGGATTTTGGGTAATCCTCTGAAAAAACAAGCCCCGCGCTAGATTTTTATCCTTACCGGTCGGGTGTCGCTCCTCCCCCTCCTTCACTTTCCAACGGCTCCTGTGGGACTCTGAAAAAAACAATGCTGAAATTTTTGTTCTTTGCAAATCTTGATAGTGTAGTGGGCCAAATTGCGCAGCTGTAAATGTAGGCATACTAGTCTCCACAATTACTTAGTAGCATGTCTGATTGGGTTTCTTGGTGCAAAGGCAAGGTGGGGGGTTACATGAACTACAATAAATATTCATTGCCTTGTTATCTGGGAAGGTTAACAATCATCCTGATGGTGTTAATTGTAGAATCCCAGGTAGTTCATGACCTGTGAAGAGGTAGAACTTTAGATTTGTCCTGGATGGATGACAAACCCTAATTTTTGAAACAATGGTTTTAGTAGCTGTCACAGCTAAATTTTGTACGATTCCATGACAAATGGTTTTGATTTTCCTCAGGGATGCCAATACTGGTGTTCAAAATTTTTAGTAAATAACCTTAGGGGTTGGTTGTAATCCCATTGGGTAGGGCTCTATAAATTGCCATAGTTGATCCATCCAGACAAACTTCAAGAACTTTCGATTATGTTTCTGTATGGTTACTGAAAAAGTATGTATGCATCTTTTAAATTCAATCGCATGCCATGAAGCACCCCTTGAAAATTCAGTGGATTTGAGCTGTTTCGAATGGTGTCCATCTTTATAATGGTTATATTTTCAAAAAAGTATTGCAAATGGGTTAAGTCAATATTAATCCGACATCCCACCATCTTTTTTGGTTTTGGTAAAGTTGTTGGATATAACGAACTCAAGAGGTTCATGTATCGTTTTCTCTATCAACCCTCTTGCATGCTAGCCTCAAATATTTCCTCATGTCCCTACTGCTTTCTCCAATATGGGAAAGTACAAAATTTTCGAGTTTGGTACCTGTTGAAGGCGGGGAAGTTCATCTATGGAATTCAATTTCATACCCCTGAATTACCTTTGGTAATATAAATGATGTCTAAAGTTATAGAGCTCCATTGCATTTCCCAGAATAAACGTAATCTTTCTCCACCAATTCGTGAGTTTTGAAAACCATGCAGCACACGCATGAGAAACCCAGAACCCCCTTACCTCCATGTACCGGCAGGGCCTGATGTTTCTGAGTTTTGGCGCAACGTTGTTGTTGCTGGGGCGTTGGGGTTGGCGCATCTTCCAACGCCGGTCCGCCTGTTGGCCCTGCCCTAAAAAAGGGCTTTTGTTGTTGCGGGTGCGGCCGCGCGTATAAGGTCCTCTGATGGTTCTTTACATGTAGCTCCCGAGGTCTTACGTATGGATTTTGTCTGCGAGATGCCAGCCACCTGCTGGAGGAAGGTGTGTTTCATCAAAACTGGCCTGCCTTCGCCTCCTCGTTCAGATCCTTGACCTGTTTGGACAGGTTCCTCACCGAACAGCTGGTCCCTCGGTGGCGGGTGTCGCAGATGCCTTGCACAACCCCGCAAACTTGGGTTGAGTGTTGGTTTGATTGGAGAATTTTCCGGATAGGAATTTATCTCTGTATTAACACAGTAGCACAAGAGCATCTTCCTGCTCCTCCCATCATCTCCGTGCCGTCAATCGACCTGGCAAAGGCAGGAGTGATTCCCCGAGACGTCTACAGTTTTCAGGATTTTTTTGAAGTTTAAGCTCCTGAGAGCTCTAATCCCTGGACTGATGTTGCACCAGGATGGGCGCGTGTTAATGTCGGTACGTTCAGCGAAACACAGTTGTTCGAGGGCCTTGTATTATATTCATAGCCTCGTTCAAGACCTGATCCTGCCAGCTGGTGGTTGTGTTGTGAGGAAGTCAATGCTTGCCGCTAGTTTGGCTGCAATGGCTTGTCCTGAGTCTGCCTTGGCTGGGCAAATTTGAAAAACCACACACGTCGAGAAGTACTCTTGAGGTAGTTCCTGCGTCCCAAACCCCTCTTCAATGTCAGCCAGCTGCTGACTCCTGGTTTACTTCCCCACCGATGAAAGGGGGATGTGCTGGGGTGGCCCACGGATGCCCCAATGTCTCCTGGGACTTTGGATGGGACATCGATCCTACTGCGGGGGATCTCGCTTAAGAGAGGTCGCTCCATCATGCGCTCCATACGGCCATGCGACGCGCCGCAGCCACTATCTGCGAACTGCATAGTTCGACTTCCTCAGTTGCCTGACTAGAGGCCTTCTGACCATAGCCCGCACCTCGTCGAGGGTGCCCTAGGGCAGGATGTCGCTGCCTGCCCTACCATGCGGGCTCCTGCGGGGTTGCGACTACCGCGCGGAACATGCCGCTGGTCCCGCGGTCTTCTGGACCTGAAGCAGACTGCCGGCCTGTCTGGAAGACATAAGCTGGGTGAGGAGTCGGTTTCCAAGCCACTGAGCGGGGTTCACCGATATCCGTGCGGGCTTGCCGCCTGTCTTCCCCCTGGACAAAGGCGACGCATGGTCACGTCCAGCCGCTAACCGCGGGGTGGCGTGACGGTGACTGAGATGTGTTGCCACCGGCCCACGATCTGGCAGGCTCCCCCAGTGGTGCACCTGCGGGGCTCCCAGACTCGGATCTCGATCGCTCACCGGTCCACGATCTGGCGGACTGCTCCGGTGGCAAGTCGACGCCGGCGCAGCTTGCCAAGCGGGCTCCTCGACCTCAGTGCGGTTCTTCCCCTGGTCCGCTCTCTGGTGACCTGCATTGGAGGGGAGACAGAACGTGCCGCAGAGCGGGGAACACGCTTACGCACCTTCATACCACTGTCCCTATGTTTTGGTGACAGCGGTAGCGTCAGTGTCCTTGCCTACCCTCGCATCCCGCGCCCCCTCTGCTCCTACCACTATGTGGCTCCATAGACAGCCGTGGTGAGATTGTCGGTCCTGGTTGCTAGGGCTCCCCGACTTTCCGCGTTCTTTTTCCCTTCCCGTCGTTGCGGTGCTGCCGTTTTGTAGCGGGCAGCTCCGGGGAATGCAGACCGGCTGACTCCTGGTTGGAAGTTCCCGTGGCTGGAGGCAATGTTTCGCCTTACTCGTTTTTTTTTTTTTTTCCTTCTCCAATCGTCCCCTGTGAAACACAAAAAACTATCCACAGGAACTAACCAACTCAAGGTTAGTTCCACTTACCTGAGCGGTCCTTTTTGAAGGGCTGGTGGAGGAGCGCACTCCCCCCCACAGCCGTCGACTGCTACTGCGAGCGACGATATGTCGCGCATGCGTGCTGGCGGGGTCTTCACGAAGTCACTCACGTGACTCCGAAATGAAATTGATATTGGCACTATCCTTCTGGCAGATAAAGATGTGTGAAATTACATTTAAGCCTGCCAAATAAATTAATGTTCATTATTTTTTGGTTGAATGACATGTTCATAATATAATTCATGTTGTTCATTAGCAACGGGTTTTTCAATATAGTTATTATTGTCACGTCGGAAAGGCACCCAATCAGCCCTGTATAACAGCAACAGCTCTGATTCTCCAACATGCCATAATTTTCAGGTGTGGTTCAGGGCATGGTCTTCCAGTGGAGGTTCCAGCTTCCAGCACCTCCAGGCCAAGGGTAGCACAGAGCATCGCTGGACAAAATCGACTGACTTGCCACTGACAGGATGGTTTTGACAGCCGTTGAGGCCGTGTCTGTAGGATCAGCTGTCAAACCTGCTGTTTGAATTATTTGTGAATGTTTTTGACTTTTAAAACCACTTATGATCGATCAGGATCTATTTGAAATAATGATAGTAATTCTGGCATCTAATTTCTTGCCATTTATTCAGATTAGTTGTTTTCATATACGCAAGGATGGAATGAAATTCCTTGTTCACGTGAAAATCATAGAAAAATAGGTAGATGGTAATTTACATATAAACTAAAACAAAACAATGAATACCAAAATGCAGGATGATGCAAATATATAGTGTACATTTGAAGTTTTGCAAAACTCTATGAAACATTAAATACTGAATGGGGAATTATTTTTTGAAAATTGCTAACCTAGGAATATTTATGGAGGGTTAATGAAGAGCCCAACTAGTGAAATGGCAGGTGTGCAACCAACTACACAGCCATCATTTTCGTAAAAGCCGGATTATGAATATCTGAAGAGAGAGCCAGGTTGATCTCGACAAAAAATTAGCCCAGTGAGGATAATAATTTTTGATAAGTCTATTTTATATCCATTTTTGTGAGATATATGTGTTAACGGAAACAACGTGAACTCTCATGCTCTTTTAAAATAGTACCTATGGAGGGCACACAGTAATCTCAGAAACATTTCAACAGAACAGATTGCACTTCACAGAGTGCATCATTGCCTTCAGTTTGTGGACAGTGTCTACGGAGAGATTTGTACTTAAGCGCCAGAGCTCTCAAACCCTCGTGTCTAGGTACCAAAGTTTGAAGTGCTACTCTTGAGTCATGATTTATATTGAGTATATGTCAGAAAGCATGTTAAGGTACCCAATTCATTGATTTACTGAAATCTGAGTAAAAAACCGTGCCTATACTGTGATTTGAAGGTAACCCAATAAAATCTTTTTCTTAGTGAAGCCCTTGCTTTTAAAGAATTCCATGCAATCGGAGTTGTGGTATCTTACCTAGGAATTGCTAGCTGGATACAATGCATCATATAGTATGTTCAATCTGTTTAGAAAAATCTGAACAACTGTACACTATACTGGCAGAGACTGCCAACCGAGAGAGACCAAGTGCGAACAATGGCTTTCAGAGATTTATTATGTTGTTAAGAGTATTATTAAAGAAAAACCACCATTTAGCTCAGTCTTGATGTCCATCACCCATAACCATTTGAACTGATTATTTGAGTTCTAGACAATGGGTGGACGTACAAAGATAGAAAGGTCTCCAGGCAATTATAAACCTTGGTCATGGCAATATACTGAGATCAAATGGCATCGGCAGCCCTTGGTTTAAGAGAAGAGGATAATTAAACAAAATTGTGCTGTCATTGTCTCCCATGAAGATGGTTATATATAACATATTAAAATATGTCAATATATGCATGTTAACATGAAGTATGAACAGTAGGACAGAGAATAGGCCTATATTTAACTCTCACGGCCTAATGCTGCTGCAGCCAACATCGATAATGACAGATCAAACCAGTCGTACCCCTTCTTCCATACCTTCAAAACAAATCTTTTTGTTCCATGAGGCAACTATATAAATATATTTGACCCTCCTTCTTGAATATATTTTAATTACTTGGTCTCCACTTGACCTTATGTTAGAGAATGTCAGAGATTATTGTAATCTGGATAATACATTTATCCGAATCCTGATTCTATGGCATACCCTAATCTGATCTAATGGCCCTGGTTCTAATTCTCCAGCCACCAAGAACTCCTCCCTTTATAATTATTCTGTTAAAGTCTTGTTTAGAAAAATGTTAATGTTTACACAATCTCCCCTTTTTTTCTCCATACTCTATGAGAATATAATTGTGTATACCAAACCCAATCGCATTTTCAAATTAGGAACAACACTAATCTTGTGGAGTGAGGTGTCTGTGTGGAGATGTGCATAGTATGTAGAGTTGATCCAGATATGATTTGTAGGTTCCATGAGTAGACCTACTGACCCATCTTTTCACATCTCTCTGTCTCAGGAGGAATGACTATACCCACCCCTCCGTTGCTCCACCTCTGTGGCTAGAATCATCAGTTCCTCAGCTTAAGGAGAACAAAAACCTGTGAGCACAACTCTCCAGATATGGAGCCTAAGCTACCGTAAGACATCCTTGCCCACTCCCTGTTTTTTGCTCAAATCGATACCTAAATTTGCTTTTGTATAATGCATTTACACCTGACAGGTTTATTTTGCCTATTTCAGGAATGGTGTTGGGGGGGGGAAACGGGGGGAAGGAATCCAGTGATCATCCACCTTCTCGTTCCTACTCAATCACCATATTGCTAATTCGCATTAGTTGTATATAAAAAAAACTAATTGTAATGTAGAGTTGCCCGACGGGGCCTGAGCGAAACTAGATTGAAGCACTAAGAATTACACTTTGTTCCACTGCATATCAACGTTTTGGGGAGAACAGTTTTACCTTACCCCTTGCGATTGGCCGAGAATGAATCTTTTGTGAGTCTCCTGGAAATGGTTGATTGCTAGGAAAAGGGCATGGAAAGGAAAACCCCTGGTCTTGAATACGGCAGCCGTGCGTGTGCATGGGTGCGGGATAGACAGGAGGAAAGTCGCACGCAGGGTCCCAGGACGGACTCCGTTAGATGGTAAGGTGGGAAGGGGCACCAGTTTCAGGCGGTGAAGCAGGCCGTTCTCGAGCGTTGTGGTTTTTGAGGGGACGCCACATGCAGGGGTCAGTGGGTGCTTTGGAGGGTTATATAGTCGTTCGGCAGCGTAGCCCGGAGCTGGGATCAGCGGAGACCCCGTAGAGCGTGGAGCAGTGGAGCACCTGGAACTTGAGGTGCCGGGCAAGAGGCAACGGGAGAGCTGGTGCATTCGGCCACGGGCAGCAGGCAGGCAGCTGCGCGAGAAATGTTTGCGGCGGTATTGCACCTCGTCTTGGCAGAGTCTTATATGTGAAGCCTGAGAGTTTTCTCTACAAGACTGTTTGACGGTAAATGGATTGTGAAAGTGAGTTAACATTTAATTTACCTTGCTGTATAGATTAAGTACATTAAGCCAGGATGAGATCGTTCCTTCTGGCCGCAAATACCCTTAGACTCTGAGTGGATAGAGTCTACTAATGCATGAAGAAAGTTCTTGTTTTGATCACCTGCCACACTACATCAGGCGAAACGTCTCCCATAAAGGGACACAGAAAGACGTATGACAACATATAAAGTTGACTTAAAGTAATGAATGAGTGTGGGAAGAGAATACTCCTAGATTTGTCTCTCATTCTACTTGGATGAACTGCCCGCCGTGACATTTTCTAACAGGATTGTCCCTCCGAGCATTTACTTGTGAGAATGGAGCAGCTGTACGCTTGAGGAGGGTTGTCTGTTCTATGGTGCAGCGCGTCCATGCAGCTACAGGCTTGATGTAAGCAAAGATTTTTGTGCCATGGTCACAGTGGAAATTTGATCGCCGATGTGGGTGAATGGGAGCACACCTGTTGTTTTGATCACTACTCCAGTGGGTGCATTGGAGCGCACCACTGACCTGTCTCGGGGCGGTAGTCCGGATGCATTGGCGGCGTTGGATGGAGCCATTGGCTTAGTTGCCAGAGCAACCGCAGGAGGGCCTAGGGCTGCGGCGGCTCTCTAGGGTCTTGCATTAAACGTGACGGAGAATAGTCCCAGTGGACTTAAAAACGTTGCAAGACTCTCAAAGTGAGAGTTCAGTTGTGAAAAAATGGGTCGACGACGTACTCCAGACAACACTGTTGGGTAAGCCAAAATTCTCCACTGGCCGCAGATAAAGAAGAGGAGACAACAGACATAAAGAAAGAAGGAATCCAGTTAAAGCGTGCCTATTACTGGTACCCGTAGCTGCGGGCAACATCACAATGATTAAGACTAAGCTGTGTGAGTGTTTTTGCCCTCCAAGTTTCACCAGATCTAGACGTCAGAACTTTATCTGTCTATTTATAAAATGAAAAACTTGGCCGTGAGATGTTACCTGTCAAAAGATTGACACTGAATACACAGTAGATACCGTTCATTTAAAGTATCTTGCTGAATGCAATGAGTTTGCGAGATGTACAATCCGGACTCTGGCCAGAAGGGGCATTTGTACGGCGCAATTACGAGCCGCGCAAGGTGTTGGAGTCATCGGATCAAGCACTGCGCCTGCCACAGGCGAATGAAGGTATGATTACCTGCTGGTGCCAGGGCACTCACTAGTCTATACTAAATGAACTTTAGAGTACTATCGTACAATTGTCGTGGCCTGCGTTTGGGCCAGAGCGTAGGGGATAAATCGCCAGCTCATTTGACAACCTCCTGGAGAACTGTGACATACTATGTAATGCAAGAGACATTTTTAGCGAAGCAAGACTTGGACAAACCTCAATTCTCTCAATGACAACTTTCATGGGGCTGGGGAGTCTACAACTGACCTTGGCATGGGAAAGTCAGAGGTAGGATACCAGGTGGTGTGGCCATTCTATGGACAAGAAGCTGACTCATCAGTAAATGTGATTCGGCTTGATGTTGACTGGTGCATTGCCAGACCACCTTTATTCACAACAACAAGGAATTTGTATATCCTGAATGTATATACACCCTATGAATGCCATCAAGAATGAGGATGAATATGATTTAAATAGACTCGTGCTTACATCTATTCTTTCATTCAAAACAATAAATTTTTGTAGTGTTATATGTCATTGGGGATGTATGACTGTTATCTCAAATAGGAACTCATTATTTGTCAATCAAATGGCTTCAGTCTCTGTCAAGAATAATAATTTTAATATTCCAAGCAAAGTGTGTTTTTACCTACAGATAAGCTATACTTAGATGTAGTGAGGCCTCCTGCACACCACATCATGGCTGGACCACTGTATTAGTACTACCAGCTGATGCACAATGCCTCATTGGGGTGTATGAGCATTCTGTACGGGGCAGCAATGACTGATCATATTTACCTGTTGCTAGACCAAAATAAATGTTGAACACATACCTGTGGGTATCCATGGATAGAAATAGCCTTAATACAGAAAAAAAACTGGATTGGTCAACGCGTACAAACGGAAGACATCCTAGCCTATTATGCCCCATACAGATAAATCCTTAAGCAATATTCATCTACCTAAAGATGCAATAATATGTAGTAATGTTAACTGTAAAGATATGAAGCATAGGAGAGGATATTCTGCTCATGTATATAATGATATTAGTAAGTGCCTTATTATGTAGGGCAGTAAGCCTACTGCAAGCATAAAAATAACACACATAAGACACATAACACAGAGCACTGGCTGGAATATTAGCCCCCCCTGGGTATTAGCGTGTAGTAATCATATTACTGAAGCCCGTGAGAACACCAAAGCATGGGCAGGCAGGTATACCCAGACAGGGGCCTGTGTTTGAGCACAAGAAGCTCCACTAATGCAAGGGTAATTAGTAGCATTATTGCTGTTCGCTTCATATGTAAAAATGAGCAACTATGAGGCAGCTGATTGCTCATTGGCTAAGAAGCTGCTAAGAAGTAACAATGCTACAGATTTTTGGAAGGAAGTGAGAGCTCTTAGCAGTTGCACACATCTCTACCATGTACGTCTGGTATGATTGGAATCTCCGGAACGGCTAATATCGCGGAGTTATGCCGACAAACATTATAGCACTTTTTATTGCAACTGTGTCCAAGGTGAACTTGTATAGGGTGGACATATAGTTGAGTGGCTGGGGTAATGACACAATGGCCCGGGGTGATATGTCACATGAGGTTGTAATGGCATGCCATAAACTACAAACAACACCACCCCCCCCCCCCCCCCCCCCCCACACCCCCCCCCCCCCCCCCCCCCCCACCCATCTCAACCAAGCTGTCCCCACCCAACAACAAAGCAAGTGGCTTGGAATCCATAACTCTGCTGAACATCATAAGTATGCGAGTATGGGATCGCTCCTCTCCTAGCTCAATTTGGTTTTACAGCTTTATGATTCATGGCTTGTTACCAGACTCAATGTTGTCTGTCCCCTGTTAGTGCCGGTTTTCTTATGGACAAAGCGGGTGTAAAGTTGGCTGTCTTAAAATAATTACAGGCCCATAGTGTTAGCCAGCATATTATGTCAAAAGTATTAGAAAGAGTTCTGCTGGATAGAATACATGAGGTTTGTTAACTCCACAGATAACCAGTTTGGCTTTAAAGCTAAACCAAGGCACTGACATACGCATATATGCCCTAAAGGAGATGTAAACAAAATTATAGAGGCAAAACTCTTCAATCCTTATGTGCTTTATTTGATGCTTCCAAAGCCTTCGACCGTGTTACATCACAGAAAAGCCCTGGTTTGGTAAATGTGTTTAAGAGAGGTGTGCCTAAATACTTGTGAGAATACTGGCCTACTGGATGCCCACCAGACTATGCAAATAAAATGGGGCAATAGGGTCCTCAGCCCCATTGGGTATTAGCAATGGTGTTAATACAAGGGGGAATTTTATCCCCAGTCCTTTTTATCTGATGATTGTCTAAAACATTTGAAAGAGCTGTAACACTGGGTGTCGTGATTGGTAATTTCAGTAGAACCATATTAGTATGCTGATGATCTGTGTACGTTAGTCCTCTAGCTCTGGTACCAGATCCTTTACTGCATGTGTTCCGTGTTACGGTTTGGAACATGCCATTAAATATACTGCTAGTAAGAGTGCTGTATATATGGTCGGTATACCAAGAGGATAAAAGCATAAAATATCCTGTTTTTTAAATTGTCTGACAACAATCTTAGTGTCTGTAATAAGATAAATTATCTAGGATATTTAATTACAGGAACAAAATGAAGATGAGAGGATATTTATAGGCAACGAAAACCCGTTGCTGTAATAATACAGGCGGTATATCCTTCTGCGTAAATTTGGTGCGTGTGCAGATGTGGTGAAGATGACATATATAGAGCATTACTGCACACCCCTCTACACTGCGCCGCTGTGGTCGAAATTATTTAAGACAATATCAGTGATAAAGGTTGCATATAAACGAATGCCATGAAACACTGCTAAGCAACCACGATGGTGTGTGCAGTAATATGTTTGTGCTCGGGAGTTGTTACTCTTCGAAGCTCTCCTAAGAAAACCATGTATAAATTCATTGGCAGGATAATGACCTAAAAAATGAGCTTATTGTGGCCTGGACATAACCATAAGGGTTTAGCACTACACGCTACGAATCCCAGTTGTGAGACCTGGTTAATCGTTGTCCCGATCTTGTTGTACTACATTGTTCTTTATTTTGCTCTGGATTTTTAACTTGAGTATGTGTGGGTTTTTTTTTTTTAAAAATATATAAATAAATTATGTTTTTGTATGTGATTTACATGATTTATATATATTATCTGATATTTGAGATGCTATGCATTGTTTTTTTAATGAAAGGTTGCCCCGGGTCTGGACCGTGAGTCCGTAAAAAAGTTAGTATTATATTATTTTATTATTATTATTATATTATTATTATTAAATACCAAGGTGAATAACCACACAATTATCCAGGTTAAAACTGCATCCACCATACATTTGCCCACGGCCATTACACAATGTCAAAATCTTAGTGTAAAATCTTTACATCCTATACAACATCTCACACAGACCTCCTCCCCGCCAACGTACACGATTTGTGTTTTGTTTTGTAAACGTAGCCAATGTTACTATTTGGTTCTGTTATCAATATGTATTAACATTTAATAATAACTATAGACCAACGGGGGCCCGTTGGGTCTCGTCCCCTCATACGCGCGGCGGCGGGGGGTGGCCGCCACACACACACACACACACACACACACACACACACACACACACACACACACACACACACACACACACACACACACACACACACACACACAGAAATAACCCCCCTTGATATTAAATTAATATTATTCATTGGCTCCTTTTACCCCAACCCCGCCCTATCCACTGACGCATAGCCCCCACCTCGCAGGCATGAGGGGGCATGAGAGAGAGGGGGCAGAGACAGAGGGGCAGAGACAAAGAGAGGTGGGAAAAACGGGTGCACACTGGGACGTTGAATTAGTTGTCATCTTATAGATTGACAATACTAATTCAAGGGACCAATTGGAGGGAGAGTTCCTTTCACAGCGTGTGGAGAGTCTGTGCCAGGGATTAAAGATGCGGGGAGGGCAGGAGTGTTGAGAAGGAGGGGGTCATGTCAGTAACTCACTCACCGCTGCCGCAGCGCTCCTGGCACGGACAGCAGAACTGGCCGGGGAGGGAAGCAGCTCAGGTGACTGCGAGCGGCTGCCGGTACCCGACAGCAGAACCGGCTGCCACTTCAGCGCCTTCTGCCGGCCTGCTCACCACTGGCATTGCTCTCCGTCTGAACACCTCTCACCTGCCGCTCAGCGGCTTCACTCATGTCAGCCGCTTCCCGCAAATTCTTAAATTCCCACAGCCGAGTAACCTCAATTGGTCCCTTGATCGCGCTGTCGCAATTTAAGGATTTGCGGGAAGCGGCTGACATGAGTGAAGGATTTAAAAACATAAAGCACCAAGAAATGTACTTACCACGTTATTGGTACACAAACTCCATTCTTCACTTTTTGTTTCCTAAGATACTCTTAAAATAATGACAATCCATATTTGAAAAACCGCCAAGAAACTTGTAGCAGTATAGCAAAGGCAGAATTTCAGCTGCCTTCAGCCCTGCTTGTCATTGACAGCTTGAAGCATCTCATAATCAGTAGCATCATCATACTCCTCAGATTGTAACTAATAAGCAACTCTGAACACCTTGCTTTTCCTCAACTTTTCAATCTTGGCATTGTAAACTACAAGTTTTTGCTCTTCAAACCACGCATGACATGCGTTCTGCCCACTACTTTCCCATTAAGAATGTCCTGTAGATTCCAGTTCTTAAGAAAAGGATATATTTTTTAAATAGCCTAAGTGTCCAAATAATAAACTAATCCTTCACACAACAATTCACAATATAACATGATTTTTAAATCTCACTGTCATGAATTTATATGCCAGATGGAAGGAATTTAATGTTTAATTCCCATAAATTAATCTAGAAACATCCACTCAATATAATCAAAATTATTATTATTTTGCACAATACGTGGGACTAAAACTGATATTTAGTATAAAAATATTGACTATGGATAGACAATTACACAAAATATAGACGATTTAGATGCTCTTATGACATGATTGTCCAAAAAAAAGAGCATTTAAATCATTTTGCGAATGGGTTTTTCTGGAATACAATCGATTGAAACGTTGCTTTTGCGGTGAATTTGAACCCCATATTGGCAGGGAAAACACTGCCGGTTCGTATGGGGCCCAAATCACATTTTCATAACGTAAAATTAGATTAAAGCCATATCAAGAAGCAAGTTTATATGTAAAATAGACGACTTACCCTTTGTTTTGTCCTGTTCTTGCGATCCGTCACGTTGTAGGCGTTGAGGGCGTAAGAAGTCGCTTTTTATTTTAATCTAATTATTAAATTGTCTCGTGATTTAAAAAAAAAACGGGAACGAAAGTCGGATCGATTATTCTTCAGCAGCTAGCAGCCCGAGGAAATCCGCCGCCGACAGGCAGTAGAAAACGGCATTTTAATCCCGCACCCCCCTCAAAGGCGCCAAAGTCGCCAAAGTCGCGCACACGGCCAGTGGCAGCGTCGCTGAAGGTAAGTTTTGTAACATCGCTACTGTTTGTTTCAGATTTGTCAAGCTCCCCTCCTGGACCATACCATCAGGATATGTATGAGTTAAGGCCTGAAGAACGCTTCAAGGCACCTCCTATTCTACCTCCTCATCTGCTGCAAGTCATTCTGAACAAGGACACACACATTTCAGTAAGTCATTACATAAGTGTAATCAAAAGAGCGGCATAGTGGTGCAGCTGTAGAGCTGCTGCCTCAGTGCAGAGATCAGGGTTCAATCTTGACCTCGGGTGCTGTCTGTGTGGATTTTCCACGTTCTCCCGGTGAACTCCCCCGGAGCTCTAGTTTTTCTCTCACATCTCAAAGACGTGCATGTTTGTGGGTTAATTGGCCTCTGTAAATTGCTCCTAGTCTGTAGGGAGTGGATGCAAAGGTGATATAATATAGAGCTAGTGTGAAAGGGCAATCCATGGTCTGCGTGGATTTGGTGGATTGAAGAGCATGTTTCCATGCTGTATCTCCAAAACAAACTAAAATTTGTCACTAGACTCTATTCCTTGGAGCACAGAAGGATGAGGCATTATCTTATATACAAAGAGAGAGGAATATATCTGGGAGATGCACTGAGTCTCTTGCCCAGGTAATCAAGAACATAGGTTTAAGTTGAGGCGGGAAAGATTTAATAGGAACCTGAGGGGTAACTTTTTTACACAGAGAGTGGTGGAACAAGCTGCCGGGGGAGGTAGTTGAGGTGGGTAGTATCACAATGTTTAAGGAACATTTGCACAGGTTCATGGATAAGACAGGTTTGGAAAGATATGGGCCAAACGCAGAGAGTAGTGTAGATGGGACTAGTGTAGATGGGACATGTTGGTCAGTGTGTGCGTTGGGCTGAAGGGCCTGTTTTCACACTGAATTACTCTATTTCATTTTGTCTTTGGCACGTGGCATTATTGACCATTTAAAATGTTCATCTTAATTATTCAGGTTCTTTAACAGCACATTCACGATTTTGGCAGCAATTTGTTAAATGTTTCAAAATGCATTTGTCAAAAGTTTATATGAGATAAAAAGAGATTGAGTCATAGAGTCACACAGCACGGAAACAGGTAATTTGGCCCAACTTGCCCATACCAACCAAGATGCCCCATCTACGCTGGTTCCACCTGCCTGTGTTTGGCCGATATCCCTCTAAACCTTTCCTGTCTATGTACCTGTCCAAATGTTTGTTAAATGTTGTTGCAGTACCTGCCTCAACTACCTCCTCTGGTAGCTTGTTCCATATATTCACCACCCTCTGTGTGAACAAAATTACCACTTGGGTTCCTATTTTACTTCGGAGTCACGTGAGTGACTACGCGAAGAAGCCCCGCCTGGCGCATGATCGGCATTACGTCGACGCTGACGGCAGAGCAAGAGCTGCAGAGCGCATATCCTCTAAGCGGTAAGGAACGGGCCCGCAGGTAAGTGCATGTGAATTCATTTTCAGGGCGTTGCAAAAACCGTTATGCTGGCGTACAGAGCCAGCAAAGGTAAAACTAAAAAGAAATGGAGAAATCTCAGAGGAAGGTTACGCAGGTGAAAAGATCGTCCCGGGGTTATGGTGAAAGAATCGGGACAAGAGATTAGTGCGGAGCCGGTTCCGATACCGGTGGCCGTTGACTTACCCGTTAGTGAGACTGTAGTTGCTCCAGAAGCAGAAGCCACGGAGGAAAATGTACCTAAGAAAAGTAAAAAGAAATCCGTGAGGCCCGTGGCTTCTGATGATGATGCTGATAATGAAAGCCCTCTGGATAATAAAGCCATGTGGCTTAAAATGGAACATATGGAGAAAGTTCTCCAAAGTATTATGAGGCAAGGGTCCAAGAACCCAGAATTTTCCCAAACAGACCCTGAGGGGTTTGAATATCCAGAATATGGCAGTATGCCAAATTGGAAATATGGAACTCCAAACCCAGGGATTAGGCTGGAGGAAGTCTTCTTTGATGAAGTCTCAGGAGTACCAGGGCTGTAAGAGACAGACCCTGAAAGTGGTGATGTTGATTATGAGTACCCACCACAAAGTAAGAGGAGAAGGCCATGTGGGCCCGACGTGGCAAGAGGTTTTGCTACACCTGAAGGAAGTGGTGAGGCTATGGAAGAAAACCTGGCTGCCAACATTAACTATATGGTATCTCACCAACTTCAAGAAGTTGTTATGGCTGAAACAGCAGATTTATATAAAACACCGGAAAATTGCAGCTCATTGAGGGTACCTACGGTGAATCCGACTATATGGGCACCTATGTCATCAGTCATGAGGGCACAAGAAATACGTTTTCAAAGAGTCCTCAAACTTATTTCAGCTGCCATTACCGCTTTTGGAAAGCAAGTGGAAGGGTCGGAAATGATCAAAATCCAAAAAGATACACTGGGTTTATTGTGCAATTCCTTTTTTGAGCTCAATTGTATGAGGAAAATTGCGATTCGGCCCATATTTCATCCTAGATTTGCAGGGCTGTGCAGATCAAGTAGTGTTCAAACTCCTGGTTATTTATTTGGAGAAAACCTGCCTAAACAAATCAGAGAAATGGATGAAGAGGCTAAATCTATTAGCCACATGAAACCCTTCGTTTTTGGCCAAAAAAGGTACAATACGCCAAGAAGGGGATCTGATTTTGGAACAAGCAGAGGCAGGAGTATGGTAAGGAAGTATTACCATCCAGCACAGCCTAATGTTCACCCATATGTGGGGAGAAGGAGACCACCACGTTCGTATGGAGAGGTACAAAAACTTTATTCTGTTAAAAAATAAACTTTGGGGAATCTCCAGTTGGTGGGAGATTAAAAATGTTTTATGATGAATGGCTTTGCATCACATCTGACCGGTTTATTTTACAAGCTGTTTCAGGAGCTACAATAACATTTAAAGAAGGTATTGATCCACTGGTACAGCATAAACCTAATCATGGTTTAATGTTCTCTGCTCTTGAGAAAGCAGAAATTAATGAAGAAATTAACAAATTGTTTAAAAAAGGTGTTATTAAAAAAACTGTTAAGCATCCACACCAATTTGTGTCAAACATTTTTCCAAGAGATAAAAAAGATGGTGGTTGTAGAATCATTCTGGACCTTACAAACCTTAATACATTTGTCCAGTATAAACATTTCAAGATGGAAACATTCAACACTGCAAGACATTTGATATCAGCAGGTTGTTATATGGCTACAATAGATTTGAAGGATGCGTATTATTCAGTACCAATACATCGGTTTTTTCGAAGGTACTTAAAATTTAATTGGTTGGGTCAGCTGTGGCAATTCAAAGCATTACCTAATGGGTTAAGTTCAGATCCTAGGCTCTTCACAAAGCTGTTGAAACCAGCTTTAGCACAATTAAGAGCACAGAAGCACATCGTTATGGCTTATCTGGATGACATCTTAATTGTCAGGACTAATCAGGATTCAGCTGGAAAATCAGTTTCAGCAACTAAAAGCTTGTTTGAAAAGCTAGGTTTCTTGATTCATCCAATTAAATCCAATCTGTAGCCAGCACAAACAACTAATTATTTAGGTTTTGTGATTAATTCAGTTACTATGTTAGTAACTTTACCAACGGACAAAATTGTTGATATTACATATGTATGTTGGGGCCTTATTCACAAACCTTATCCCTCCATCTGAGAGGTAGCAAAG
This sequence comes from Okamejei kenojei, assembly GCA_035221665.1. Lineage (NCBI taxonomy): Eukaryota > Metazoa > Chordata > Chondrichthyes > Rajiformes > Rajidae > Okamejei > Okamejei kenojei. The sequence continues at coordinate 23,343,045 of CM069140.1, read as the reverse complement.
GTTATTGGTAAGTTAGTAGCAGCATTTCCTGCAGTGGAATTTGGTCCATTACATTACCAAAACCTTCAAAGGGAAAAAACGCAAGCTTTAAAAAAGCGAGCAGGCCATTTTGATAGGCCTATGCAATTAACAAAGGAAGCTTTATTGGAATTACAATGGTGGATTGAGAATGTTCCACAAGCTGCGAAAAACATTTTAATACAGCAGCCTGAAGTGCTTTTACAAACAGATGCAAGTGCTCTCGGATGGGGGGTGACGGATAATTCCACCAGCTGTGGGGGCAGATGGGCTGTCCAAGAGGAATTGTTTCTCCAAACATATAGTATTGATTATTTGGAGTTATTGGGGGCATTTTATGGATTAAAAGCTTATTGTTCTACAAAAAAGGATCTGCATGTCCAGGTACAAGTAGATAATACCACAGCTGTTGCATATATTAATCACATGGGTGGAGTAAGATCAGTATCATGTGATTGTCTGGTCAATCATATGGCATTGGTGTATTGAGCAGCAAATTTGGCTTTCAGCAAGTTATCTTCCAGGTAAAGACAATGTGCTGGCAGACAACAGATCAAGGGTATTTAAAGACAACACAGAATGGATGTTAAACCCACAAGTTTTCAGTAAAATTGTCATTCGGTATGGGTTACCAGACATTGATCTGTTTGCATCAAGATTAAATCATCAATTGCCTAAATACGTGTCTTGGGAACCCGATCCAGGTGCGGTAGCAGTAGATGCATTTTCATTACATGTTCATATGAATTTGTTAATCTGCAGGTTTTGACCAGACCACTGCAAGGGCTTGGACTGTCGGATAGGACCATGGATGTTATAGCCTCAGCATGGCGAGATAGCACAAAGAAACAATATATGACACATATAAAGAAATGGGAAGTCTTTTGTAGACAGTCAAAAATATCTTATCATACTGTGAACATTTCAAACATTTTGGAGTTCCTTGCTGAGTTGCATTTTGAGCAGCACTTAAGTTATAGTGCCATTAATAGTGCTCGTAGTACTTTATCGTCCTATTTAGGACAAATTTCTGACGGTGAATCAATTGGGTCTCATCCATTAATATCCCGGTTTATGAAAGGGATTTTTAACAAGAATCCGCCCAAGCCAAGGTATACAGAAATGTTGGATGTCTGCATTGTACTTACTTTGCTTAGGCAATGGACTCCAATCACAGTTATGTCTTTGAAAAAATTAACATTTAAAGTAGTAATGTTAATGGCGTTGGTATCAGCACAAAGAGTGCAAACATTGCAAATGCTACGTTTAGATTGTATGCATGTGGCTTCAGATAACATTGTGTTTTACGTTTATGATCTGATCAAACAAAGCAGACCAGGGAGAACTGGAGCTAAGGTAATGTTCAAATCCCTGTGGATCAAATATTGTCAAGTTAGACACTTGACTCAATATAAAGTAGTAACCAAGAGTCTTCGAGGTGATGAAAAAGCGTTATTTATTACGCATAAAAAAAACACACAAAAGCATCAGTACAAACCATTTCTAGGTGGTTAAAACAGGTGTTAGATTTAGCGGGAGTAGACACTGATGTGTTTAAATCTCACTCCACCAGGGCTGCAGCTACGTCGGCGGCGAAGTTACAGGACGTGCCGCTTGACCAAATTCTAGAAGCCGCAGGGTGGTATAAAGAAGAAACTTTTTCAAAGTTCTACAATAAACTTGTTCTCACGATGCCAGGCTTTTAACACGCGGTGTTGGGTTCACTGTAATCATCTGCTTTCTTTCACTATCGATTTATATTATCGATTTATGTTATCACTTTATATCTTTCATCACTTTGTAGTGATTTTCCCCTGGTATAAAACGGGTTATTATTTGTTCTTTTATGATTAAAAGACTTATTAAATAAACTGAAGCTGAATTTTGAAAAAGGTTATTTACTCACTTATGTGTTGACTCAGCCGGACTGTCGTATGGAATGAATTTACAACATAAAAAACACAGAGCTACAAAATCTTCACGTAGTCACTCACGTGACTCCGAAGTAAAATAGTAAGATTAAACGAGAACTTACCAGTTCAAAGTTTGATCGTTATTTTATGAGGAGTAACGATGAGGGATTACGTGCCCTCCACTCACGACCCTCATAAAATAAATGATCATCTGGTAGTTCTAAATCTATGTTGAGCCTTACTCTCTTACTCCGGCTATTAGGTTCTGTGTTTTTCATGCCGCTGCTTTGAAGTATGCCGATCATGCGCCAGGCGGGGCTTCCTCACGTAATCCCTCATCGTTACTCCTCATAAAATAACGATCAAACTTCGAACTGGTAAGTTGTCAGTTAATCTTACTATCAAATCTTTCCCCTCTTAGCTTAAACTTATGTCCACTGGTTCTTGATTCCTCTGCGCTGAGTAAAGGATTCTGTGTATTCACCCTATCTATTCCATTCATGATCTTATACACCTCTATAAGATCACTCCCTCAGTCTCCTGAGCTCCAAGGAATAAAGGCCTACCCTGTTCAACCTCTCTCTATAGCTCAGACACTCGAGTCCTGACCACATCCTCGTAAGTCTTCTCTACGCTCTCTCCATCATAACAATATCCTTCCTATAGCAGGGTGACCAAAACTGAACATGGGAAATTTGGTCACAAGGCGTTGATGAGTCCAAAGGGAGCTTGGGAAAGATCTCCATCTATCCTTGTCAAAAATCTCTAAAGATATTAGATATAACTGCCAAAAAAAAAATTATTCTTGACCTGGCTGTAGCCTTTGATATTATTGAACATCTTCCACTACTTGTCATTTTATCACCAATCCATGAATGAATTAATAAGTTTATTGGTCAAGTATATTCACATACAAGGAATTTGCCCAGGAAGTTGAATTATACTGACTCGATTCAGTTCTTAAGAAAAATCATCCTTCCTGTTAAGCAGCACCATGATTTTAAAACTTTCGTCTTTGTTTCCTTATCTCTTTATAATGTCTACCAGTGTTACAATTTATTGAGTATAATCTTTCAGTCCTGACCTCTGGCATAATTTGTTTTTAACTCACACAACTGTTGGTGACTTTTGCTTTATTGCTAAAAAATAAATTCTGGGATTTATGTTCTTAATTTGTGCACATCTCTAACATTAAAACCTATTACTATAACCTATCTCTTTTCAATCTTTTGTCATATTTCTTCATATGTGGTGCCCGAAATGTTTTGCTTCAAAAAGCTCCTTCGCAAAACATCTTGTTGCTTTAGTACATTACTCTGTATGAACTCTCATAAGTAGTTTGTATGATTTGAGATACATCTTCAATGAAGAATTTTTTTGATGTCTCATTTGCAATGTTTAGAAATCTGTGGAAATCATGTTCCATATTTTTGGGTTCAACCCAAGTATTAATCTTGTTAAACAATGAAAATTGGCTATAAATCTGTACGTAACCAGTTGCTCGATCTTGTTTATCCAGTGTGATCCTGCTTTACTCCCTGAACCAAACCACGTAATGCTGAATCATCTCTATGCACTTTCTATAAAAGTAAGTATGTTAACTTTGTCAAATTTTATTCTGAATGAAATATAATCTCTGTGGAAATGTGCCTATTTTCCAGCTATTTTAAATGCATCACAACTTTTAATTATCTGTTCACTGCTTACTTTGTGCAGAGTGCAAAAAAAAACTGGAGAGATTTTAAGACGGGATACTTACCTGGTAGTTAAAAATGGTTAATGGAGGTTAATTATTATACTAAGGTGGTGTTTATGAAAATACTTTATTCCATTAATCACATATTCCACGGATGGAAGTTGTTTTCCAACTCTCACTGTCCTGTGCATGATGGCATGCAACATGGAAATTTAAAGTGAGATTATTAGATACTCCTGTAAATCCAAATGATTCTAGGAGATCCAGATCAATTTGGAATGAATTTTAATTAGGATGTGCTGCCTCATTTTTACTATAATTTTGATTTACAATTGTTTTCATGACCTGCACATTCTCTAATAATTTCTTCACGTCGAGTGTCAGCTCAGTTGCGTTATTTGAAAGTTGCTGCTTTTAGCTTTTATAGCTTTCATCTAATTATTCATCCTCAACTTTGGAAGAATTACTTGCATTTATGGGCCAACGTTCATGGTCTGGGGATACTGTAAAAGGTTTGCAGCCAATTAAGCACATTTATTGGAGGGCACGTGTAAGAAATACGGCTCTCAAGATACACATTGCAAGCTCCCACAAACCTCAGAGAGTTGTCATGGCTAAACTTGCATGCTTTCCCCAAGTGCTCTAGTTTCCTCCTATATCCCAAAGATGTGCTGATTGATGGGCTACTGTAAATTACCCCAAATGTAGTAAGTGGCACGAGAATTGGGGCTGAGATAATAAATTCCCCCATTTATTTCACCATATAATGGGGGAATGGGATTGATGGTATTGCCTCGAGGGTTCGTGTAGAATTGAATAGTTCCTCTTTTTGTGGTGGGGAAGAATGAAATAAGATTATGCCTTTCTTTACGTGAGCCATTTTCTTTTCACCAGGATATTAGTGTCTTAATATGCTTTCTAGTTTTAAGATTGTTTGAAAGTTTTAAAATGCACCACTGTACCCTAATGTCATCCTTGGTTTCCAAAGCAACTTGACCTCTAATTTGATAATCCTGCGGGTTTTCAATTTCTTGGTGTCCAAATAAGTCAAATGTACTGAGAAGTACACTTTTAAATACTTTTTCCACCATTGCTGTTTTAATTCATTAATTGTTCCAATGCAAGTGCAACCATGTATTAATTACTTTGTTAATGCATTTTTCACCGTATTTTTCTGTCCTAGGATGGAGTGATGGTTCTCAGTGCTACACATCGGTATAAGAAGAAATATGTTACTACTTTATTGTATAAGCCAATCTGATCTTTTATATCTGTAACCAGCATGCCAGAATGGTAAACACATGCCCATGATAGTTGGCTGTTCAGTGATGGAGCTTCATTAGGACTTTAGCAGTTGTGTTGGTTGCCTTCTACATAATCGCTACAAGCACTTTACCAGATTGAGGTACAAGTTCAGCACTGAATTTTATTGCATTAATTATGACAATGCAGTTTGTCAATGTAGATTGCATTTTTGGAAATGTAAAATGCATTTGTAAACCAAGAGACCATCGCAGTCATGATGAGATGTTACACCAGGAAAAGTTTACAGTTGGAGTTTAAAATATTTTATATTTAAATACCTTAACATAAACTATTTGGTATTTAATAAATATTGCATTTACTTGGAGATGTGATCCAGTCCATTTTAATAAACCTAATTGTTTTGGTTTGGATTGAATTCTCTTCATGTTTTCTATGTGTAAGGAAATTCTGCTTTTGCATTGAGTTGTTTTTAACACACAGATTCTGCTTTATATCTGTGTGCCTACTCATTTGATGTAGATTTACAAATATGAATGTTTCCAGAAGGGACATGTTATTTATTGTCTTGGTTCACAAGTTGTGAAGTACTTCAGGTAACGATCTCCTCTGAACTGGCAAATATATTTGCAATATTGTTAACAAACCAACAAAAACAATAATTTGTGGTCTGTGTCATTAGTTAAAACATTATAATATACTTAGATCAAGAACTTGTTTGCAGATAGATGTGGTTTATTTTGTAGTTGATTAAGGAGGAGAGTTACAGACCACAAGGGTTTAGACCTGTGAAATGGGCAGATAATAACACAGAAGTGATGCATTTTGATGGTAGAGCCAATGAAAAACAAATCATACAATTTTGTGAAAGAACAGAGAGCTGAGGCTTATTACATAAATGTTTTAACGTGATAGAATTTCTGAGACCCGTTTTAATTTAATTTTAAGTATATGGGATGCTGTGTTTATATCGAAGTCATAGAGTTCAAAACCAAATAAATGAATGTATGTTGAAATATTGATTGAGCCACATCTGGTGTAGCATGTTCATTCTGGGCAGCAAACTAGAAAACATATTCTAGGGATTAAGAGAAGGAATGGAAGAAATTTACCAGTGAATGGGAGACTTCAGATCCTTTAAAAGAATGGGGAATCAGGGGCTGCAGTGTTGTCGGATTAAAGATGATTAGATCTGGACCTGAAAAATCATGAATAGATTTAATGAAGTAAAGGAAAAACTGTGTTCAGTGACGTGGCAGATTAATTGGTAACCATGGGAAACAGGTTCAAGGCAATAAAAATTTGAAGTGATGTGTGGAAATATTTCTTTTTATCGAGTGGTTGTAATGGAAGCAGATTCAATAGTAACTTTTTAAAAGGGAATAAATTATTGGGGTAAAAGGAAAGGGGCTAGGATTCAAAGGATAGCTCTCTCAAAGGGCAGGCAGGGAGTGACTTGCTGAATGGCATCATAATGTGCAATGACTGTAATGTTGAAATGTCTATAATATTTGCCAAAGGTTGTTCTCCACTTTGCTTGTGTGACCTGATGTTGAGCTGTTAGAAAGAGCAGCTGGAGACAGCGGGAATAGAAGAACATCATATATACAGAACATGGCGAAGGTCAGTGGGGAGTTCTTCAGGCCATACTGATTGGATTTTGATGTTGTTTACAGTAAAAGTAGCACCATAGACCTACTGCTTCTAATTTACTTTTGTAGAAATGCCAGCAGTCTTTCTTGTTTAGAATGCAGATGCTACTGAAAGACATTTAATATTAATCGTCGCTGAAAGAACTTCCTTGTTTGAACATTGTAAATTTTACAATCAGAGTATGGCTGATGAATTAACTAAAATTTGGTTTGACTTGACAAATGGCAGCCAGTGTACAAATATTTTTGTAATCCACTGCCATATTCTAACAGGAGAAATGGAGCACTATAGTGCTGAAGTATAAGGCAAATTTATACATTTGATACTTCTGGCATATGCAAAAAAATCATCCTACAACTATTCCTCCTTTGACAGCAGTTTCCTTATTTTTTCAAAGTGGCATTCCAGGGAAGACACAGTAAAATGATTTTCTTCAGCCTGTGTGAGTACTTTGTGCAATACAGAAGCCTTATATTGATGATCTGCACAATTTTATGATTGGATGCCAAATGTTTTCTCCCTTTTGACCTCTGCTGAGTAGAAAAAGGTATAGGTTTACATGTTTGTGAAATAGCATGAATATTTATTCATTTATAGAGACTATTGAAGTGTGAAGTTTTTAATGTATACATATGTGTGTATTATGAGATTTTAATACAAATAAAATATCTCAGCTGATTGAAAATGGGTTTCGTAGTACATTAACCTATCATCTGTTCTCTTCTTTGCCCCCCACCCTCCCCCTCTCCATCAACATAGGACCTAAATAGGTAACCTATTTTTTGGGTGTCCAAATTATTGTAAATCTCAAAAGGATTTTGCAAAATTTTCATACCTGCTTTTAAGGTAAAGGTCAACCTGATAATGCTGAGACATTGGACATTTGCTGTTGTCTTCAGTTTCCTGACTTGGGAACAATTCTTTTATATTTAAAGTTAAGTGTGAATTAAAGAATGGTGAGGAGAGACCAAAGCATTAAAAATCAGTTAGCGGCACCTGTTAGAATAAATTAATTAGGAGCTGTAATTAGGGCTTGACTGACTGAACACCTTGAAATATTTGAGACGATTAAAGAGCCAGCATGTAATTTATAAAGCATTGGGTTTGCAAACCTAATTATTTTTAAAAAGGAAACATCAATGCATGTTCAGCACAGACATCAAGGGCCAAAGGGCTTGTTCCCATGCTGTACTGTTCATGTTCTTAAACTACAGAAATGTTACAGAAGTTAAACAGGCATTGAGTATTCAATGTTTTTTTATTCGTTGAACAAAGAAAGCAAACTATTCTTTCAGTTGTTAAATAAACAATTTCACAAATTTCATTTTCGCAGAACAGCTTTCTTAAAACAATCCAGGAACAACAATCTTTACTTCCCAGGATTGAACCATACACACATGCTACAATCTACTATATTACTGAATGTATATACACTGGGATAATATGTACAGTACGAAGAACAGACACCAAATATTGATCAGTATATACGCTTTATACAGTGTACAACAAAGCTATAAGGGCACATGCTGCATCATATGATTTTTAGTAACCTTTATATGTTAATTGTTTGCACCCTATAAAACATGCTTCAATGCAGTTGTGCCAATTATCAGTGATCGCCAATTATCTTTATGTCTTTCAAAGCTTTGGTAATACAGATTTAATCTGAGTTCCCGGGAAATCAATTATAAGGATAGATTTGACAATTATGAATCTTAATGGGGAAAATTCTTCAGTTCAGTGGGGAAGCAAAAATGTTCATCATAATAATTAGAAAAATGGCACATCAGTAACACATATGAATACAGCTAACTTAAACCATATTTCTCTGTAATATGGTTTTGTAATATGTACACACTAATTGCATGTGCAGATGTATTAGCTATTTATAACAAGCAGCAAACAATTCCATATAAACTACAACTTATACTTAACGCCATAGATTTGCCATCATGCTATATATACAGCTCAGACAAAAACAATGCTAGTGCTACAAAAGTTATCCACTACGTATTTCTAATAAGTGTACAATAATAAATACAGAGTTGCCAGCATTGTCTTAACTCTGTACCGTACTCTCACCCACCATACTGTATTTTTGAATAAAAACTCTGAAATGTCATGATGCTAGATCATGTTGTTGAGGTTTATAAGATTGCTTTTGTCTTATTCCAGTGTTTGGCCAAACTAATGTTACAGCTTTGGCATCCATGGCAAATTTATTGCACATGCCCATTTTTTTTTGTTTATGCTTAGTGAACATTCTATCCTGTCTTAAATGTTGTACAGCTCAATTTTCCAGTTATGGCCAGGATATAGCTTTCTGTGATAAATTACACAAATTCAAATTGCAGGACACTATTCACCAAAGTTATCATTGGGCTCAAAGCATTTCTGTAACTGGTTATTTTTTCATAATAAATACATCCATGTTAATATATTAGCAACTCAATGTAGCTCTTGACATTAAGAGTTTTTCTTAGGTGTTGAAACAGCATGATGTTACATGCAAATCTCTCACACTGAGCTTTATAAGTTAATATTGCATTTCAAATGAGTCTCTAAAACTGCTAGGGGCAAAAATATCAGCATCCTATGGTAAATGTGTTTTGACCCACAAAAAACAAGACTTCCCGCTTCAATACGTAAAACAATGAATGTTGGCTGAATTGTTGTTTTATGTAGGATCATCAGGGAGCCACCATTAGATATGGATTATGCAGAATAATTCTTTCTGGAGGCACAAAAGAATAAATTTACTTCTGCTCGTCCCAAGTTATTTTGGTAGAATAAGATTGCAAGATCATTGTTTAAGCTTTCTTTTTGAGAGAGAAAGGGAAGTACTACTTCAGTAGTTTGCAATGTTTCCGACTCGAACCAGGTTGGGGCCATTTCTTTTAATCTTCCCAGGCAGTGAATTTTGACCCAGGCTTCTTGCTTCAGCTTCAGGGTACATCTGATTCATGAAGTTCCAGTCTCGGGGATGGATGTAACCAAGTGTTGAGATTTCTGCTGAAAAATTAATCAGGTCAAACAAAATAATTACCTTAGACATGGAAAGCAATGTAAAATATGAAAACACAAAGTAGATAAAACAGGAATGTACTGAATAGAAGGAATGATTCAACATGTAACAATTCTGCTGATGTAATGAGCGATTGTGCCAAAGACAACTTTTTGAACTTCACAGTTTCTTAATCTCTTTGAAGGTCTCTAAAGTTAAAAAAAGACAACTGAATAAAGTTGAGGAAAATTATATGCTGCAGTTTTTAATTAACTGATAGTAGTACATTTATAAGACTATGTATTTTAGCTTCATTTTGCATAAGATATAAATACTATCAGATACATGGGTTAGAGGGATATGATTCAAATGTAGGTGGATAGAACTTGTCCAAAATGCTTCTTCTGGCTACACAAACATTAACAATAGTGGATGGTTGGGCAATGGGCTAACAGATTCAGTCATTGCAAATTTATTATTCAGACGAGGAAACGTTTCAGTCACAAAACAGTATTATCAATCTGAAGCTATTTTAGCTAACTTTTCAAGGAAAAGATAGTTTGATGGTGTATTGTCCATATTTCTGGGTACCACATATTATTACCCAGTAAAGTGTGCAACAAAGATTTCCTGAAATAGTATCTGTGATAAAGAACTTTCATTATGAGAAGATCCCCCTAAAGCCCTCAGAGAAGCTTCAGAGGAGAATTAATTAGTCAGATAGGTAACTAATTAACATATTTAGGAAATTTAAAACATTAACAGGGATGAGGGGAGATTTTCTTTGTAGTTGCTTTGCGATGTTATGATTTGGAGTACACCAATAAAAAGGGTGGTAAGAAAAAATCAGTATTAACTTTCAGAAGGGAGTTGGATAAATATTTTAAAGGAAGACAACAACAGTGCATTGTGGAATGAGAAGTGAAATAAGCCTGATTGGATTACTCATTAAGGACATGATGGGCCAAATGACCTCGCCTACTCTGGAATTTCCCTCCTAAAATGTGCTCAGCACCATTAAGATAAATGCCAAAACCTGCCGCCTGTCCTAAATGCATAAGTGTAGTGATTGATATTGCTCCTGTGGAATACCTTGTGATATTTTACAGCATTAAAAGCACTGGACAATTCAAATACACGCATGATCCTTTGTCGATCTCAGATTTAGATAACTGCAGAATTTTAGGGAACACAATATGTAGGTCTAGGGTCATCAGTTCACTGAATGCCATTGGCTGTATGGTTGAAATCTATAGCTCAGATCTGGGGTGAATCTTGTTGCTCTTTCCAGTGACAATATAAATTGCGATTTAACTAGTTCTCTAAAGTTTAAATAGCAGTAGAAAGATTAACCATTGAGTATAAATCATAAGGTTATAAGTAATAGGAATAGAATTAGCCCATCAAGTCTACTCCACCATTCAATCATGGCTGATCTATCTCTCCCTCCTAACCACATTCTCCTGTCTTCACCCCATAACCTCTGACATCTGTACTAATCAAAAATCTATCTATCTCTGCCTTAAAAATATCCACTGACTTGGCCTCTACAGCCTCTGTGGCAAAGAAATTCCACGGATTCACCACCCTCTGACTAAATACATTTCTCATCTCCTTCCTAAAAAAACATCCTCGTGGACATTGTAACGTGGACATTGATTAGGAGTAGGCTAATGCTCTGCTGAGTAACAAGTTCATGGCCCATGTCCTTGGACTTCCAGCCACACCCCAATGATACTGTAGTATCAGGGATATACATCTACAATAGTTTGAGATACAGACCACCATCAAAAGTTATTGTGTAACCTGTTTCACCAAATCATCTAAATTAATTTCTAGATAACTGAGATTATCCATAAAAAGCCTTTTCAAGCATTGATAAGCACCTTATACTTTCAATTGGAGCAGCATGAGAACTGTTAGATGTAAATGAGAAAATGGCAGGCAACATGCCTGACGCATGCAACGATTTTACAGGTAGCAGTGTTAACAGTCCACAAAGAGACAAAAGCTATCTGATCGCTCATTGCACATGCTAACAATAATAAAACATTATTACCAACCTTTGTTGTCATTTTGGGAAGTTTTAGCACCAGAAATTGTGCAATCATTCATCTGAATGGACTCACAAAAGAAACAAAGGCACACAGGGAAAAGAAAGTCAGAAAGGAGAAACAGTAGCCTTATATGATTATCTATCTCCAGTCTGATTGAGCAAGGACAATCCCTCGTTCCTATTCTTTCAAGTGAGATGCCCCTTTTCTTGACAAGCTGGGGTAATAACCTTTGAGGACTAGAAATCATTTAATGCTTTACCAACAGATCCTTTGCTAAAATGTGAGAATGTGCAGTGTTTATGGAGAGGCTTTTACCCCCGGGTTACAGAGACTCTTATGTACGATGATCCTGATACTGTTCTACACATTGTTAACATATCACTGTACAGTGATATGTTAATGAACAGTGGCCAATCCGATTGAAATCCCACTATTGTGATTCATGAGATCGAGGAAATGTAGCCCTTCATTAGCAGAGATCAGAGATCAGAGCAGCAACTGATATTAAGACTTTAACTTATACAATTTAAAGGGTTTTAAAATTAAACACTTGAAAAACATACTAGATCATATAAATCCCAGCGCCCTAATGATTTATTAGCTGTTAATCATTTCGATTGGAAAGAAATAAAACGCCCCGAGCAAAGGCCCCGTAGAGTCTCATGATAAAATCGGAATTCCTTTTCCTGCCAAGTGCTGTACAAGTTAAATGTTGGAAGTCAGTTCTTCTCCTAAAGCAGCGTGGCATCCTCAATTCTCTTATGATTGGTCCATGCAAGTGAACTGTTCTGTTTTTATGGTCTATTATAAAAGGCAAATGCAAGGTTATTATTGGGCTAGGAAAGGAAAAACAAAATAGTTCAGAGGGAAGAGAAGTCATTGTTGTCCAAAATTATCACGCAACGGATGGTTAACAGAACGTGTGAATCTCCCGTTTGCCCTGTCAGTTGGGGTATGATGTGTGCTAAATAAAAGAGGGGATTTGTTGCTGCAGGTCAAGACAGCATTACCATTATGCAGCAGCCTTGCATCTTGGAGATAGGCATAAATGACGGTTATGCAAACCAGGCCACAAGCATGGATAACACATTTTTCAGGATATAGACATCATTGGCAAGGCCACCATGTATTTGCCATCCCTTATTGAATGGCTTTCTAGGCAATTTCAGAGTACGATGGAAAGACAACCACTTTGCTGAGGAAGTGTGCCCTGTGTGGCCAGAATGGGCATAATTGGTGGAGGATTTCCTCAGTTAAGGACATTAATGAGCCAGATGGGGTTTTTTTTTGACAATCCAGTGGTTTTGTGGTCTTTAATACTAAGATTACTTTTTTTTTTAAACATCCATATGATTAACTACATTGACACTCCATAATGGTGGGATTTGAACTTGGATAACTGGATTATTAATCTGGCCCTCTAGGTTACTGATAAAACAAATGTCACTGAAAGAGTACATGTGGCTGTTTCAATTTCAGCCTGATAATAAGTAAACTCTTCAACTTTACTGGATTACAGAGTACCATTTTTTGCTAATAATACTTGAGTCAAAGACGCAGCCTATTCAATAAAAAAAGTTGTGTCCGATTGATGCTTAATAAGATATGAGAAAAAGGCAATATTGTCTGCATTTGCACCTTAATTGTTACTAAGTTCACAGTTCTCATCAAAGTTTACCTCCAAATTATTCCTTGCTTTTTTTAGAACATCATGTGTCCTTGTAACTGAAAAACAAAAGTATTGCTATTGTCAGATGCGATATCTTCATTGACACGGTGCACCAGAAAACCAAGTAAGAGATAAAGCTACTGCTTGTTGTCACTTTCCAGCAGGAATCAGTGATTGTAGATCTTGGCAGAGACTGACTGATTTATTACTTCCATTTTGTCAGGGTGAGTGGAAAGAAGAGGTAAACTGTTTCACCTTTTGCTTTCCGGTTTATATTAGTTAACTCATCAAAGACAGACAATTTCCAGTAAAGCAAGTATGTATTACTTAATATTAAATACAACAAAGACTCTCCAAAGTCTAAAGTTTTTTACAATTATTGAAGCTGATGGAAGGGCTAAATGAACTATTATTGTTCAGTTAGAAGAAATTAATCAGTAGAAGACATTCACTAAATTTGTTCCCTGGGAAGATAAAAGTGAAATATTGTCTGAAATATTTAGGTAATAAGGCAACACATTTCCAGAATATGAGCTCTGGTATACTGGAGAATTATCCCGGAGTGGTGGCAGGGAGTAGTGAGTGGATGGTGCTGGAGAAGGGTTGTGTAATGGTTGGATTGCTTTCCCTACATTGCATGGAGTCTAGATTCCAAAAAAATTCTCATATGGAACCCTGCCCTGCCGACCAAAATAATACTTAAACCTTTCAAGAATATAGCCAAGGATTATGTAAATTTTGGATACCTGGAATAGATAATGTGGGGGTATGTGGTTGGTGATGAGGAGGGAAGGGTGAGATTTAGAGCTTCAGTGTTAAATAGAATTTGGGGAGAACATGAAGGAAATCATGGTTCAGTTATGATGGAATAAGATTAGGGAGATGAAGCACTCTTGCATCACTTGGTCCAGAAGGAAAATGCTAATAGTACTTACCTGAATGATTCAGACATACAGCTACACAACACAGAAAATGCTCTTCAACCCAACTCATCCACCATGACTAAGTTCTCTAACCGAGCTACCCCTAGTTGCCCGCATCTCTCCCATATTCCTCCAAACCTTTCTTATCCATGTACTTCATGTGCCTGTCCAAGTGTCTTTTAAATGCTGTAGTCGTTCCTCTACCACTTCCTCTGGCAATCTGTTCCATGTACACACCATGCCATGTGTGACAAGACTGCCCCATCAAGTCCCTTATAAACCTTCCCCCTCTCATTTTAAACCCATGACCTCTAGTTTTAGACTCCTCTACCCTGAGGAGAAGACTGTGGTTGTTCACCATATCTGTGCCCCTTATTATTTTATAAACTTCAACAACCCATCAGCTTCCTGCACTCCAGGGACAAAAGGCCCAGGCCATATTGCGTCCCTTTGTATATCACAGCCTCCAGACTCATAACATCCTTATAAATCATTGTTGCCTTCTTTCCAGTTTAATAACATTCTTCCTATAGCAGGACAACAAGAAATGCACTCAATATTTAAAATGTGGCCATGCCAAAGTCTTGTACAGCTTTAATATGATGTCCCCTGCCCAAAGAAGGCAGGTGTGCCAAACGCCTTCTTCACCACCACCCTGTCACTTGCATGGAATTATATACCTCAACTCCGATGTCTCTCTGTTATGCCATAGTACACAAGGCCTTGTTATTTACTGTTTAAACCAGCCCTGGTTAGTCTTACCAAAATGCAGTATATTATATTTATCTGAATTAAACTCTCCATCTGCCACTCTTCAACACGTTGGTTCAGTTCATCTAAATCAAAGATAAGCCACCTTCGCTGTCCACTATACTGCCAATTTTAGTGCAATCTTCAAACTAACCCAAACCATGCCACCTACATTCACATTCAAATTGTTAATAAACATATTGAACAACAGTGGACCCAGCACAGAGTCCATGGTATACCACTAGTTTGGTGTTTCTGTACACTAGTTTAAAGGATCATCTCGCACATGGCTGATTCTCAGCTCACTTTGCCTCAACAGCAATATAGCTGGCAGATATGTTACAATATTAAATAGCACTTCTGTGATTCTGTGTCGATTCCACGTACGTTGGCTGACAATGAATTGCTCCATTCCTTCCTTCACTTGGTTAGTAGCCCTCAGGCGACTGATGGCATTCTGCAACAGATTCTCCTGCTCTGTTATTTTATTCTTCAATCTGCAAATCTCTTCTTTCATCGACTGCTCCTGCAATAACCATGAGAAATTTATCCCAGGTGGGTATCTGCATCAGTGTCATAATATGCTAATATACTGTACTTCCACTTTTATTACAGGCTGATTATTCGTTGAAAATAACAATATTTATTTTCAGATGCTATCTTTCAAAATGTCAGTACATACCAATGCGCTTATAGCCAATCAAATACTTCTGAAGTGCGGTTACTGTAGTACATCTAGTACAGAAGATCATGCAAAATCTGCACAAAAGTCCCAACAAAAAGCAAGGTGATACTAATCAGATCATTTATTTTAGTTATCTTAGTTTTGAATAAATCCATCAGGCGAGAATGAAATGCTCGGAGAAAGAGAAAGAGGTGCAGCGCACAGGCCTTGAATCTGGTGAGACGCAGGAGGAGCCCGGCCGGGAGTCACCCCACAGAGCCCAGTCCCTCCACGCACTAGAGTCTCCCAACCCCTGCAGAGTAGTTATTAAGATGGCTGATCCGTGGGCGGTTGCTGCTGGGACGCAAGTCGGGGCCTGATCAACCCCGGCTGAGTCGCCTGGGCGAGGGTGTCTGATGTTGTCAGACCCGAAACACCCTCACATCACTGAGGATGCGTCCCAGCTCATCTAGAAGATGTATATTTTTCACACTCTACGCTGGACATTGGGAAGCTACCCATCGTGCCAATGAATATTTTATGGTCACCAGAGAGAGCAGACAGCCATGACCTAATATTTGCTCCATGAAAGAGCACCAACGAGAGTGCAGTTCTTCCTTAATTCTGCATGGATCATCACATTTGATTTTGTGCTCAAGTGTCTGGAGAGGGACTTGATTCTAAACCCTTCTGGTGCAGAGATAATGGTTATACTGCATATGTATACAACTTGGTCCTGAGAGTGTCTATTCCGTTCCGTTTAAGGCCTTTCTGACACAGTATTTAGCAATGTTCTTATTAATGTTTGTTTGTTTTTATTTGTGTGTATGTGCGTGTGCATGTTTGCGCCTGCGTGTGTGTGCTCCTGTGTGCGCGTGCATGTATGTAAGAAGGAACTGCAGATGCTGGTTTACACTCCTTTATATTGTTTACACAGTACTACTATGTTCACATCTTCTGTTGTGCTGCTGCAAGTAAGAATTTCATTGTTATGTCTGGGACATACGACAATACACTCTTGACTCAAAGTAGGGAAAAAGGAAGCCTACTGGTAGGCAGAAGCTGACTTTGCTCACGGAAAAGAGGCTGTGCATTGATCAACTATTCTCATTTCTCCTTATGACGCAGGGAAGGTAGTCAGCCCATCAGGTCTATGTGAGCTCTCAGAATAATCCTTTCAGTCACATTTCACTCTCCCACATGCCTAGAAACTCCTCCTTAATTCTCTTCCCACCCTCTGTTATTGATATAATTTAAACTGATCAGAATGAGAATCTGAATGTGCATCTCTTCTGAATCTATCCAGCAATCTAATGATCAGGAGAATCAGTATCAGTATTTACTTTAATGTCATTTTAACTGATAAACTTACATACACAGAAGAAACAAAAAATTGTTTCTCAATCAGTTCCCATCAGTGCAGTTAATAAAACAGAATAAATACAACTTAAAAAAATTAAAATGAACATATCTAAAAGTAGGTCTAAAATTTGAACTAAAAAACAGACATTCAGACCGAACAGTGGCATGCTTTGACAGGTGCCTAGCTGTCAAAGTATGGGCGAGGTTAGATGATTTGGTGTGTGATGTATGGGGAGGGGACACAGTCCGTTAACCGGTCTTATTGCCTGTAGGAAGAAGCTGTGTAGCATCCTGCTGGTTTTGCAGCTGATGCTCCTGTACCTCTTCCCAGATGGCAGAATGGAGAAGATGTCGTGTGATGGGTGATGTGGGTCCTTAATAATGGAGATGGCTTTATGGATGCTACGCTTCTGATAGATCCCCAACAGGAAATGGAGTGGAGCACCAATGATCCTACTGGCTGTCTTCACTGTCCTGTTAAATTGTTTTTCTTCAGAAGCCTTGCAACTCCCAAACCAGGAAGTGATGCCATAGGTAAGAGCCTCTGACAAAACAAGGAAGCAAATCTGATAGATTTTTGTATCAGTAAAAGGGGTAGGATGATCAGTCAGCAAATGGTCACACTAAATAAATCACCTTGGCACTCAGTTGCACTGGAAAAAAGGCTGGGATCTTAGGATGAAGTGCAATATCCACCTCACAACAAGATTGCCACACTTTTTGAGTTGGAAGTCTTTAATGTTTTGGAGACTAGTCTCTGCTAGAAAGTTGCAAAGGACCAGCAGGAGTGTTGCAGTTGTTTTATTCGGTGTGTCACTAATGTTGGAATGTGCCACTGAGCAGTATAGCGGGGCAAACAAAACATTCTAAAGTGAAATAACTAGATCACATCAGGTCTGATAAGCTCGGCAATACTTCCGATATTAGCATTATTTATCTTTATAACAGTTTAATTCATCTTCAAATGGAGGATGAAGAACACCAATTGAAACAAAAACATCTGATATTGTGGAACACAAAAAACATTTTAGGAGGCTGCACATATGATAAAGGAATAAAGTAACTTGAACTTCACTATGTTATAATATTATTTGTTCTACCATATAATATTTGTATCAGGCTTGTTAGAGGACCTTACCTTTTGATTGTTCAGCACATCACCATTTGGATTTGGCAGAGCAGTTCTCCAGAACATTTTTAGCAATGAGCAGGTTTCATCCAAGATCTGGCGCAGAGTATTGGTATTGGAGAAGAGCTGCTTGACCGTCTGATGATCTAAATTCTACACAGGCAAATCCACAAATAAAGGATAACATTTTGAGCTTTCCTTTTCCTACATGTAAATTTGTTCTAAATTACAACCAGACCATACATTTAAACCCCTTCCTTATAAAATTATAGGAACATTAAAAAGTGGTACACGACTGGGTTATACAAACGTGCAAGGCACCATTTGGTGCTCTTCCTTCCTGAAGGACAGGAAGCATTACGCTCTGGGAAGTAGCAAATCCTCTTTGTCTCTACTTCACATAATTGCCAGTTTTGTGCCCAACCAAAGTATTGTCAGCTTCTCTCCAAAGGTTTAATTACATGGCAGCATGTTTTTTTAAATTGTTCATAAGTTATAGGAGCAGAATTAGGCCATTCGGCCCATCAAGTCTACTCCGTCATTTAATCATGGCTGAACTATTTTTCCCTTTTAATCTGCCTTCTGCCTTCTCCCCATAATCCCTGACACCTGTACTAATCAAGAATCTATCTCTGCCTTAAACATATTGGTTTGCAGATCCATCAAAATTCCAATATAGCAACTTATTAGGCTACATTTTTATTAATTATGGACATATGAAATAATCTTCACAGATGAGGCAAGTATAGTAATGCAGCTTTCAATTAAAATTTATTATTCAAATGTCCCCAATGCATAATTATATTCATGCCTTGGGAGTCCCATCTATTGGACAACAAGTGTGTAGGAAGGAACTGCAGATGCTTGGTTATACCAACGATAGACACAAAGTACTGGATTAATTCAACAGGTCAGGCAGAAAAAGACATTGGACAGCAATGTGCTAAAGGGATTTCTTGTTTTCCCACTGTTACCTTGGATCCATCAATTTCGAGAAAGGCAGCATTAACACAGGATTGGACAATAGATTCCATCCTTTGAACCAACATTCTGCCCTCCATAATCTGCTGTTGCAGGGCATTGTAGTCATCAATGTGTCCAATCACATGAAATCCATTTTTCTTAGCGAAGAAACTCTCCGGAAGCTCATCGTCTGTCAGGGAACAGGAGATCTGGCTCATGGAATCACTGAGATAACCATCTAAAATAAAAAGAATGTAAAAAGCACATCAAACTCAGTTTAAACACCAAGGAAAAATAATTCTGCAATCCACTTTGAATCTTTAGTGGACTATCAATATTCCTGTCGTCACAGGTAACAAGGCTAGGATATTGGTAGTAAATGCAGCATTCACCTCCCTATGAGTCTGTAATGTCTTTTGGCGTTGGATGTTGTTAATGCTTTTGGGGGCTAAACTCCACTCATGTTGTGATAGAAAAGCAACAGCAACTTTTTACAGATAGCACTGAACCATTTTATTTTTAAACAAGTGCTAAAATATGTTAAAGTAGAGATGATCAGTAAATTTACAATATTTTATTCTTGTAGCTAACTGTGTTTCCAAATTGGGGCGACCTTAGCCAACATCTCCACAATAGATATTTACTAATATTTACTAAAAAAAAATATGGTTAATGATTAACCCGTATCTATCTAAATGCAAATTTATGCCATCTCTCATCACATTTTTTCAACTGTTCATCCAGCACCACTGTCATGCTGACTGCCCTGCAGTTACTCAGTTTATCCCTTTATTTTTACATAGAAACATAGAAAATAGGTGCAGGAGGAGACCATTCGGCCCTTCAAGCCAGCACCGCCATTCATTGTGATCATGGCTGATCGTCCCAAATCAATAACCCGTGCCTGACTTCTCCCTGTATCCCTTGATTCCACTAGCCCCTAGAGCTCCATCTAACTCTCTCTTAAATCCATCCAGTGACTTAGCCTCCACTGCCCTCTGTGGCAGGGAATTCCACAAATTCACAACTCTCTGGGTGAAAACGTTTTTTCTCACCTCAGTCTTAAATGGCCTCCCCGTTATTTTAAGACTGTGGCCCCTGGTTCTGAACTCGCCCAACGTTGGGAACATCTTTCCTGTATCTAGCTTGTCCTTTTATAATTTTATATGTTTCTATAAGATTCCCCTTCATCCTTCTAAACTCCAGTGAATACAAGCCTGGTCTTTTCAATCTTTCCTCATATGACAGTCCCGCCATCCCAGGGATCAATTTCGTGAACCTATGCTGCACTGCCTCAATCACAAGGATGTCCTTCCTCAAATTAGGAGACCAAAACTACACAATACTCCAGATGTGGTCTCACCAGAGTCCTATACAACTGCAGAAGAATATCTTTACTCCTATATTGAAATCCTCTTGTTTTCAACAACATTCTCACATCAGCAGCCGCCCAGTCCTCTGGAAGTGTGGACGAACATTGGTAAATGATAGTCAACGCAGCACAATTTCCTGCCTTATTTCTTTTGAGCATTTTATCCAGGCAAACTAATCATTTTTTAAAAATATTGACCGTTTAACGTATCCTTTCTCTGTATTTATTATTTCCAAGACATTTCTCTGTATTTATTATTTCCCTTCATTAATATATCTATATTTCTTCTGTGAGATATTGCAACTCAAACTCGGACTGTCATTTTGATCTCTTTTATGCCCAACTCCTCCCTTTGTTATCTCTTCCCTTCAGAAGTTTATTACGCATTTTCGTGTTTTCCTTGATTTTACCCGCCTTTATTTTTTTCAAAAGCCTCCCTTTCTGCTTTGCAACATTCACGGTGGTGCTGATTTGGAAGTTCCCCTTTTCTTTTCATGGAAACATATTTGGTCTGAACGTGATCCCCTATTTGACTGTCTCTAAATGCTCTAACACTGATTGACCTTTGAGCACAGTTTCTAGTTCACTTTGGTTATATCATATCTTTCAGCCTAAGAAAGCTGGTTCTTGCCCAATTTAGAAGTTATTCCTGGATTATCCATGATCTTTTCCATACTCAAGGTGAATCTAATCTTTGCCTCCAGAATTACCCCTTGGTTGCTACTCTTTCCTCTTGGCCAGTCATTCCTTAGAACTTTATCTTATATCAGGCTTTGTTATCTTACACTTACTATTTGCCGATTGAACAAAAATCATGACAACAAATTTCTGACCAAGGTATCAAGTTACCCGAACAAAACTAAAACCAATGGGATAGATTTACAACAGATATAGCACCAAGATCTAAAGTGACAGATTCACCACATATATAGATCTCTATAAAATATGCAATTATTGGACAAGAATGAATGCATTCTATAAACAAACATTTGACAGGTAAGGTGACAGATAAGTTATATGCAGAGAATTGTGGACGCAGCTCAGACCTTCACACAAACCAACGTCCCTTCCATTGACACCTCACGTTGCCTTGGCAAGGCCACTAGCATATTCAAGGATGTGTCGCACCCTGGTCACTCCCTCTTCCCTCTCGCATCGGGCAAAAGATATGGAAGTGTGAAAACGCACACCTCCACATTCAGGGACAGTTTCTTCCCAGCAGTTATCAGGTAACTGAAACATCCTACTATAGACAGCAGTCCTGAACTATTTACCTCATTGGAGACCCTCAAACATGTACCTTGTGGTCATCACTCCTGAATAGTCCACCAGGAACTATACTGGAAGTTGACGAGCGTATGTCTGGTCTAGCGGCGGCTGTGCAGTCTGCGGGCCTGGGTGGAGGTCTTGAAGGTTGCGTAGATGGGGATGTCAACAGAGGATTGTGGGAGGACATTCCAGAGCGAAATTGCTTCAGGGAAAAAATGACTGGATTTGTGTTGTTGAACTACAAGTTGCTTGTTGTGATTTCTGGAACTTGTTGTTTTCTCTTGATCAGACTATCAGACTATCTATGATCAGACTTTATTGGCTTTATCTTGCACTAAACATTATTCACTTTATCATGTATCTGTAGACTGTGAATGGCTCAATTGTAAACATGTATTGTCTTTCCCCTGACTGGTTAGCATGCAACGAAAGCGTTTCATTGTACCTCGGTACATGTGACAATAAACTAAACGAAATGCAAGGAAACAAACACATTAAGGATATCAATGAATCCTTGGAATAAGACAACGCTATAAACCTACCATTTCGCTGTGATGTGTCTTCCATATTAAAATCTGCCACAGAGGATGGTGCCTTGGGGTTTATTTGGAAAGGTGAAAACAAACCAGTGTCTCGAACAGGTGGTGAAGGAACGCAATCTGCAAAATGCATTATAAAGTAAACATCTGAAAAAACATGAAACTAAGAGGAGTATCACCAGAGTAGCATCACCAATAACCCTACATTATTTATCAATTAAGAAGACATTTCCTTATGTATTACCTTAAAACAAAGATGCTGAGATAGTGAAGCATCAAATCATAAGATTTGTTTAGCATTTCTCACCTGCAAACAAATAAGGCCCCATAACACATAACTAGACTAATTAAAAAATTGCTATTTGACTTTTCCATAGTAAGAGTATCAGCTTCACAAATGTGTTCTTTGCAATAGGCCTAACGTTCCTTAGAACGCAATAGTGTTAAGTTCAGACAATTTTATATCTTTGTGATGAATTGCAAACATAAATTGGAAAATGAACAGACTGACACTCAATTTAAAGGGATTTTGGAATGGGAAAACCTTTCTGTATTTCTGCTACTCTCACCCTGGAAGAGCTGTTTACTGATGCTATGTTCACTGGCCGATGGGGTCAAATGGTTGATGTTGAGGCTAGCTGGTCGGTGTTCATCCATCTGTTCCTTCAGCTGCCTCCGTAGGCAGCTATTGGTGTGGATACTGTGTTCCAGCTGAATCCGAAGGCCTCTGATTTCCATCAGGAAGTCGCTGATGTCGAAGGCATGGGGCTGAACACTTCCAGGATAAACTGAGATGGGGAAAAACATGGTTGCTTTTAAAACTTGTGCACTTACACCCGATTTATTTCTCTACATCTTGGCCGAGAGATTGCTTTGGTTCATGATAAGGACAGTAAAACAGCATATAAGGTCTCAATGCTGTTTGCGAATGTCCTATAAAAATTAAGATCTTCAATTGCAAAGAACAATGTAATACCACTCGTTCATATCAGCTATTCTCTATTGATCAGTTGTTCAGGCACTGACATTTAGACGGTCTGATTTCGGAAAACATTCTTTCAGCTTTAGGACACTATTGCTGCTGAATAAATAGATCCTGCAATGATAGTAAGAAGAAGTTCAGAGGAACGTGGACAAGTGTGGTAGAACATATCCTCTGCTCTAACAGGCCAGAGGCCTTCCAAGTATAAAGCAAGGTGTGACAGGAATGTCATGGAGGTTTCTGCAAGGACGTGAGTACAGTTTAAAAACGGCAGTATTTTGTGGAAGCCTCATATTTGCTCTTGAAGGTGAAACAATATTTTGCAACTGTTTGGTATTAAGAGATAATTTACCTACCAGTGTTGCTTTGGTCTGGGGAAAGAAGCCAGGGAACCCTGAGGAAATGTGTGCAATCTTAGAAAACGGTGTGCAGACTCTGTGCACACGGTGATCTTGCCAGCCTAGATGAGTATTTCTGCATTTACATTTTCATCTCTCCATCTTTCATCTCCCCATTCCTTCTCTCCTGAGATGCTGCCTGCCTGCTGGAGTTACTCCAGCATTTTGTGTCCATTTACATTTTCATATATTTCTTTGGTTCAATTTTAATGAATGTTATTTTGAACTGGAGTGTAAAAAAAATCTAACAGAGCAACCCTAAAAAAATGCTGCTGATAGAAATCACAGTAAGCCCATAAAATAATTAGAAATATAGAAACATAGAAAATAGGTGCAGGAGTAGACCATTCGGCCCTTGGAGCCTGCACCGCCATTCAATATGATCATGGCTGATCATCCAACTCAGTACCCCGTACCTGCCTTTTCTCCAAACCTCCTGATCCCCTTAGCCACAAGGGCCACATCTAACTCCCTCTTAAATATACGGAGTGAACCTACATTTGTTTTAACTAATCTTTTTCTCTTCACATATCTATAAAAACTTTTGCTGTCAGTTTTTATGTTCCCTGCCAGTTTTCTTTCATAATCTATTTTCCCTTTCCTAATTAAGCCCTTTGTCCTCCTCTGCTGGACTGAATTTCTCCCAGTGCTCTGGTAGGCTGCTTTTTCTGGATAATTTGTATGCTTCATCTTTTGTTTTGATACTATCCCTGATTTCCCTTGTTATCCACGGATGCACTACCTTCCCTGATTTATTCTTTTGACAAACTGGGATGAACAATTGTTGTAGTTCATCCATGCAATCTTTAAATGCCTTCCATTGCCTATCCACCGTCAACCCTTTAAGAATCAATTGCCAGTCTATCTTGGCCAATTCACGTCTCATACCCTCAAAGTTACCTTTCTTTAAGTTCAGAACCCTTGTTTCTGAATTAATTATGTCACTCTCCATTCTAATGAAGAACTCAACCATATTATGGTCACTCTTGTCCAAGGGGCCACGCACAACAAGACTGCTAACTACCCCTTCCTCATTACTCAATACCCAGTCTAGAATAGCCTGCTCTCTCGTTGGTTCCTCTACATGTTGGTTTAGAAAACTATCCCGCATACATTCCAAGAAATCCTCTTCCTCAGCATCCCTGCCACTTTGAGTCACCCAATCTCTATGTAGATTTAAGTCACCCATTATAACTGTTTTACCTTTGTTGCACGCATTTCTAATTTCCTGTTTGATGCCATCCCCAACTCCACTACTACTGTTAGGTGGCCTGTACACAACTCCCACTAGCGTTTTCTGCCCCTTAGTGTTTCGAGCTCTACCCATATCGATTCCACATCCTGCAAGCTAATGTCCTTCCTTTCTATTGCGTTAATCTCCTCTCTAACCAGCAACGCTACCCCACCTCCTTTTCCTTTCTGTCTACCCCTCCTGAATATTGAACATCCCTGGTTGTTCAGCTCCCAGCCTTGGTCACCCTGGAGCCATGTCTCCGTGATCCCAACTACATCATATTTATTAATAACTATCTGCACATTCAACTCATCCACCTTATTAAGAATGCTCGTTGCATTGAGACATAAAGCCTTAAGGGTTGTTTTTACAACAGTCTTACCCCTTATACAATTATGTTGAAAAGTGACTCTTTTTGATTTTTGCCCTGGATTTGTCTGCCTGCCACTTTTACTTTTCACCTTGCTACCTATTGCTTCTACCCTCATTTTGCACACCTCTGTCTTTCTGCTCACACATTTAAGAAACCCACCACCTCTTCTCTGTTTATTATCTTTTTCTTATTTCTCCCTTACATGTTGGATCTGAGTGCTTCCCTTCTCTGCCGCATGCCTCACACACTGTCTACTAGCTTTCTCTATTTGAGTCCCTCCCCCCAACCATTCTAGTTTAAAGTCTCCCCAGTATCCTTTGCAAATCTCCCCGCCAGGATATTGGTCCCCCTCGGGTTCAAGTGCAACCCGTCCTTTTTGTACAGGTCACACAATTGTTTATATCCTGTGCTCAATTGAGTACATGGAACAATATGATGTTTGCAAGACATAAACATCTATCAGTTTAATATAATAAATTTATAGACAATAGGTGCAGGACTAGGCCATTTGGCCGTTCGAGCCAGCACCACCATTCAATGTGATCATGGCTGATCATCCCCAATCAGTACACCGTTCCTGCCTTCGCCCCATATCCCCTGACTCCGCTATCTTTAAGTGCTCTATCTAGCTCTCTCTTGAAAGTATCAATATACAAAAATAAACCCAGTGGTTACACATAACACAGCGATAGAAATATATTAGATGGAATTATTAGATTACATCCCACCTGATACCGTATTCAAATGACATCAATTGAGTTAATTATCAAGCTAGATGTTCAATACATTGCCAAATTTACATTGCCAGATTAGCGTTATTAGCCAAAATAAATTTATATCCACAATTTCCAAAACTGCTTTGAAATACAGGTAGATACTGATTAAAATACAGGTAGAACTCAAGAAATAAACAAGGTTTTTCATAACATTGGGCTGGACCAGTTCCTACCTGGGAAAGTTTTCTTTTTTTCATACATCTTCTCATACACTTCAATCTCTGACTTGAGGGACTGAGTCAGCTGGTGGCTTTCTTTCAGCTGCTGTTGAATCATAGTCATCTCCTGCAACAGCCTGTACAGATGGAGATAGCAAACATGAAAGAACAAGGAGTACAAATGATGACTTTCAGACAGGAGATGGTTTCTGCTGGTCTTATTTTATTTCTAATAATTTTCTTAGTTTGTGTCTTTTTTTCTTTTTGCTTTTCAAATAAAGTGCTGGAGTAACTCAGTGGGTCATGCAGCATCTGTGGAGAACATGGATAGGTATCATACTCCAGCTCCTTGTGTCTTCCTTTGTAAACCGGCATCTGCAGTTCCTAGTTTCTACAGGCAAAGCGGAACATTCCTTTCCTATGTTTAAATAAATTACTGATTCAGCCTGTGACGTCTGGCTCTTCATTGAGCATCCCTTTCACAAGATTGATAACCTCAAATTGTCAAAGTGGCAAATATGATATAAACACTGCCACTTAAGAGGCTCTAATGATGCAATGTCATGCTACCATTCTGAGTCGTATGATGCAGCCCATCTTGGAATACCACCGTGTGATACATAATAAATTCACAATGGCATATTCTTATAGCAGTTAGCACTGAAAGGCTCTATTTGGGGGCAGTGCGGGCTAGGACATAGAAGGGACAATAAGAGAGATTCTGCTGAAGATTAGTAGATTTGCAGACAATCAAGAAGGGGGTCCAAGGATATATAGCAAATGACAGATGAAGTTTAATCTGGACAAGTGTGAAGTGTTGCACATTAGGAAGTCAAATGTAAGGAGAAAGTATAGAGTTAATGGCAAGTCCCTTAACAGCATTGATGTACAGATTTTGGATGCAAGTCCAGAGCCCTCTGAAAGTAGCAACACAAGTAGATATGCAGAAGGTGCTCACCCACTATGTTTGCCTTTATCAGTCAGGGCACTGAGTCTAAGAAGTCATGTAGCAGCATTATAACACATTAGTTTGGCTACATTTGGGGTATTGTATGCAGTTGTTGTTAAACTATTATAGGGAGGATGTAGTAACTTTGAAGAGAGTGTAGAAGAGATTTGCCAGAGGGTAATAACTATAAGGAACGTTTGGACAATTTGATTGTTTTCTCTGGAGTGTTAATACAAACACATAGGATCCAAATTAAAAAGCATAACCATATCTGAACACTAACTGAGCCATTTCAAAGGGTAAATAATATCTAAGAACTGAAAGCATGGCTCAAAGATTGGAACCATAAAAATTAGTTTCAGTTCATGAGCAATAGGAATAATGGGAGCAGTTCCATTGAGATGGGCTCATTTGATTTGGATCAGGAGCAATGTCCCGGTGAGCTGAATTTAAAACCTTTTTAGCCAAAATAAATGAAAGGTGGTCTATCGTATTAGAGTAAAATAAAAATATATAATGTTTCCAAAATAAAACAGTAGGCCTGAGGATTGGGAACATTTTAAAATTCAGTTATTAGGATCAAGGCATTGATCAGGTAAAGAAAAGTAGAATACACAAGTGATTAGTGAGAAACATTAAAAGAGATTGTAAAGGGCCCGTCCCACATGGCCGACATTTGCGCGTCACGCAGTTGGCGCGCTAAGATTTTGTACATCACAAAATCCTGCAACACTGCGCGCGGCCGCGTGTCACTGCCTATGTCATCGCGCACCATGCCTGCGTAATGCGCGTCATGCGCGCATCACGTGCGTGTCACATCGCGCGCGTAATGCGTCATGACGCGTAAATGATGTAGCGTAATTTGGACGCAAATCACGGCCAAGTGGGACAGGCCCCTAAGAGCTTCTATTGATATGTAAGACAAAAAAGATTAGCAGAGGATCTTTAGTTTCTTAAACTGTGAGATAGGAGAGGCTTCAAGGGGGTGTGGATAGGTCAACTAGATGGGTGAGGACAAGGTAAATAGAATGTGAGGTGGAACAATGTGAGGTCATGCATTTTTGGTTGAAAACATAGAACTGCAGAGGCAATTTTTCGATGCTGAGGGTGAAACGTTTAAAACATTTGGAAAGACCTAGATATCCTTATACCTGGCATACTTACATTTACCATCCAGGTATAATAAACAACTAGTATCTGACCTTGTGTGTAGGAAGGAACTGCAGATGCCAGTTTAAACCGAAGATAGACACAAAATGCTGGAGTAACTCAGTGGGGCAGGCAGCATCTCTGGAGAGAAGGAATGGATGACATTTCGGGTCGAGACCTTTCTTCAGACTAAAGTTTAGACCTGAAACGTCACCTATTCCTTCTCCCCAGAGATGCTACCTGTCCTGCTGAGTTACTCCAGCATTTTGTGTCTATCTTTGGTATCTGGCCTTTTTACAAGAGGATTTGGGTTCAAGAGTAGGAATGTCTTTCCCTGGTGAGACATTATTTTAAATATTGTTTTCAGGTCTGGTTTCCCAATCTTAGGTAGATTTTACTTGCAAATCAGAACAAGCAGTGCAGGTTACCAAATGTATCCATGGACTGGTGGGATTGTCATACAAGAAGAGATTAAGCTGAATCGGCCCATACAATCGGACCCCCAACCTTTGCTGCAAGGCTATTCACAACAATCACTGCAGAATTGAAATCCATTTTCCCGGGATGAAATTAGTTTTATAATTGCATCATCTATCTGTAATATTATATACAGCTGAAGCCAGTCGTTGCATATAATTACAATTCATACACAAAGTACATGCTATAGCACCAGGATAAGCACTCAATTGAGAAAACCAAGCCCAAAGCCAAATATATAAATATGTTAGATATTTACTGAGCAACTCATTTTGTTCGAATAGATGCTCCAGTGAATCCAGGTCCACATTATCTAGTCATTTGGGAAGGTGAATGAACAACTTTAGCCTGTCAATAAATCAGAACAACATAAAGCAACATCAATGTCAGCACCTGTTGTTTTTGCTTTGGCTGCATTGCTGCTCCTCCCTCAGTTGCAGTGTTTCCTGCTGTCTTTCCCGGATATCAGCTTGCAACATTTTGTTCTCTTCCCTCCAGTGATTCAGCTCAGTCTCCAAGTGCTTGTATCTAGTCCTGGAGTTTAAAAGGGTCTCTCTCATTTGTTCCACCTCTTTAGCTTGTTCTACGGAGATCAAATAAAACACATTTCAGAACAAACATAATTATCTTTAGTAGCTAAACTTTTATTTACATTTTTTAGTTAAAATAAATGTTACCTTCATAAAATAATAAAGATGGCTTTCTTTGATGGAGTAAGGGGAGGAAGAGCATTCCAACAAGCTTCATAAAAGGCACAAGAAAAGCAAAATAAAAACAGAAAATCTGGAAATACTCAGCAGGTAAGGCAACATTTATGGAGAAGGAACCGATTCAATGTTTCCAGATTAATCACCTTTCATCAGGAACACTGTTTCTCGCTCTACAGGATTTGCCCAATCAGCAGAGTATTTCTGGCATTTTCGGTTTCTTATTTCAGTTTTCCAACACCTGGTGTATTTTGCATTCCAACAACACAAACAAATACTGAGCCGATGAAAAACAGATTAGATGTGACCAAATGATTGGCAAATTAATTAAGCTTTTAAGAGATGCTGGAAAGAAGAACGTAGAAAGGAACTTCAGATGCTGGTATACACTGAAGATAGACACAAAGTGCTGGAGTAACTCAACAGGTCAGGCAGCATCTCTGGAGAAAAAAGATGGGCCACTTTTCAGGTCGGGAATCTTTTTCAGACTCCTTTCTTGAGTCAGACGAAGGGTCCCGACCCGAAACTTCACCCATTCTTTTTAGAGATGCTGCCTGACCTGCAGAGTTAATCCAGCACTTTGTGTCTATCTTCTGAAAAGAATATAACTAGGTGTAGAGCTGGAAAGGTATATAATATATTAAGCTATCCTATTATGGGATTCAGTTTGTTTAGTTGCTAAAATGGTGTACTATGTTGATTCAATTGTTCAAACTATCTAAGCAGTGCAGGTCAATGCTGGTGGAGACGATAAGCAGCTGAGACGAAGCTACTCAACGTCTTGTGTCAAGGTCTGTGCTGGAGGCAGTGGCTCCCCAAACTGCCAAATTTGATCATTCAGAAGTTATCCAGCTTCCTTAAGGGCAAGGGAGGTTAGTGTTTGTAATCACACTGTTGTCTGTGGAGGATCGGGTAACAACTTCCTAAAATTGAAAGTTAAACAAAACTGGAAATAAAAAAAATATAATGCTGGAAACAATCAGCAGGTTAGATGAAGGTTCCAGAAACTGAAATATTAATTGTTTCTCTTTCCATAGATGCCATCTGTCTTCGTTCTTAAAAGACAGATGGCACAATTTTCTGCTTTCACTTCTTAAAATGGCAAGAAGTAAAGAAAACAGATGTAGTTTTAAAACGTACAATATGGCACAATCAGCAGCAGTGCATTTAACAGTCAATAAATTATTGAATTACAGAAAAGCATCAAAATAATAGTATGCCAGGTAAGGGTTATTAGGAAAATATTGCCCAACATCCAGATCATATTACTTGGGACAAACTGACAACCATTATCTCCCAGTTTCTTCATTCATCAAACTTGTATCTTTCATTGATTTGTTAAAATGGGAATCTGCCCATTTTTCTTATGAATGCTTAATATGAATCCACATATGTGTTATGTTTTAACTTAGTGAACGAAGGAAGACAAAATGGAAACATTATCAGTCGCACTTTTTGTAAATCAGCGACTCTTCATTTGTCAGCTAAACAGGGTCTAAGGTCGCTGGTCAGGGTCTCGCCTCTGGACACTTGAGTGAGCTGGCCCTGGAGAGTTAGGATCTCATCCTCCAAGGGGCTGTCCCACTTGGGCGACCTAATTGGCGAGTTTAGAAGAGTTTGAAAAAGTGATATGTTGAAGACCTCCTTCGACTATGTAGAAAACCTCCTTCGACCTCCTTCGACTATGTTGAAGACCAGCTTCGACTAACTTTGGGAAAATTGGACACTAAATAGTGGAGAACGAAGGCGACCTCCTTCGACCTCCCTTCGACTATGATGAAGACTATCTACGACTACCCTCGACTACCCTTGATTGCCTACAACTAACATGCCGACCTACTACGACTAAACCTACAAGTAAAAAAAGTATCGATTTTTTTCCATGGCGACCTTTTTTTACTCTCGGGCATTTTTTAGCATATTGAAAAAACTGCCACGACCTAACTGAGGCCTCGAGTACACGGAGACCACTCTCGAGCAAGAAGGAGAGTTACGAAGAACTCCTACGACCTCGTGTCGACCATGCTGCGAGTATGAGTCGGGGGCAAACTCGTCAGAACTCGCGGATTAGGTCGTCCAAGTGGGACAGCCCCTTTAGCATTTGGTTCTCGTCTGACAACTGAGTCATTGTTTCAAATCCTTGGATATGTATGTTAGTGGGTGCAACAGCTACAAGAAAATAAGAGGGGACTAGATAAGATAAGGAAAATATCAGAAGTGAAAGATCTTCATCAATGAATTGAGTCCATCTGCATCTGAAATAAGTAGCCTCTCAATCAATACCAATTATCAACCTTGAGGCACTGAGGACCTATTGTTGTACATATTTGTTTACACTGAAACATGCAAATTATGAATTCACAGTGTCAGAGGTTAAAACAAGAGAGAGATAGAAGGAAAGGACAGGAATTTACCTTGCAATACAACATGACTCATTTATACATATGAATGCCCTTGACAGGAAAATTCAAAAGGGAAATTATCAAACCATTGAACAAGGAATGATCAAAAGCTTTGACAGACAGGTAGGATTTAAGGAGATTAGAAAGGGTAAAGGGCAGTGGAGATATGCAGTAAGGAATTCCAAAGCCACGAGCCCAGGTAGCTGGTAAATAAGAAATGTGTGCAGAGAAAAGCGGAATCACCCCCATATCCACTGTTAGTCATCCAATTTGGGGTGAGGGTGGGGAGGGAAAATAAAATTGCAGGTATAGTGGAAGCTGCAGGGATAGAACATAGAATGTAGAATGTATACATTTACAGCACAGGAACAGGGCCATTGGCCACAATGTCTGTGCTGTGTATGATACCAAGATAAAACTAATCTCACCTGTCTGCATGTGATCCATTCATGCCCTACATATCCATCTGCCTATGTAAAAGCCTCTTAAATGCCATGATTGTATCTGTCTCCACCAACACTCCTGGCAGTGAGTACCAGGTAACAACTATTCTCTGTGTAAAAATACTTGCCACCTTTAAACTTTGCCGTTCGCATTTTAAAGTTATGCCCTCTAATCTTTGACCTTTACATCCTGGGATAAGGTTATGAGTGTCTATCGTATCTATGCTTCTCATAATTTTACACACTTCTGTCAGGTCTCCCCTTGAGCGAAAACTATCTAGGTTTGTCCAACCTCTCTTTGTAGTTAATCCGGGCAGCATTCTGGTAAAATGATGAAACTAAAAAAAGTAAAACAAAAAAAAATATTTAAGTTTGAATATATGTAAAATTTGTGGGATGTGAACCCGGAAGACCAAGCATGTAAATGAGGAAACGTGTGATAGATGAATATAATATAGTGCAGGATTTAATAAGACATGGCAACAGCGTTTTAAATGAGCTGATAATGACATTTTGAAATTGTGGGGGAAGATCATGGGATATATTAAGGGACAGAAACAAGTGAAGTTACAATAGGTGGAAAGAGATGAGAATTCTAGTTCAAAGTCGAACAGAGAACTGATTAGTGCACTTCAGTTTAGTCGAAGACAATGGGTGGGGTGAGTTGTCATGTGCCCGTAATAAATGCATAGAGTTTGTGGTGGGAATTGAAGATGATGACTATTGTCTTACCAATATTTTTCTGTGATCCAATACTAAACATAAAACAAACCAACTCCATCAAGTCCAGTTTTTGGTCCTTTTGATCGATGTTTGTGCTATTCTCGTGTGAGATCTATGAACTTATATCCTGGAGGAGATCTGAAAACTAAGAATTACATGTGGTTCCTTCAGCTGATGTATTCTAGCTTTGCTTCTTCATAGTTGCTTTGGTTACAATCAAGTAGCATGTACATTGTTTGTGAAATAACTCTTGTGAAGTACTTTGCTAAATCTCCCATCTTACCCGCATTATAAATATTAAGTAAAGGATAGGTACCACTTCTGATAATAAGACAATAGATTAAAAAGGGGGGATCATCCCATCATCCTTGGAGCTGGTACTTTTTTCCCTACTCAGTCTGAAGAAGGATCTCGACCTGAAAAGTCACCTATGCCGTTTCTCCAGAGATGCTGTCTGCCCTGCTGAGTTACTCCAGCTTTTTGTATCTATCTTCGGTTTAAACCAGCATCTGCAGTTCCTTCCTACGCAGCATAGTAGTACTGTTGTCTCACATATTTCATCAATCCTGTTGCTAAATTTCAGCATTTCCTCTCAACATCAAGAACACACCTAACAAAACCTGGATGCTGAGAGTGTCTCACCGTTCTCTTTGGCTGCAGTTGCCAGGCGCATTTTAAGCTGCTCCCGGAGTCGGTCATTAGCACGGATGGATTCCTCCAGACGCTGACGCATGGTACGAATTTCCCGAAAATGCTCCTCCAACAACTCTGTACCTGCATGAAATTGTGTAGGCAATTATGATAAAATAGTACCACTACATTCAAAAAAAAAATTGCAACATTTGCATGGTTTTGTATAAAAATTAAGAATTATTGGGTCAAATTTAATCTTAATAACTTTTCTTTTCCTTTCCCCATTATTCCTGAACTCATTAAACACTGAAGAATGTCCAGCAAGAAGCTTCCTATTCAAAACTAGTTTCTAACATAAAGGATAATATGTGCTACCAATTTACTCTACATGCTGTAATTGTTAATTTTGTTAAGGGTAACAGTTGTCTAACTTTACTCTGTATTTTATATGTACAATGCTATTAATATTTTAATACTTATGATCGTGACAATAATGCACACGCATGAGAGATTTAACATAGCAAGTCGTATAGGACATTCAAAGTGATGTAACAAAATAGTTGCCACATAACAGAAGAGTGGGTGGAAACAGTTTAATAAATTCAAGAAAGCAGGGCCAAATAGGTAAAGACCTGGCTGCTCACAATACATTAAAATAGGTTTAAAGAATGAAAAGGTTAATGATGTAGGGGAGGCAATGAAGGGACTTACACACAGGACATCATTCCCTCATTTAATCTTAAATTACCTTTGTGTAAGTATGTGTGCAGTCACAGCAGATATAGCTATCCAATTAGTTTATATACTTTTGCAAAGCTCCACAATGTTACAGAACAATAGATCCAGGAAAATTAGGAAAAATACATTTTCTTGCTATAGGCCATTCAAAGATTTATCAAGTACATGGTGGAATAAAACAAAATTGAATAGTCAATATGATTTAACATCAAAGCTGATGAGCTTAACCAATATCAACCACTGTAGACACCAGAAAGATGGATATACAACATTTAAAAAAATCCTAATTATAGAAACACAGAAACATCAATTTGAACACAGTAAGACCCTGCATACTGTCAATAAATGATTAATTTATTTAGTGTTGTTGGGAAGAAAATTAGTATATTGACCATGATACTATAAAAACTCACTGTTTATCTTCAAACAGTGATATGAGATCTTTTGCATTAAACACATACAGTACATAACATTAATCCAGGATCAAATGTTTGCCTTTACTCTAGTTGTAGAGTGTTAGGATGTAGGTGGGTGTATGGATGCTGACTGGGGAACTGGATGGACAGTGGGAAGAATGGGTTGTGGAAAGTGATAGAAAAACACATTCCGTACAATCGAGTTTCTGAGTGGAGATTTTCCTCAGATTTTGTACTAAATATAGCTTGTTGTCATTTTCTCTGACATTATTCCAATTAAAGAAAACATATGCAAGTTAATGGCACAGACTTATCATCGGGCTCAGGACGGCAAAATCTACTGCAGGCAATAAATAGAAGTATTTTATTTTTCAGGGATAGTTGAGTCAATGAAAACTCAGGAACAATGTAAAGAAATATTCCCTTTATGGTGCAAATCATTCAAACTGGAGATTTGAATAAAGGGTTTCTGATTAGGATCATTGATCATTTAGCATTTTAAATAAAGCTGACTTTCTAAACTTACAGGGCAGTGAGTGAGAAATAAAATCATCAATGAGTAGTTTGGCTTTCCTGGTTTTAATAGCTGGGGTTCAGAGTTCATGACCCATGAAGTCAAGCATCATTCCTTAAGCAACATGCCATACTAGTACTCACATACAAGCATGTTCATCAATCTGGTTTTGTTTTAATCCTGATTTATTTATTTCCTTATTTCTCCCACAGTGCTTGCAGTCACAGGTATTAGCACTTTCAACACAATCAAATAGACAAATTTACAATTTAGAAAGGGAGTAATTCATTTTATTGTGATCAATGCAGATCTTATTTTGAACATTTTCTTGCTGACAACCATTATCTTACAGCCCGTGCAGATTATTTTCAGTTACCAGTGCCAAAGATGTTTCTTACCTGCCATGTTTACCCCTGACTGGTACCCCGATGATCCAGAGGAGACATCGCCTACTGTACTCATTCTCACTGATTGATCAGCTGCTCCCCAGAGTGCAGTACTAGAAACATTGGAGGTTGTCAAGTTCTCCTGCAGATTGTTAGCAGCATTCAACTGGTGCTGAAGAGTATTCTGTGGTTGAGATGCACAGCCAGCATGTTCTAAGTGTGAAGGCACACTTGGGCTGGTTCCTGAGAAGGTCATGTCTACAGGAGTGGTTTTCAGTGGAGGGAATTTCAGTTGGGCGAGGAAAAAGAAAACAATTATTTAGTTTTCATT